>JAECWJ010000688.1:13275000-13847500 GCA_018150375.1 Drosophila sturtevanti
ATTACCAGTACAGAGATTTATGGAGATGAGGATGAAAATATCTATGGGATAAGTCAGGCTCCACAACAACAACAACAGGCACATCAGCAACAGTCGCAGTCGCAGCAGCAGCAGCAACATCAACAGCAATCACAGCAACAGTCCCAACAACAAAGGAGTAGTTATACACCCAAGTCACGTATGAAGATCATGAAAACCATTGAGATTGATATTGAAGAGCCAACCGATAGGGAGCAGCAGTCAAAATCTCATACACTGAGCCGTTCGAAACCGCAGTTTCCTCCCCATTCCACAGATGAGGGCGAAAGCGATGAGCAGGGCACATTGAAGCTTAGCGATGTGAATAATTTTTTCGATGACAATTTAACATCAAAAACGAATGGAGCTAATCATGGTCATGGTAATGGACATGGACATGGTCATGGTATTGTAATGAAAACCGTTAAACGACAGGATATATTGAAGCAGTACTATACAAGTGAAGATGATGAATCCGATGCTGAACTTAAATCAACTAGCTCTGATCCCTACGATTGCATTGTCATCAATGATCATCTGGTGCGCAAGGATGATAAATTGCGACGTCATCATCATCAGCAACAGCAGCGGCAACATCAGCAAGAGCAACAGCAAATGGAATTTCACACATTTCGTTCATCCACATCGACCGCAGCGACAAATACTTTAAAGAAATCCTTATCCAAGGAACAGGATAGTAGCACACTGACTCGCAATTCGACGGCTAATTCAGGTGCTCCTACAGCTACCATTTTACCGCGCACCCGCCTACTTAAGTCATCCACGTCGTCCAGCAATAACAACAACAGCAACAGCAACAACAATCATAATAATAGCCACCATAAAAGTGCCACACTGGAGCGTAACTCAAAAGCGCATGCGGGTAACAAAAGCTATGGACCTTGGTATGATTTCTGGGATCAGGAGCAACATGGTATGACAGGACAAAAATCCTCTAGCGCCAAATTGAAGTAATAAGGCCAGAAATGAGGAATGAGAGAGCAATAGAGATCGAGTGAGTTCAGTTTCGGCGTTTTCTTACCGGAGAAGAAAATGCGCAGAGAGCGAGTGCATAATGGCAACTGGCAGAAATAGATAATGAAAATGAAAATGAATTGAAAAAATTGAGATAAATTCGAACATTAACAAGAAAATTAATGTATAAATTTTATATAAATGTACAAATTTAATTTTTGTTTAATTACCGCATGTTCGATAAACATAATCACAAAACTTGACAATGTGAGAGCATAATGTTTCATTCTTGTTGCCTGGCATTGCGCACATGAGTTTTATTAGTAATTAGATTTAAGCCACAAAGAATATAAATATGAATATACATAAAAACATTTTACATATACATATACATACATATGTCATTTCCCCTTTTTTTATTTTTTTAGAAGGCGACGTGGCGTCTATCGCAATTATTCAATAGATTATATGTAAAAAGCAAAGCTAGATTTTTACCCCACTCCCAAAATTCATTAAATATTTTTTATCTGTAAGTACATAGATAAGAGCTCGCTGCAATTAAATGTCCAATTGGATGATGCATCATCCATTAATCTATTGCCACACGATTTTCGTCCATTACTTAACAATCTTTGCAGAGCTTCCCAATTTGCCACTGTGAAATTGCGTCACACCAAGACCAATGATCGCTCCGCTCCAATGATCTATCGAAGCGTTAACAAGTAGCAACGACAGCGAAAGGTGGAGTTTCTATTATGACCAAACTTCAGCCACAAAAAAAAAGTTAAATATATACACAGACATCTATAATTTAGAAGCTCTACTATATATGTATACATAGATATATTATAATCGAACATTTTAATAATCGCATCTATAATAAACTTCTATATATACCATATATAACATTATATGCAATACAAATAAATACATATTTAACTAGTTCCAGTTTCGCACTGGGTTTGGATTTTTAATATTTTTATTATATATTTTTTTTCCATAGTCATTAAGTTGTATTGTTTGTTAAAGAATTACATATGTTTTTAGGTACTTGTATGTTAAAGGTCACATCGAAATATATATGCAATTATTATGCTGAATAAAGTGGAAAATTGATAAAAATAAAATTCTGGAGTATGAAAAAGTGTAAAAGTTCATAATAATACAGTTACGAAATCTTTCTTGATCCCCCGAAGTATGCAACAATTTTCATTTTTATTTTTTGTTAACGTGGCTACCGTTTTAATATTTTTAATAATGAATTTAGTTACTTCTTAATTATTTATTTAGTAATTAGTTTAGTTTTCACGTAAGTAAAATTGAAATAATCTATGCAAAATCGAATATAACATCTATGAAATTATGTCCCACGGTTCCAAAAAATTCAAATATATATCGATAACAGGCCAAAGCTACATCAGAATGATAATCGATAACAGTAAAGTTATCTGCCTAGGTCAATTTTTGCATTTGAACCAAGGATGCAAGTCAATCATGCACGGATCTTGGAAAATCGTTCTCCCCGTTGGATTTGTTCTATACTCGCTGCCATTGTTTCTACGTGTCAATAGCACGTCGAACTATATTATTGATGAAGAATTTCACATACCACAAGGCTTGGCTTTTTGTCGCAAGCAATTCGATGTGGTGAGTAACGGCATTGGCCAGAATTTTTGTGCAAGCCGGCATTGTAAATGTTCCTTCTTAAACAGTGGGACTCAAAAATAACCACATTTCCGGGTTTATATCTCGTTGCGCTTGTTTTGGCGCCCTTTAACTACTGTACGGTGACTGCTTTACGTCTGTTAAGCTTGGCTGGTGCTGGTATAAACATTCTTTTGCTATATAAAATTCGGCGTCGTTCTCTGGCCGGGATTGGTGGCAATTCGTATGCGGCCCATGAGGCAATTACGTTGTCGGTGCTTCCACCATTATATTTCTTTTGCCATCTGTACTACACGGACACACTGTCGCTGACCATGGTGCTGCTGTTCTACAATTACTGGCAACAGGAGGCACATTTGCCGGCTGCCGTGTGGGCCGCTGCCAGTGTTTTGATGCGTCAAACTAATATTGTATGGGTTTGCATGGGTTGCGGCATCACTGTATTCGAAACAATTATTCAAGAGGCTGGAAAGACACGTCGTAGTCATTCATTTAGATTACTAGAATCAGAGGTCTGTACTCTAAAGCTAATCTTTGTTTCTGTAAAATGACAGTAGATCTCTTTTCGTCAACAGCTTTGGGTGCAGCTTTTGGAGAGTCCGCAATTGTTGTGCAATTGCATTTTACGCATTTTGGGCAGATGCTGCTTTTACGGCTCCATCATATTGCCTTTTGTGGGATTTATCTTCATCAATGGATCCATTGTGGTAGGCGATAAGAGTGCCCATGAAGCCACCATGCATTTACCGCAGATATTCTATTTTGCCATTTTCACTGCCGTATTTGGTATAACCAATACGTTTCGTCAGTTGGGACCGGCCCTTAAACTATTGCGCCGTCATATTATACTCTCTGGTCTGGCATTGGTGGTCATAGTCACAGTAATCCATTGTAATACAGTGGTTCATCCCTATCTATTAGCTGATAATCGTCATTATACATTCTATGTGTGGAGTCGTCTGTATGGTCGATTCTGGTGGTTTCGTTATGCCATGGCATTGCCCTATCTCATAGCCTTGACCATGATGGGCCTTGGATTGCGTCATATGCCCGATAGTTTTCTGCTGATGTTTCCAATTTGCCTGGTGTTGGTCTTGTGCTTCCAACGATTGCTAGAGGTGCGATATTTTCTCGTACCATACATAATCTTCAGACTGAATACGAGACCCACACGTAAAGGACATGCGGAGTGGCTAGAATTAGGTGTACATTTAATGGTGAATGTGGCCACCTTTTATGTTTACTTTACCAAAAAGTTCTATTGGGAAAATTATCGTACACCACAAAGAATTATTTGGTAAACAATTTGGAGCATATCAATTATTAAATTGCTTTTCTTTATTCGTTGCATTGCTACTTGAGAGAAATTGCTCTACATTTTTCGGTTTATAATGAAATTGCTTCAAAGAAGGGCAAGATTTTGTTGTCGTCGTCTTTCCACGCATATAAATTATATATATTAGATATATGTTAAAATCGTTCCCAGTCAAAAAGTAGTTAATTGATGAAATTATAACACAGTCTTAACAAAATATTCAAATACAAATTTTCTTGCATTTGAAATTATTTTTGTATTCCAAAAATGGATTGTTATTAATAAGTTTCCATACTTTAAATGAAAACTATAAGTTTAAGTAAAAGTTCAAAGATATTGGTGTTCCTTAATTCTGTTATAATTATGTTGGACTGTGTTATTTTTGGTGGTTTTTGTTTTTTTTGACTGGAAATAATGTTGTATGTAAAAGTAGAAAAACTTACAAGCTAGTGTAAAAGAGATTTGAATAGATAATACTGCCGACAAATATCAGTTGAAAACATATACATATACATATGCATATATATATATATATATGGGTTGAGCATGCAAGGAAAATCTAATATTGTTTGTAAGTCTACATAGATCAAATGGTTAAACTAGGCAAGAAAATGCTAATACTAATGCAAAAATGAGCACACACTTTGAGCGTTTTGAGCTGAGATTGGCACACATCCAGCTCCTCCATGTTGATTGAGCCAGCGGTTATAATATTGGATTAAGGCCTAATCGAAGGCCACCTTGCGGGTAAATGAAGTGAGTGATGATATTTCGCTGGGATTGGAATCCGAAGGTAAATGGCTAAACTCAATCTCTTCACTGGCCGCCGATGCGACAATATTTTCATTCGATTGGGTTGTCTCATCGCTATGATGCATTGTTGGCCATTGCTTATGACTGGGCGCATATAGAATAAGCAGGGCAAAAATATAGATATTCCACATGCCATAAACACCGGTAAGGAATGCCGAAGTCAATTGGATCTCAATATCCTCGTTATATTTCCAATGACCTTCGGCCATTTGTCCCATTATGAAGCCGGCCACAGTTAAAGCAGCACACAGAAGCGTGGCAAGCATTAAAAATTTAAAACGATAAATGAGACCTAGTGGATGATATGGAAATTAAAATTAATGAACAAATCTGGTTGAAAATATTAAGAATTACTACCTTCATAGTGGAGACGACGGGCTTGTGACATAGATGGGAGTGAAGTGCGTTTGTCGCCAATATCCTTAAACACCTTCCAAATCATGAAGCATAAGAATAGGAAGTATATGGCCGCCGATACTCCAGCAAGTAGAATGAAACCCATTGCCACTTTGGCTCCCAGCGGAGTTGTCCAGATGGAATAAAACGGATTGCGTAGCTGAACACCGCGCTCGCTTATGTCAAAGATGAATAGAGAGACACAGCCGACAACAACAGCCGATAGATGTTTCCAGTAACGTGATCGTATTGTAGATTTATTCCCTGAGTCTTGAATGAGCATGTGTTCGCCGGCAAAGATAAGCCAGAAAGAGAGCAACATAGCATAGAATATGCCTTGTCGAATATCGCTCAATAACAGCATATAAGGCATCTCTAGACCCAGTGTTAGATATTCCAGTGGCAAATTGAGAAAAGTTAAAGCACCACCCAAATAGATTAGCATGTACTCCAGCAATGCAGGTGATCGATGCAATAGATGAACGCGTCTCCAAAACCAAACCATTATGCCCACTACGAAGGGAAATAGGACGGACTTCAAGAGTAGCCATACTTTTGTAAATCCTCCATTTTGGTGTATGGCTGTTAGAGTGAGATCGTGCATATGACCAAACTGAAGATTCATTTGCTTTGGTGAGTCCAATGGGAAGCGAAGATTTAATAGATAGAAACTGTGGTGCAATGCTCCAATTTCAAAGAGTGGTATCATATCGCAGGTATACAGTGTCTCAGTGGGGCCAACATGAGATGTATCACAGTCCAAGTACCGGTGCTCTACGCTATGGGCATAAAGCTTCCAATCGTGATCAGCATCGTCCTTGTTGCGGTAGGCTAAGCGAGTATCGATTGTTAACTGAAGCTCTTTAGCCGGTTCATGTAATTCTGGTGAAGAATCGTAACCAAATTCGACTTGCAGAACTCCAATAAGATTCTGTTGCCAACGTGTATATTCGAGAATGTCATTATTTCGTGGCAATGGCATTTGGAAGACATGTACAATTTGGTTGGCCATCTTTAGAGAGTCTAACTCCACCTCCTCGCGGGTCACCTGCTGGCAAGCTCCATCGCCTCGCGAGTATAGGAAGAAGTTGGTATCATTCTGACGTGCATGATTCTCACGACACAGTGAACCCAATATGGTTACATGTCCAGCGGGAACCGGGGCACAAAGGCCTCCCAAAAGGAAGCAAAGCACTTGACATAGCAGCAAAATGCTTACCAATATGGACAACTTGCGACCGCTGAGATTCTCTAGAATTGTCCCTGACATGGCCACTTCAATGAAGAAATTTGCCGTCAAGAATAGATTAGTAAACAACGCCCTTTGCTCGTAGGAGACGTACGTAAAGATAAAATAAAGTAAACAATCTGCTAGACGGCTGCTAAAAAAAACTTCAAACGCACCGCAAAAAGCAACAACAAAGCCGCGTTCGTATACAGAATTAAGGATGATAAAATTGTCGATAATCTGTCGTAAAAATCACTTAACATCACGTAACGTAACGTGATATAACTGTTTCTGTTAGTTAACAGAGTACACTTGAACTCTGTTCGTTTAAAAATCGTATTTTTGATGGAATATTTAAAAATTAAAGAGGAAAAACACTTTGAAGAGGTATTTCAGAATCTATCAAAAATATGTATTTCATAATAACACTTAAAATCAAATGAAATAATTATCGGCACCAAACGACATCAACACAGTGTATCCGATCTCAACGACTCAAGGTATAAAAATAAATAACTTTAAGTAGGTTTTATGAGAAACTGACAAAAGAAAATTAAATTAAATTATGTATTATGTTAAATTTGGTGTAAGTTTAAACGAAAACGGTTTAATTGTAGGTTATTGGTTAAAATAATGTGCCCAGACTGCTAAACTCAATCTCTTCACTTGTC
This sequence comes from Drosophila sturtevanti, assembly GCA_018150375.1. Taxonomy (NCBI): domain Eukaryota; kingdom Metazoa; phylum Arthropoda; class Insecta; order Diptera; family Drosophilidae; genus Drosophila; species Drosophila sturtevanti. Next base: position 13,282,082 of record JAECWJ010000688.1, read on the forward strand.
GGTGCGCCGATGCGACAATATTTTCATTCGATTGGGTTGTCTCATCGCTATGATGCATTGTTGGCCATGGCTTATGACTGGGCGCATATAGAATAAGCAGGGCAAAAATATAGATATTCCACATGCCATAAACACCGGTAAGGAATGCCGAAGTCAATTGGATCTCAATATCCTCGTTATATTTCCAATGAATTTCGGCCATTTGTCCCATTATGAAGCCGGTCACAGTTAAAGCAGCACACAGAAGCGTGACAAGCATTAAAAATTTAAAACGATAAATGAGACCTAGTGGATGATATGGAAATTAGAATTAATGAACAAATCTGGTTGAAAATATTAAGAATTACTACCTTCATAGTGGAGACGACGGGCTTGTGACATAGATGGGAGTGAAGTGCGTTTGTCGCCAATATCCTTAAACACCTTCCAAATCATGAAGCATAAGAATAGGAAGTATATGGCCGCCGATACTCCAGCAAGTAGAATGAAACCCATTGCCACTTTGGCTCCCAGCGGAGTTGTCCAGATGGAATAAAACGGATTGCGTAGCTGAACACCGCGTTCGCTTATGTCAAAGATGAATAGAGAGACACAGCCGACAACAACGGCCGATAGATGTTTCCAGTAACGTGATCGTATTGTAGATTTATTCTCTGAATCTTGAATGAGCATGTGTTCGCCGGCAAAGATAAGCCAGAAAGAGAGCAACATAGCATAGAATATGCCTTGTCGAATATCGCTCAATAACAGCATATAAGGCATCTCTAGACCCAGTGTTAGATATTCCAGTGGCAAATTGAGAAAAGTTAAAGCACCACCCAAATAGATTAGCATGTACTCCAGTAATGCAGGTGATCGATGCAATAGATGAACGCGTCTCCAAAACCAAACCATTATGCCCACTACGAAGGGAAATAGGACGGACTTCAAGAGTAGCCATACTTTTGTAAATCCTCCATTTTGGTGTATGGCTGTTAGAGTGAGATCGTGCATATGACCAAACTGAAGATTCATTTGCTTTGGTGAGTCCAATGGGAAGCGAAGATTTAATAGATAGAAACTGTGGTGCAATGCTCCAATTTCAAAGAGTGGTATCATATCGCAGGTATACAGTGTCTTAGTGGGGCCAACATGAGATGTATCACAGTCCAAGTACCGGTGCTCTACGCTATGGGCATAAAGCTTCCAATCGTGATCAGCATCGTCCTTGTTGCGGTAGGCTAAGCGAGTATCGATTGTTAACTGAAGCTCTTTAGCCGGTTCATGTAATTCTGGTGAAGAATCGTAACCAAATTCGACTTGCAGAACTCCAATGAGATTCTGTTGCCAACGTGTATATTCGAGAATGTCATTATTTCGTGGCAATGGCATTTGGAAGACATGTACAATTTGGTTGGCCATCTTTAGAGAGTCTAACTCCACCTCCTCGCGGGTCACCTGCTGGCAAGCTCCATCGCCTCGCGAGTATAGGAAGAAGTTGGTATCATTCTGACGTGCATGATTATCACGACACAGTGAATCCAATATGGTTACATGTCCAGCGGGAACCGGGGCACAAAGGCCTCCCAAAAGGAAGCAAAGCACTTGACATAGCAGCAAAATGCTTACCAATATGGACAACTTGCGACCGCTGAGATTCTCTAGAATTGTCCCTGACATGGCCACTTCAATGAAGAAATTTGCCGTCAAGAATAGATTAGTAAACAACGCCCTTTGCTCGTAGGAGACGTACGTAAAGATAAAATAAAATAACAAATAAAAACAAAGTAAACAATCTGCTAGACGGCTGCTAAAAAAAACTTCAAACGCACCTCAAAAAGCAACAACAAAGCCGCGTTCGTATACAGAATTAAGGATGATAAAATTGTCGATAATCTGTCGTAAAAATCACTTAACATCACGTAACGTAACGTGATATAACTGTTTCTGTTAGTTAACAGAGTACACTTGAACTCTGTTCGTTTAAAAATCGTATTTTTGATGGAATATTTAAAAATTAAAGAGGAAAAACACTTTGAAGAGGTATTTCAGAATCTATCAAAAATATGTATTTCATAATAACGCTTAAAATCAAATGAAATAATTATCGGCTCCAAACGACATCAACACAGCTTATCCGATATCAACGACTGAAGGTATAAAAATAAATAACTTTAAGTAGGTTTTATGAGAAACTGACAAAAGAAAATGAAATTAAATTACGTATTATGTTAAATTTGGTGTAAGTTTAAACGAAAACGGTTTAATTGTAGGTTGTTGGTTAAAATAATGTGCCCAGACTGCGGTAACGACCATATGTTAATAGGTAAACCAATAATGATAACAGGTGTCTTCTTGGTCCGCCGATCAAGAACTGTTCTTTGAACAAAGAGCAAAGGGGGATCATGCAAAACTCTGTAAGTACGCTTCAAGTGTTCCTCCATGCTCATCTAATATGTAATCCCGTTTTACAGCGACTGCGTTTACTGTTAAGCCGGCATCATTTGAGTAGGATTCTGACTCGTCGCAAATTTCAAAGCAGTGATTCCAATTCGTGGCGGTCATTGCCCATTGGGCGATTAGGACTGCTGACAGTGGGTGGTGGAGCAATTGCATATGATGGCCTGTCGAATGAGTTTACCTATTGCGGTGCTGCGGTGCGATTTGTGCGCTCCTTAAAGACGGCAAGTCTGATAGCCGCTGATTATATGTTGCTGAACGAGGGTGATTTGCAATATGAGACCAAACTGAAAGCACTACATCAGAGAAGTGCCGATCGTCTGCTAGAGACATGTCTGCTAAATGGTGGACTCTATATAAAGGTCGGCCAGGGATTTGCCGCCATTAATCACATATTGCCGATAGAATACACTAGCACGTTATCGAAACTGCAGGATAGCTGTCTTCCTACCTCAACTTCCGATGTTCAAAAGGTGTTTCAAGACGACTTTGGTCGCCTACCTGAAGAAATTTACGTGGACTTTGACTACAAACCTGTTGCTGCCGCCAGTTTGGCTCAGGTCTTCAAGGCCAAGTTGCCTAATGGTGAGCAGGTGGCAGTGAAAGTGCAATATAATGATCTCCAAAAGCGATTTATTAGCGATCTGGGCACCATCATATTTTTGCAGGACATTGTTGAATTTTTCTTTAAGGACTACAATTTCGGTTGGATTTTAAACGATTTGCGCAAAAATCTTGTACAGGAGCTAAATTTTGTGCAGGAAGGTAAGAATGCAGAGCGTTGTGCCGAAGACTTAAAGAAACTGGACTTTGTCCGTGTACCACAAGTCCACTGGTCACATACAAAAACGGTGGGTCAGTTAATGTGATCCTTAATATTATAATATCCAAAAACTCTTTTTTTTTATAGAGAGTACTCACCTTGGAGTGGATGGAGGGCTGTAAGATCAGTGACCTTAATAGCATTAAGGAGCAAAATCTAAGCTTACATGACATTGATGTGAAATTATTCAAAACGTTTTCAGAACAAATATTTTACAGTGGATTCGTGCATGCTGATCCCCATCCTGGCAATAGTATGTTAATTCATTTATTGTGGTTTATTTTTATTTCTTTTTAAGTACGGATTTTGTTTTTTGAACAGTTTTTGTTCGTCCAAATGACAAGGGACGGGCGGATATCATATTGCTAGATCATGGCCTCTATGAGGAGCTACCAAATGAGGTCCGTGGTCCGCTTTGTGAGTTTTGGGAAGCAACAGTATTGCGGGATGAGGTCAACATGAAGAAGGCTGCCGAAAAAATTGGCATCGGTGATTATATGCGTTTTGCCGAGGTGCTCTTTCAACAGCCCATACGTATTCGTGGTGGCAGAATTCGCAGTAAATTATGCCAGGAAGACATTGAATACATACAAATGGTGGCGAAAAAGAACTTCGAATTAATTATGGGTACCCTAAAGGAAATGCCACGCAGCATGCTCTTTGTGGTAATTGAAAGATTGTTAGTATTCCATATGCATAGTTATTCTATAATTGTAATTACAGGTTCGTAATTTAAATACGGTCCGTGCTATTGGCCGTCAACATGGTGATGTAGTGGATCGTCCTCGTATTATGGCGCGTTATGCCCAGCGGTGTCTATACGATAGCAATTCATCCATACAATATGCTCGCTGGCTATGTCGTCGCATGTACTTTGAATATTGTATGTGGTTAACAGCCTTTAAGATGCAGCTTATGGATTGGTATTTCAATATGCTATATCTGTTGGGACGTGCACCAGCTTCGGCAAAAACCCTTATGCGAGATATACTTAATCCCGATCAATATAGCTAAGCGTAATTATTGTAATTATCATTTATATTGCTCTGTTCCCTATATATATAAGTAGCAAAGTTTTTTACAGACCAATTAAATGCAATATGATCGTTGGGTGTTATGCAAAACATCTGGAGACCCAATGTCATCACAACTCATAAGGCATGTCAAATGTGGTAATATTAGATCTGTAGAGTTTTTCATAACACACACCCACAAATTGTGATTTGTACCATTTCGAGATTTTGTGTTTTCATAATTTCAGTTTGAAGTTTCGGAATGAATAAAAATTATTGGTAAAAAATTTGCCGATTCATGGCATGATATTTTTAAGATTCATTAAACAGTTTAAATGATCTCCTTATTGTAACTAATAATAATGTTCAAATTTCATGGATAAAGGAAAAAGAAAATGAATTGCTTTGATTAGATGAACTTGCTTGTCATTTTGCACTATTTTAATTAAATTGCAGATGACACATGTTCCAAGGTTAACCACTTCTATTTAGAGCCCTCAAAAACACAACAAATCAATCAGGATAACAACTGTCTAAATGTAAATGGTTGAATTGGAGGTGGTGGTGGAGGTGGGGGATAAGAGTCGCTAGCCATTATTTCTGTTGCTGTTGACATCATTCCAAATATTACGAAAATAGGCACAAATGGGCGTCAACTACATATTTCCGGTTGTGAGCATGTGTGTGTGTGTAAGTGTGAAAGGAAGCCTCCAAAACATGCCAAAAAATCATGTGCAATATATATATATATATCATATAGTACATATGCATACAAGTATATACATATAGTACTTGTTATGTGGGATGTATGGGTAGACTAAAGGTTTCCCCCCACCCCTCCCTATCCATCCATACATTTTTTTCTCTAACGTAACACTTTCACTTTTTTGAGTTTCGTGTGCCTCACACAGAACTAAATTCAATTCAATTTCATTTAAAGTTACTTTCCCTGACTGACAGACAGCCAAGCCGGGCCAGGCCAACAAGCAAGGAAACGACCCTCTAAGCTTAAATCGTAACCCCCATGTACAATGGGTAACAAAGTTTCCAAGTTTTATAATATTTAGAAAAACGAAATTTCTTAATCCTATTGTAAATAATTGGGTTGCTGTAACAAACAAAAATCTAGTTGTGATTATGGATATAAAATTGATTGCACATTTTGTTGGTCTTTTGCCCATTGTCATTGGCATTGCACGACTAAAATATGAAATTAAAAATCCATGCTGAAGTGTGAAATGCCTCAAACTGGCTGGTTGCTTGTTGGACTGACTGGCAGGTTAGCCTGAGCCCAGGAGCAGTTCCTGTTCATTTGTCGACGAATCGCTGAGCGGTGCAAAAGCAAACTTCTTGAGCGGAAATAGAAATTAGCAACGTTTGCAATGAATAAAGAGTTTATCACGCAGGGTGGAGCGCCCATAACCGCTGAATTGGCCACGGTAATTGGCCATATCGTCTGTTCTATCGCTGTCAAACCGCCATGTCTCATTAACTGTGATCAACTTCGCTTTCAGGATCTTCGTAATCTTGTCTTTGGCACATCGGCAATACCCATGCGTGCCGAATGGCTCCAAACCTCATTTATTTTTGGTCCCCAAAAAGAAGAATTGGCCTATGGATTACGCTCACCACGGAATGCTACTCGTGGTCTACTCTCTGTTGTCCAAGGATTTGTTCTCAAGTATTTGCTATTCGCTCGTAAAACCAATCGGGCTGCATCCATGACTGAGTGCGTTATAACTTCAAGAAAAAGAGAAACTCCTTCCTTAACCAAATGAGATTAAGTGTGTATCTGGATCTGTGTCTATTTTGTATTTTAGCCCACTTTTGGCCACTGCTGAAATGCAACGAGAGGCACTATTTTGTGCATTGGTTGAGATAATGCGTACAATATCGGATAAAGGGAAGGTAACCATGGTTTTACCCTCAGAAGATGAGGTCTTTGTGGATCATAGTGCCAGCTATTTTCATGATTCGGTCACTGAAAAGGTTCGTAACACAAAAGCGCCCCAGGTTATGCAATGTCTATTGATTTATTTACTTAGCATTTTCATATATGTACGTATATAGATTTACTTTGATTTTTTGGCGAAAGTAAAAGCATTTTTATATACATACATACATATGTAGTATCCAAAGTTAGATTTCAAATTTTCGTGACTTTTTGTTACCTTACCTTTTGTTCTTTCTGTAACGAAAATTTATTGACATTTTAGAGGATTTCATGTATCATCTATATCTATTTGGATTCATTTTTCCAATCATTCATCTATCAATCATTATATATATTTTATTTTTATTTCTATGCTTACAGTTATACGTTTTTACCCTATCCCCCAATGAGGAATTGGAGCATTTTATAAAACGAAATTTCAAATACGTAAGAAGAAATCTTGAAAAAGTTGCGGAAATTGCTATATAAACAGTATAAATGGAACTGAAAAATAACAATTTCATGTAACCGATTTGATATATATTTAATGAGATGATTTAATTTCATAAGAAGTTTTGCAAACTAAATCAATTAAAAGTTTTCAGAAGAGGAGACCCCAGGAACATTGCTGTTTCTTTATAGCGCGGTTCTTACACGATCCATGGGAAAGTAAGACGTGACCTTTAAGTACAGAGAAGTGTCACCCAAACCTTAATTTATTTTCTGTTTTTTCTTTTTTATTTTTATAATTATCAAAATTGATTTATTTATATATGTATATGTATACTTATCTCATTTTGTATTTTGGCAAACACACACACATATACACATATACACACATACATACCTATTGCATAGGGTGCGAACTGATTTGGATTCCAAATCACCATTGACCATGAGCAATCACGAGGAGGGCTCACTAATGATTGTCACATTGTTGTTGACGGGTCGGGCCACGCCCTATATACACAATGGCGTGATTAATGTGGGCGATGAGAGTAGTTATGTGGGTATCTAATTGTTTTTTTTTTTTTTATGTAAAACTAACAAAAAACAAAAAAAAAAAATAGAATAAACTATTTGAGTTTTCTTTTTGGGATCTACAATTATTTACAGGCTGTGCCACAATATGGTGTACTTAAACGTTGCATGATCGGACTCTTACTTTGGGATATCGAATCGTCCAGTGTGAGTAAAAATTTTTCAAAAATTTCATACATACATGCAAATATATATATATTTGATTTTTTCTTGATCTTTTTCTATTTGTTTCAAAAGGCCGCCGTCAATCAATCCCGTCAGCCTGGATCACGCCTGAAAACTCCAAATTATCCCATTTGGATAACTAGCTGTACTGGTCATTATGGTGTAATCTTTAATCGAAATCCAGATCTTTTGAGAAATTATCATGCTGAATCACGTTTTGATGTGAATTATTATAGCTGCTCTGGTCATCAAATCCAGATGACTATCGATAATCGTACATATAATGAGCAAGCATTGGTCATGTTGGAGCGGCAACCAATCACACCGGAAAGTACCTCACTATCGGGTAAACCGGCCAATAAGGATGAGCAGATAACTATTACTGCAGCTGTGGCTGGTGGTGTTGGTGCTGCCGGTGTTGGTGTGGCTGGCGCTAGCGGCGGTGTTGGTGGTGCTGGTGGCACTAGCAGTGGCAACGATGCTGTCGCCGTCGGCAAGGAGGAGTCAACGCTGAATACGCCATTGCAGCGCTTGATTCATACCAAGTGGGAAGAGGCAACTATAAGCTTTCACGTGCAGCCATCGATGTTGAGTTATCTTTTTAGTACCACACAGTAGAATGGTTAAAAATGATTGATTATGGAATGGAAACGGAATCTTAATATACACAATATGATTTTATATATGATAGTTAAATGAGGTCTGTTATCTATATATATATAATTATCTATATATGTATGAGTGTAGGTAGTGCTAGGTTGTGTAGACCGATGCCAAAGAACAATTAATATGTCAAGAGATTACAATTCAATTCAATTTTTTTAAAAACTTTATTGGCATCGCATTTAATTAGTTTCGAAAGATATTTCACTTTTTATGTTTTCCCCTCTATGATCTGAACTTTCGAATTGACTCGAATCATATCGAATTTTTCGTTTCCAAAAAATAGAAAATCTTGAAAAACTCAAAAAGCATGTAAGCTTGTTATGTTGTCTCTTGATCTATGATATAAATCGACATGCTTGGCAAATGACCCAATGCAAAATAAACTGAGTCAATTATCAGTTATCAAGTAAGTTGGCAATGCAAACAAACAAACAAACGAACAAACAAACAAACAAACAAAACAACGTAAACAAATAAATAAACCAACATGTAGTTAATGGCACTTACTACTGAAAAATGTTTTTCAGTTTTTCTCGCACTGAACCTTTAAAAACAAGTTAAATTTTCAAATCTCAAATTAATTTGGTTATATAATTCGCTTTTGCAGAAAGTTCAAAAATACATATAGTAGTTCAGATTATTATCAACAAAAGCATAAAAAAAAAACAATTAACCAATGGTTTATTTGGCTTATGATAGAATAGTATGCGAAAGATAAAGATTATACATCTTTATAGATTTGATAATTAAATAAAAATTTCACTATCTACAGTTTGTCTATAAAATTGAGGACAAAAAACAAAAAAAAAGAAAAATAAATATATGCTTTGTGATATAGTGTTCCCATTAAATGCATTAGCAGATGATTAAATAGTCGGGTATTATTAAACGATAAATCCTAGATCGATTAACATAGACTGTTTGCTTGCCTTTTAGAGTATTAACTAGCTTGATTAGCTTACTAGTAGATGTATATAGATAAAGCACATTGTTTTTTTTATAACTAAATGGAAACTATATAATATACATATATTTTAGCACAAATCTTGATCTTGATTTGTCGATTTCTACTGTTATATATTGTTATAATACAAAATCATTGAAATATGGGTATTTGAAAAAGATAAAAATGAATCAACAAGTCGATGAAAATGAAACAGACGATGGTAAATACACGTAAAATATTTCCAAATATCAATAACAAACTTGGAAACAAAAAAAAAAAAAAAAAAAAAAGAAAAAAGAAAATAATGATAGCAAATTTATGAAAACAAAACCGAAAAGATATGCAAAATTTTCACAAATCTGCTGAGACTAAAACGCCTCTCTCTCTCTAAATTATTTATCTTAAAGAGCGACTGAGCAGGAATTCAACATTTAAGTTGACTTGATGTTGCCGCCTGGAGCCACTAGACGCAAACAATGAACTAACTAACTAACTTAATATGTATCAAATAGAATACACCAACATGCTATATGCTTGTCAATTAAATTGTTAAACTAATAAATATTTATTCTGTTGTCCAACACCAAAAAAAAAGAAAACAAATAAGTCAATATTATTGCACTATTGCCTCATAATAATAATTTGAATAATCTGTAATTAAATATGAAATGAGTTTAATGGTAAGTTTCTCGGAGGGATGAATAAAACTATATTTAGTTTACAATTCAATTATATATATGATCTGGTTCCATTGTCAATACTTTTAAAATAATAATGATTAGAATAAAAATCATTGGCAAACATTTTTCTCTCCTTTCGTTTTTAGTTTGCAAACTGGCAATAAATTGTAGCTAATCAATTATTTGTTTAACAAATTTTAATTGCTTATGAATTTATTGTCAAGTGTACATATTTATTTAACACAATAGCTGCTTAGGTTTTGCACATGTTTTCTGAATGCAATGGGGGACCACATGCCGTATGCGTTATCTCTGTCGTAAAATTGTTCCATTCAGAGGAAGTTGATTTTGGGGGGGTGTTATTTGATTTACTTTTCATATCAGATTTTAAATATATAAATTTTATTTTTAAAATAATTGGCAACGTTACAAGAGAATTTATTAAATTACTTTGTCGATTTATAAATATATATGTATATATTTGTAAATGTATTAAAAAAAAAAGTAAATCAGACTCTAGTTTATTTAGAAGATAATCTTAGTTACATATATAAATGAAAATGATGAAATAAAATTTACATCAAATTATATTTCATTCAACTATTAGTCAATCAATTATTTTTCTACATTGTTGACTTCAAAATATGTCAAAATCTCTTAGTAGAAGTACTCTCAAATTCTAAATGAATAAGAAAATCATTTGCCTAATTCAAGCAATTTGAGCACTTTATATATATTATATAAATATCCGATTATTGTCGCACCAGTAACGTATCTAAAAAGGCAACATTTGTATTGTTATGAAGTGTCCCATTAAAGGGCTTTGCCGGATGATTTTTTACAGTTTGTGTGTGCCAGACAAGAATCTGTTTAATTAATTGGATAAAGATATAAATTAATCAAATTAAATTGCCATTTCTTAATTTGACTTACATCTTTGCATTCATCGGCTAATAATTCGATATCTGAATGCTCCAATGGTTCGAGGCTACGTAGAAAGCCATCTTCCTCATAACCAACTCGGAATGGCATTATGGCATTTGGTCTCTCATGTAGAAATTTAACACTAACTGCAAATCCAGCCATATCAATTGGATACTTGCGTCCACCTATCCAGCCATCATAGTAACCATCCAATTTGCCATTGCGTACAAGTGGAGTGCTTAGACCTGTCCCAGTCACTAGTCCAACTGGCCACATTCCGACCTTTTTGATATGTCGTATCTGTAGATCAAAGCGAACATTAATTGATTAATTTCCAAAATGAATATATTTTTAAGCTACCTCCTCAAATAGGCTTATGTCATAGGTATTATCATCATCGGCAAAATATAATACACCATCAGTGGCATTAGCTCTTAAATATTCGAGGCCTCGATTTCGATTGGACACACCGCGTGGCTTATAACCTTTACTATATTGTTCGGGCATTGGAGCTAAGTTTGAAATTTGGTTAAGAATATTATGTAATAAGAAAATAGAAATCCAACCATACCTACCCAATAGATATTTATATGGTACACCAATCCGGTCTAGAATATGTGTCAATAAGGGATGCCATTCATGTGAATCCTCAATGACAAGCCACAGTAAATTTTGGACATGTTTAAGCGTTTGGCCAAGACGCGTCAATTCGGCCATTTGTTCAGGTCGCGGATAAGTTGGCGTTATAATATATAGCGGGGGCTGTGGGAAATCGTTTCGATAACTAATAATCATAGCCAATATAAAATAATGGATGCAAATGGTATGAATTAATTCAAAGTCAATATATATTTAAAGGAGATAATCCAATTTCCATTGACATTGATTGCAGAGTATCTCCATTTGGCGGCATATTAAAGTTAATGGATGCATTCCACTTAACTAAATCATTACAAAAAAAAAAAGAAGAAACCAACAAAATTGGTGCAAATCTTTTCAATTGCCTTACATTTTGCATGTATCTAAGTGGAAACTAGATCAACATCATAAACAGACTAGTTATACATATATAGATTTAGATATATATATATATATATATAATTTTTTTTGTTCAATGTTGTTGTAGTTAGTTGTTATTGTTGTTTTGGTTTTTGCATCGAGCAATTTTCAAATTAGGCTCATGCAAATTTTGAAATGAAAATGAAGAAAGAGACAGATACAAAAAGAGAGAGAGAGAGAGATGACCAGAGACAGAGATGGACATCGGGAGCGACAAGTGGAACTGATTAATCCAAATGCAACGAGTTGATACCAGATGATACATCGTTTTTTTTTTTTTTTTTTTTTTTTTGCTCCACAAAAGCCTTTTGTTGCTGCTGGCTTTTGTTATATTTATCTATTTGCTTTTGTTGGGGCAACAAAAAAAAACTTTCCACTCACTAACATAACATAACATAAATTTTCATTAATTGTCTCAATGGATGCAAAAAAAAAAAAGGAAAAAAATTGATAAAAATTCGCAGAAATTAACAATTATCAGAACTCGATATTTTATAAATGACTAGCAAAAATGTGAATGCAATGTCAAATTAAAATTATCGGGCAATAACTTACCTTGACAATATCTTGAATATTTTCGTTTAGTGTCATATTGGGGGGTAGGCATTGAAGTAGCAAATAGATTAAAATCGTCCCTATGAATATAATTAGATACATTCGAACCGATTTGCTAAGAACCATTTTATAGCTGCCAATGGATTTAGGCGTATTTACTCGATAAAATGATCAAACTATTCGTATAATTATCCCAGATGATAAACTTAAGAAACAGTTAAAAAATGTGCGTGATAGCAAAATAGTTATTACTATATTTGACACAAATTTAAATGATAGGTTGGACAATTTTTTTTTTATTAAATTAAATCGTTTAAGTCTGAAAAGAACAAATTGTTAAATCGTAGAAAACAAATTTTTCATATATTTTTCACAAAGTTTAACATTTGTTAAATAATAGTTGAAAATTTATAAATTTAATGAAATTATTATTATTATTATTTCTTTGTAGAGTCGGAAAACTTGAAACATAAACTAATTAATTGTATTTGTTGCCGGATAAACGATTTTTGAATTTTCAAAATTCTTAATTGAAAGTTTTATATATAGCTGCCAAACTAATGTTGAATTCGAATCCTTTTATTTCAAATCAGGCATCATAACAGTCCATTAAAAAAAACACTGTATCATTTTGTATTTGTATTAAATGTATTGAAAAATATTTTTATATTCCTTTACTGTATTAATTAACACAATCAAATTAAAAATTCAAACGATCAAGCAAACAAAATGAATTCCTTTTTTTTTGTTTTTTGTTTTTTTTTTTGGTTAACTTTTCGAGAATATTGGAATATGTCGTTGTTGTTCACACACGTTTTTGAACTCAACTGAAAGAATATTTGAAAAATTTGTTGCCTTTTTATATTGATTGCCTAAACTGAGTGACGTTACAGGTACTGGTAGCTATCATTGTTTGAAATTGACACGGAAATGCTTTTATAAATTCTTTTTGCAAACCAAGCAACTGATAAGAAATGGATAGGAAACATTAACATAAAAAGAAAAAATGTTTGAAGGAGGAACTAGAAAGTAGATAAAATGTTACTTTTTTCTTTTCTTTTCTTTCTCATTTCCGTAAGTTTCAGTTACAAATATTCTTGTATGACGTGTATGACTGTGTGTGTGTGTCAGTCCAAATACTGATCCATTACAACTATATCAGATCAGATTGTGGCTACTATACTTACTTACATATGTATGTATATATACACAAATCGCGCACTTAATCAGAAATAATTTATTTACTATTTTGGGTTAAAATTTTAAGAAAATGTTATCATTTTATTAAATGTTTCATTTGCATAAAAATGATTGAAATACCTGGTTAACCTGAAACTTGCTGACATTCATCTTTCATATTAATTTCATTTGTTGAATAAGAGAATAGTTTTTTTTTTTTTTTTTTGTAGTTTACTTTAGTTTTGTATTTTTGTTAGATTAAAGTTTTGTTGTTGTTGTTGTTTTTTTTTTTTTTTTTTTTTGTTTTTTTGGGGGGGAATATTCTGTAAGTTTCTTGAGAATTATGAATAGAATGAAGTTTTACCCTTGAGGTTAGATTGTTATTAATTTGCTTCTGTTTTCAAGATTTAATAAGTACCTAACTAATTTGTTTTCTTTTTTAATTTTTTACTTGTTGTTTGTCTTTGCATTTTTCTTTGCCAGACGTTATATTCAATATGCGAATTTTTGTATAATTTGTATAAATTGTTTAATACCATTTTTTTTCTTTATCGTCATTTTCATCTTAACTTTTACACAATATTTAATATACATACCTTATAATTCTTTATTTCTTAATATTTACAATTCAGTGCACTTGTTTTATAAATATTTGTATTATAAAAAAAAAATATATATATTTTGTGGTGCATTAATAATAAGAGAGGCTCAATTCAAAATTATAGTTCAACTTCAGTTTATATCATATATCTCTATATATAGAGAGAGAAATAAATAAATGTATGTACTCATATATGCATATATATATGTACATATATTATTCAGCACTTTGCTGTTTGCACGCGATTTCGCTGGCCCACCCGTCGTATGCGTTATCTGTGTCATGTCTGGAGCAGCAGCAATTCCTTTTAAATTGTATATGTACTTCTTATATATACACACATATATATATATATATATATATAAATATGTATATAGTATACATACATATATGTACTTGTGTGTTTACTTGTACAGATGTGACAACATAAATTATTCAAATCGGTTGCGGCCCAGAGATGAGCAGAAAGTTTTCCATTTTGGCCAAGTTGACACCTGGCCCTAATTGATAGAGCCATGACCTATGTTATTTCAAGGTCTGGCACACAATTCAAACCATTTGGTAAAATGAATTTTAAATTCATTTGTAGAAAAAAAAAAACGACAAAAATAGAGTCATTATTCACATTCACTTAATTCGAAAAGTTTTGTAGGTAAAAATTTAAAGTTATCTTATACTGAAATAAAGTATAAACCAAATTTTCATTTTAAATTTGACCTGGTTAATATTTACAAAATAACAACAATATATTACAAATACTTATAACTTATAGTTATTTTAGTTGTTCTTCCTTTTTTTTTTTTCGTATCCATAAATGTATAAGTATGTATATATATATATATATAGAGTTTGTGTATTATAAAGCCGGCTGGGGTCGAAATAGTCAAATAGTTTACAAAGTTTCGTTTTTGTGTTCTTCCTTTTTTGGTTTTTGCATTATCCTTTACTAAATAAATACGACTTAAAGACAAGATTGTACCTGTACAACTGGTTAAAGCCACTTGGACACTTTGTGAGCTCTCTCGTTTTGTGTATTGCATATAAACCTAACTAATTTCTAACTAACCCCTAACAGTACCTATGGACGCACCAGCAACTTTTCAATATATTCCAAATTCGTATGTCCATATCGTGTAAAATTTAATGGCGATGCTGGCGGATTCTTTTTAGTTTGCGTATGCCATGTGAGAATCTGAAATGAAATGAAATCAAAATCCAATTAAATCATATAGAATTTCTTATATGTATATATTGATATTAACATACATCTCTGCACTGATCGGCCAGCAATTCGATTTCTGAATTTGGTAAGGGTCCGAGACTTCGAAGGAAACCATCCTCCTCATAACCTGGTTTAAATGGCATCTTGGCATTTGGACGTTCGTGCAGGAATTTAATGCTAACTGCAAAACCGGCCATATCAACTGGATATTTTCGACCACCGATCCAGCCATCATAATAGCCATCTAGTTTACCATTACG
Source organism: Drosophila sturtevanti (assembly GCA_018150375.1). Lineage (NCBI taxonomy): Eukaryota > Metazoa > Arthropoda > Insecta > Diptera > Drosophilidae > Drosophila > Drosophila sturtevanti. Next base: position 13,297,588 of record JAECWJ010000688.1, read on the forward strand.
TATAATGGGGCTACTAACGCCAGTTTTGGTTACCAGACCAACTGGCCACATTCCGACCTTGCGTATATATCGCATCTGTAGATATAATGAAATGTTTGTTTTTGTTCAACAAATGCTTACAACATTCTTTGGAATTGTTATTGTTGTGGTTGTAATTGTCCATTACCTGCTCGAATATGTTAATATCATAGGTATTATCATCATCGGCAAAATAGAGTACACCCTCGCTGGCATTGGCTCGCAAATAGTCGAGGCCCCGATTCCGATTCGAGACACCACGTGGCTTTGCTCGCTTTGTTAGTTTATATTCCTCGGGCATGGGAGCTATGGATATAAAGGTTATATATATATATATATATATATAGGTATATATAGTATATACATATATGTATATTAATGGGACATGAACATGAACATGCTTCGGTAGACATTGCGTCCTGTCAGTGCTCGAGTACTACTAAAGGCAACTGAAAGACAACTCACCCACTAGATACTCATATGGCACTCCAATACGGTCCAGGGTGTGCGCCACCAATGGACTCGTTTTATTGGCATCCTCAATGACCAGCCACAGCAGGTTGACCACATGCTTGAGCGTATAGCCAAGGCGCGTCAATTCGGCCAGCTGTTCGGGTCGTCGATAAGTGGGCGTGATGATATATAAAGGCGGCTGTGGGTTGGACATTGAAGGCAATTGAGGATTTTAGTTAGTTTGAGTCGGTTTTACGATTATCAAATGCCATTAACTAGCTAAACTAACTATGTGTACAAGCACATACATATGTACATATGTGTATATGTATATGTAGATGTAAATGTAAATGTACATATATATATACATATATATATATATGTATATATATTCTATAATATGTGCATTGCAGTGAGTGGGTGAAGTGGACAAGTGGGTGGCTCGCTGCTTATTTGTGTGGGTGAATGGGTAGTAATATGTATGTTTAGATAGTTTAGTGGTTGGCATTGTGTTTACATGCGTAACGCGGCATGAGCTACGTTTTATGAGCAATTATGCAAATTAATTTACAGCCGAGTGGTTGACTAGTTGACTAGTTGACCGGGTTTCGCCGTCATACATACATATTCTGTATACTGTAGCTACAACCCTGTCCATCATCACCATCCCCTTGACATCGCTGTCCTCGATACTCTATCGTACTCTGCATGTGTCCCTATCCAACATAGATAAACATCTGATAAGCCTGACATGGCACAAAAAAAAAAAAAAAAAATCAAATGTTGCAAAACAGAAGGAAAATTGGAAAACCCTTTCATTCAATATATTCGTTGATTTTTCATCATCATCTATAATTTTTCTTTACTCAATTTCCATTGGTGGCATATTAAAGTGGATGGATGCATTCCACTAAACTAAATCATTACAAAAAAAAAAAAAAAAAAAGGAAAAAACCAACAAAATGGGTGCAAATCTTTTCAATTGCCTCACATTTCGCATGTATCTAAGTGGAAACTAGATCAACATCATCAACAGACTAGTTATACATATACATATACATATACATAGATATAGATATACATATATGTATTTATATTTTTTTTCTACAATGTTGTTGTAGTTAGTTGTTATTGTTGTTTTGGTTTTTGCATCGAGCAATTTTCAAATTAGGCTCATGCAAATTTTGAAATGAAAATGAAGAAAGAGACAGATACAAAAAGAGAGAGAGAGAGAGAGAGCTAGATGACCAGAGACAGAGATGGACATCGGGAGCGACAAGTGGAACTGATTAACCCAAATGCAACGAGTTGATACCAGATGATACATCGTTTTTTTTTCTTTGTTCCACAAAAGCCTTTTGTTGCTGCTGGCTTTTGTTATATTTATTTATTTGTTTTTGTTGGCCAAAAATAATTGGTTAAAAACATAATAATGCGTATAATCGGTTAGTTAGATTATAAGGTTTCCTTTACAAATTATTGAATTTTTGTTGCATTTGACCGATAATCCATTTAAGTCATCCAATATATGAGATGATAATCAAGAAATGTTTATATATGATTTAACATCAATTTTATATATTTATCTCAATGAAATAGTCAAGGATAATATGCACGATCTAGAATAATTAATTTAAACTCAATTTTAGAAACTCTATCATCATAGCATTAAGATTGCTCAAATAAATCCTCTGATGTTAAGATCGCTGCTAAGAGATATTTCGATATTATTCTAATTCTGATGTGAGGATCCACCCTAAAGGATTCTCACTCTGTGGTTCCAGGATTTTTTGGCTACTTATTTGAAATCAATTGGTGTTGGCTGGGTCTAATTATGTAAATAGATGAGCCATGGGTTAGATACCCTGTTCAGGGAATGAACAATAGTAACAATTATAATTATTAAGTACATGTTTCCGTTTGTACTTTGCCGTTTTGCACGTTTAAAGTGCAGTGAAACATATTTTAATCACAATTTGAATGGTGAAACTTTTTACTACATATTACATATTATAAATATGCAACGCACTTGCGCAATTTTCTGGCGTAGCAACTTAAATTACAACAACAACACCAAAAGAAAAAAAAAGCAATTAAGAAAATTGGAAAATGGTGTGCAAAGGGAAAATAAACAACAAAAATAATAAAAAAAAAAAAACCCAACTTCAATGAGCCAGGCAACGTACTGAGAGAAAGAGAGAGAGAGAGAGTGAGAGAGAGAGAAGGCGAGCTCAAGAGAGAGAGAGAGAGAGAGAGAGATAATAGTATAAGTAGTTGTTGAGAACTGGATAAAAGGAAGGAAATTGTAACAACCGCAAAAGCATGTTCCCATTTACAGAACCTACAGTAAGTATGTAAGTATGTAAGTATGTATGGATATATATACATGTATATATCAACATATGTATGTATTTATATATACATATATATATATATTTAAGCGGGAATATGAACGGAAACAATAATATGCAGATAAGCTCAAAATGCACTTTAAGAGATTAAAAACGAAACAAAATTACAATAACTGCGGGCAATAAAGGGAGTGTGCGACAGACTGATAGAGAAAGGAAAAACATTGTGGTGGCGGGAGGGGGTAAGAAAGAGATAGGGTGTCAAGAGGGGCGGAGGGGGGGGGGGCGCAACTGTGCCAAAGTGTAATTAGTTTTTCGCTTTCTTTTTTTGCATGTTGTGTATATACTATGTGTGTGTGTGTGTGTATGTGTGTGTAAGTTTCTTTTTGTTTTGTTTCAATTTTTTTTTTTCGTTTTCTGGATTCTGTGTTTTTGTGTAATAAGTGGACAAAAACTGTGAGTAAATATTTACGGGATCAGAGGCGGCTAGAAATGTTGGCCTTGTTGTTGTTCTTGATGTTGTTGTTGTTGTTGATATTGTTGATTGGCGCATCGGGTTAGGGCCAGATTTGTTTGTTGTTTTACGCATTTGGCCATTTCTTGTTATTTTTGTTCTTGTTGCTATAGTTGTAGTTGTTAATGTTTTTGTTGTGGCTCTTGTTGTTGCTGTTGCTGTAGCCGCAGCAACATTAATTGCTGCTGCTGCTGCTGCCGCTGCCGCTGCTATCGTTGTTGTGGTAGCAATTGTTGCTGTTGATGGTGATGCTACGCCTGCTGCTGCTGCTGCTGTAGCTGTTGCTGTTGCTGTTGCTGATGTGAAATGTCTGCTCGTGGGGCCAGCTAATGAAACCGTTTGAATGATAACAGATCTGCTGCCTGTATCTGTTTGTATCTGTCCCGATGTGGTTATTTTATTGGTGGTTGAGTTCGTGGTGGAGTTGATGTTGATGTTGTTGTTGTTGTTGTTGTTATTGTTGTTGTTATTATTATTATTGTTGTTGCTTGCTGTTATCAATGACATGGGAGCCCACCAATATGAAGCGATATATGACGATGATGATTTGTCTTGATGCTATAGTTTTTTTTTTTATATTTATTTTATGTTCATTATGCATGATATATTATTTAAATTATTAGGAATAGAACAAGAAACAAGAAGAAACAAAACATTACAGTAGTCACACATACATATGAGAGATACTATATATATATGTATGTATGTATATATAATACCAATCAATCATCTATTATTGGATGCAATATACTAAAACTAATTATTGCATTGTTGTTTGTAATTTTTTTTTTGTTCATGTTTACTTTTTAAGTGCCATTTATTATCTTTAGCATTTGTAAGGACATTTGTGGATCTAGAGAAATGTCTATAATGCAATAATGGACTTGTAAACATTTATTATATAATTTATGTAGCAATTTAACTTTTTGTTTGATAAGTTTACGCTCTGTATTTGCAATAAAATTTTATCTAATTGTATTCTATGTACATATATGTATGTATCTACATAGTACATATATACTGATATACTGATGATGATAAACAATCTGTAATAATTGCAATTAATGTACATAGTATATGTGCAACTATGTAGCAATAATGTGAATGGACTTTTGATAGAGAATCGATCGAATTTACTATATATAATGGTTTTATTATATAATGCAACAGTTTTATCTTATCGATAAACTGTATATCTAATTACACGGACATTAAATTTCAAGCAATTAACTAAAAAACATATAGTAAATGTTCAAATGCGTAATGGATGAAAGCTATACAACGGACTTACTAAATATATGTACATACATATGTATGTATATACATATGTATACTCGTATACTATGGAGTTGTAGACTCACCTTGATAACATCATTAGATGCTAATGGCTGTCGGGACATATGATATTGATAGATCACCATATAGATGCAAGTTGTGGCTATAAATATCGTCAGGTACATTTTAATGGACTTGCCCAGTGCCATTTTGTTGGAGTTGCTACTGCTGCTACTACTGCTGCCAATGCCACTATACAGGGTCTTCATTTTTATTGCCAAAATATCTATATATACATATATATGTACATATGTATGTATATATGTTTGTATATAGATGTTGCTTGTATTGCTCTAGTTGCTGTTGCTGCTGGCTTTGGTCTCGTAACTGTTTTCTTTTTACTTCTTTTTTTTTCTCCTCTTTTTTTTTTTGTTATTTTTTGGGGTATTTTGGTTTCATTCGTTTGGGTTTGAGTTCAATCGATTGAATGCTATTTACCGCTGAATTTTTTTCTGCATATTCTCTGCTACGTTTTGTTGCTTATTTGCTTGGCCAGCATTTTGTAGTTGTTGTTTCACTTATTGGCGTACTTTTCACTTTGTTTTTTTTTTTCTTTTTCACATATTTGGCTTATATTTTTTTATTGCGTCTGAAAAATGGTTGTAAAGAAGAAAAAGAATAAAGTATTTCAATATTTTGTGTAAGCATAATTTATATAGTATAAAATATGGGAGTGTGTGTGTGTGTGCATTCAGTTGATCAATTTATACCAAATTTAAATAAAAACATTTAAATTATTTTATCAAATAAGTTTATATTGATAGGATTAAATGCAGGATTGCAGAGAGTAGGTACAATTAAATTGTATTGTATAATGTTTGTAACGCAGTAAAATAATCGTTTTGGACTCCATAAAGTATATATATATTCTTGATCAACATCAATAGACGAATCGATATTGATGAACATTGTCATAATTGTCTTCCTATCTGTCTATTTTTTCGAACTTAAATTTTGTGCTACGTCAATAAAAGTCATATGATTTTATTTATTGATTGTTTATCTAAACGATCGAAATTTACAAATCAAATATTGCTCATATCACTATTATCACTTTTTTTTTGTTCCTTGCAGAGGATATATTCATTTTTATTAGAAGTAAGCAACGCACAGAAAAAGCATATCCGACTATATAATAAGTAGACGAGTCTATCTAGCTCTGTGCTTCTGTTTGGATCAACAGCTTCTCCTCCGATACCCTTTTTATTTTTTGCTGCAGTCATCTAATGTATATCTCGTAATCATCACTATCCGATGATTTATCTTATATCATATAGCTTTCATACGAAGAAATTATATTTCTTAACACTTCAACATAGTTTTATCAGAATCGGGTAGCAATAATTAATTTTTAATTAATTTTTATGTTTTTTTGTATGCGTTACTAGATAACGATATAAAAACCTACAAATTAAAGACAAAACAAAATAGGAAATTGGTATCGATGTTTTTTTTAATTACGTGACAGGCTGCAAGATACCTTTTAATGTTGAATGAAAATAAATATGTTTCATAGGAATTTTATATTGATATTTATATTGATTTTTGTATATGGTTGGTTAGATAAGATTCTCTTTTTTTTCCCAATTTTTCCATATCTCATAAAAACAGAAAATTTAATTTGTTTGTTGTAACCTTATAATAAATCTTTAACTTTAGCTAGATAAAACATTAGTTTTATAAGACTTATTTGAAGCATGTACATACCTGATTTTAGTATATAAATTAATTGTTTGTCTGTTTACAATTGTTTCATGCTTTCATTCATATTTTATCTTGGTTTTGATAAGCATATGGCAATTGTAAAAGAAAATTAATTCTACTTTTTTTTTTTTTTTAATTGCATTTGCTTTGTGCGCAAAGTTGTTAACATCTATACGAGAAAGGGCGAGTAACTAACTAGCGGAAGTTCTGCTAACAGCTCCCTCCCAACCTCCTACCCCCCTCCTCATGCTCCACAGTTCCTAAATGTATTCATTTCAGAAGCGTATACTGATAATATGCTCAAGGGGGTTTGGGGGGAGGGGGAGTGTTTTGGTTTGGCTCCACAATTCTTATATTTCCAAGACTTTGTTTTAAACAAAGTTTTAATGATATTTAAATGATTGATTTAATTTGCAGCTATCGTTTATCCCTTTTTTGTTTTAACTACGCCACTGGCAATTTTTCTTTTGCAGACATTTCCAATTATGGGTGGGAGGGGGAGAGGCGTGGCTCAGAGTATATTTCGCGTGTTGAAACATTTTAAAACCAATTTTTACCAGTTTTACTTGCTGATATCAAAGTTCAATGGCCATTTTACAAAATGTTCTTTATGCTTTGCATGTTGTTGGACAAAAAAATTTACAGAGATTCATTTTAGTTGAGGGGCTTTTCTTCTTTGTTTTAAAATCCCATCCGCAGGCAATTTAATTTTAATACATGATATTCGAATTTAAAAATTTCAATATATATAAATATGTATGTATGTATATACAATTGTAAATTCTCAAACATACCTACTTCTACTTTTTATTCTCCTATTACAATAAAGTTCAATTATCGTTTATTGCAAATCTCTTTTATGCCCGCTGGCAGACTTACATATGTATATGTATATGTATATATATATTCAAATGTTTGTTGGATTTTTCAATGAATAAATCACAATCAACAGGATAGTAGATGGGCTGACTAAGAGGGCAGAGGACAGAGGGCAAAGGGAATGAGTGTTTGGTAGAGAAGGAGACAGACAGCCGAGAAATGCAATGTAAAATGGGAAATGTAGAAATCTTTGTGAAAACAATTTAATGTCAGAACTTAACCCATTTACATGGCAATTCCTGCCGCTGCCCTCTGACAGGGACATACACATTACATACCATATGAAAGGATAGAAGAAGAAAACAAAAAAAAGCGAAAAGCAAACCAAAGGCATCAGGCACCCGGTACCCGGCAACCGGCATCAGGCACCGTGCACCAGGACGTAGAATGTAAAACAAAATGCCACATGAGTGTGGGCCAAGTGCGGGCAAAATGAAATTTTGCCAGGCAATGGGAGTCTGGCATAAGGATAAAGGACTTGAGGCGGAGGAGAGTGTTCGTCCGGTTTTGGTTTCGGTCTCCGGCACAAGTGCATATACACAAAGAATGGGTATGATATGGTATTTTTGCCAAGGCACCAGGCCAACTGTTTCAAGCGGAGGGAGCTGCACTTGAGACCCGGAGATGCCATTTTGAAGCAAATGTCCTTGAATGGAGAGGAATGCCCACGCACAGTGGCACAGCAAGCAACATAAACCAAGTTTTGAAAGTCAGTGGAAAGGGGAGCCCGAGTTCAAGGATTATACAATAATGTAGCAAAAAAAAAAAAAAAAATTTAGACAACACAAATAAAAAGAAAAATGATTTTCCAACCACTGTTTGTTGCTGCTAAAACACTCTATAAACTCCAGCAACTAGAAGTGTTTAATGCTCTTCAAATGTCTTGCCACAAATTTAAAGGTCCTTTTCATATATATATATATATATATGTCTATATATGTATGTATGTGTGTGTATGTGTCATTGTCTATGTGGCTGTATGTGGGTTGTCAATTCCCGACGCCAAGCTGGGCCCCCATTGTGGCGACACCATCTACTTGGCGTCGGTGATGTCGGCAAAAATATATATACATATATATTTATATATGTATATATATAAAAAGTAAGAGACTAAAACAATTGCATAATATGAGAAAGGAGAGGCAAGCAAGCACGTGCAGAACTTTAGAGCAAAAGTGAAACCAAGTTTTCTGCATTTTGAATTCTACGAATATGTATGGGTAAAATTTTTACTTGCAAGGAGTGCTGGAGCCCGGACATGTCCATTGTAAATGGCATTCTCAGTTTTTGAAAACCACAACATCATATTTCATATTTAATGGATTATGGAAAGGTACCTACATGCATACATATATAGACATATATATACATATATACATACTGGCATGTGAATAATAGTGCATATATATCAGATATGGTGGCAGCCTTTTTGAATGTAATCAATGGCCACATTCGTCGAACCATATCCAGACAGAATGGGAGTGAGCAAGAGCCAGTGACAGAACGAAAAGGATGAGAGATTGAGGATATTGATGGTGTGTAAAACGGAATTGAGGCAATCTCTATGAGTTTAAGTAAAAGGATATCAATTCCATAGCTATTTCCATTCATTTAATTTGGCTTATATATGTGTATTATTCTTTGCATCATAATCCTGTAACTTAGTTATGCACGAAGATGTTTCAATTTTTGGTTTTCGAACAACTATTATAATTTGATTTAAAATCTTACAGGAACTTGTTGAAAATAACAAACAATTTCCTTACACAATATAAAGAATCTGAAGGGAACCACGATCACATTTCGCTATTTATGCAGCCCCAATCACCACTCATTTATTAGTAACAAATGATAATAAAACTTAAAATTATCATATCTTTTAATTCCGAATTTATTCGAAATATATATACAGATATAAAGTTTAAGCCAAAAAGCTGCACATTAAAAAAAAAACACTAAAAATTCAATTTCAAATTAATAGTGCATAGTTTTTCTTTTTACAACGAAATAGATTTGAAAATTCTACATTAAATATTATTGCATTCGTTTATAACTTAATTAACTTATTTTTTTGCAATTGGATATGGTAATATGTGACATAATTAGGTACATTTGTCACACAAATTATTGTTATCTGACCGAAATGTATTTCACGCTCGATTCCATTTTAACTAAATGCTCAACATAAACTGAGTCAGACCTGGACATGAGTAACAGAATATAAGTACAATATGGAAATATTTATCATACATACATATATATCAATATATGGGGAATGTACAAAATATAGTATGTATATAATACATATTGATTTATAATCCATTGCGTGGAAAGATTTCTTTTACTTTTTGTTCATTTTATTACTTTGCATATTTTTCGGGATTGTTGATTGTGATATGAAAAGTCATAAACAATTTATACACAAAATAACACTAATAGCAAAAGAAAAAAAAAAGAAAAGGAAAACATAAAACTTCAGACATTGTGGTTCATATATTTTATGAATATGTTTATATACTTTTCCGATATGTTGGACACTATCATATGTGGACTGAGTAAATTAAAGTGAGTTCCTGCATTTACTTTGTCGTAAACATTTTATGAATTTATTGAGTTGAAGCTAACAAACAAAGGCAAATTTATAGCCAACAAAAAACCGAATGAAATTAATTACAACAAATTATTATGACAGAAGCTAATATCCATCGGTCAATACAATAAATGGAATTGGATTGGATGGCACTAAAATTGGTTAGATTATTTTATGGCTATTAGTCTAATGCCAAATCGGCACGAAACAACAAAAAGGATTTTGAAGAATATGAAATATGTATATCGTTTACCATTCATTCAGTTTTCTCTTAGTATATATATATATATATATATATTTGTATTTTTTGTTTATTTCCTGAAATGGAATTTCCAATTTCTCATCAGTTCTAACCAAAAGGTAAACTCACGCAACTTTACTTTGATTTCAGCCGTCAATAGTGGGCCAACTGTTGCACCCACATTTGAGGGAGGGATTGCCGTGCCTTAAAACAAAATCGAAGCAACAGTTAAAATAATTAAAATTATTTTTTTATATTTTTGCATTTCATGCTTGTTGACACAACATTTTCATTAATTTGTTATATATTGATGATAAAAAACAAAAAACAAAAATCGTCACCCTGCTTAGCATTTATCATGACGTCGATAAAATTAATTCTCTTTTTTTTTTTTCTTTCTTTCTTTTGATTTTGTATATCAAATTAGTTTTGTTTTGATTTATACTGTCCAATTACCACTGATAAAAAAAATACATTTAAAAGAGCGAGAGAGAGAGAGAGAGGGAGAGAGAGAGGAAGTGGGGAAGAGAGAAAGAGTAAGAGGAGATTTATTATATATATTTGTATATATGTACGTATACTGATACTTATAGCGGAACTTTATTTATGCACATGTACCACATTAAATTATAGATTTTATTTATAAAGAAAGAACCCGTTAGTTACTCTTTCTTGCTTATTTCTTCTTTCGACCGATTGCCCCATATTATATATGTACATATGCACATGTACGTACATATACATATCAATTTTAAAATGATTAGATACCAACACATTGATTGGACAAAAAAAAAAAACTAAAACAATTAAAGGCTATTTTTTAATTGATTGATGATATAATTAACATATTTTTTACATTTATTTGCATTATTTCTTTAATGATAGAAGGAGAGGTAATATCAGGTAAGTGTATTTAAATTTTTTTTTGTTAATTTGTAATATTAGTTTAGCTTATCAATTGATAAAAAAAACAAATTTCATTTTATGAATCCAATTTATTTGAAGTAAAATTTTACGAATTTATTTATTTCAATTAACACATTCTTTTTGTATTTTTGATACTTATACTATGTATGTATATATAATAATTTTATCAAAAGAAATTCTTGTATTTTGTGTCTCTTTCTCTCTCTCTCTCTCTCTTGCTATCTCTCTCTTTGTTTGAATTATGTAGATATATATATTTTTTTGTTTAGTTCATGTTTCTCTTTGGTCACGCAGTAACGGAAGTCATATTTCCCCTGCCTCAGTTATGTATATCCTATCCACTTTACTCGGAGCTTATCGTTAACCACATGGGATACAGATATATATATAATATTTATATATACATACGACCTATGTAGTTCAACAAAAAATTTAGTTCAGAATTTTGAACTTGAAACAGTATTGCGATTAAATTTTCTATAGAAAAAATAAAAAAGAAATGATATATAACCTATTCACTTTATGTATATATGTAGGTATATATTTAATGTGTATATATAATGCCCTTGGGATTGGGGCGTTATATATGTACATACATATGTATGTATGTATGTATACATAGTATAAAAAAGAAGCAGTTAGTTTATCAAGAGTTTTCAACTTTCGTTATTATTATTATTATCATTTCATTTCTTTTGCCATTATTTGCATTTTATTGGCAAATCCAGTTTAGGACAGATTGAGAAAGTTTGTGGCTGACAGCCAAAAGGAGCCAAAGGAGGGAAAGTGAAAAATGTCTGCCAAAATTGCCAATTAAATGTACAAAAAGGCAAAAGCAAAATGGGGAAAATGTTAAAGGGGGGAGGAAAAGGGGACAGACAAAACAATGTGAGAAATTGCAATTGCAATGCGGGCAAAACATAAAATAAACGAGGCACAAGAGAAGAAGCAGTGGCAGTAGTAGTATGTAGTGGTAGAAGAGGGCTAAAAAAAAAATACAAGATACGAGAATTTTCAACATCCTTCAAAGGACATACGAATAGGGCAAGCAAAACAGAAGGCAGAAGGAAAAACTTAGCCAACAAGGCGCCGGCTATTGACGTACCAGACAATACCGACCAACCAGAGAATAACAAAAACAAAAGAAAAGAAAAAAAAGAAAAGCTAAAAGGTAAAACCATAGAGGGGGGAGTCAGTGTAAAAGTTTCGTTAGGGATTTACTTATGTTGTTTTTGGGGCCAAATTCTTGGCAACAAATTCAATTTGTGCTTATTTGCCGTTATACTGGTTCTTCTTCTTCTTATGGTCATGCTTCTTCTTCCGTCTTCCTGGTTTTTTTTTCTTCTTTTTCCTGATACTCTTCTACGCACAGGCAAACAGTTGGCATTTTTAATTTTCTTTTTGCTCTCGAAATGGCATTTTAAAAATTTAATTGCCAACATGGCAGTCGGGGCATGTCCCGTCGGTTTGTAGAGTGTAACAGAGGGGAGGAGGTCGGGCTGGGACATATCCTAGACGAATGAGACTCCTGGCTTCTCTCTGGTAATGTCCGTATTTCCTCGAGCCATGCAACACTTGCTTGGAGTGTCCATTAGGGCAAACTGCTTCACCAAATTGCAAGTCAGCCATGGGCCAGACCGGGGGTTTCTGTGTCATGTTTGTCAAATTGACTGAAGACCCTCTTCCTGCTTCTGCTTCTGCTACTGCTCCAGTTAGACTCCTCCTTGCTGTTTGCTGTTGCTATTTCTGTTGATTTTGTTGTTGTTGTTGATGTTGTTGCTGTTGTTGATGATGTTGACGATGTTGATGGGCTGTCCGTTCCTGTTTTGCCCTATCCTGACTTCATTCTAAATCTAAGGAATTTTCAATAAGGAAATATTCTATTCATTCAGTAAATTGCTTTAGAAATTTTTTTTTATCGAAAATGAACTAAATTGAATTATTATTCAATTTTAGAAAATCGTTTTTCCCAGTGACGCATTCGAATTGAAGTCTGACGGGGCTTTCAGTTGAAAACAAAAAAAGAAAAAAAACTATATAGCTATATAGTCAGCTGACTATAACAATGTTCAGTGAAAATTAATCTTTCAATTATTATAAATTCTGAAACATCTGTTTCGGATTGTATTTTACAGTTTTAACCCCAATTATATTTTTACTAGTCAAGAATATATTTTGATTTATATTTCCTTTTTTTTATCCCTTTTTGGAACTCAAATCTGTAAAGCTTTCAAAGTTAATTTTAATTAAAGAGTCTCATATAATTTTTTTCAACTGTTTCTATGTATAATGTATAATAACATTTTGAGAGATTCCAATAATCATACATATATGTAAATTTACCATTTCCTTTACAATATTTATTAATACATATTTAATATAATTATAGACGATCTTGTTAATGTTTTTTTTTTCTTTCTTTTTATCATTCAATTTAAATGAAACTCAAATTCGTTTTGTATTAAAATGATTTATAAATTCTGCCAATCATTTCGATCAATAATTTTCAATAAAAAATGGCAGCCAGCAGGTGAAAAATGAAATATTGCTAGCAGCCATTTTTGTCAATTTTCTGTCAGCTTTCATTTGGACTTTCAGTTGCTTGCAATTGACAGCAAAGCTGATGGCTAACAGGAAGCCGTTTGAACTCAAAGAGCACAAGAAGGTTGACACAAACATAAATACCATACTATACCATAACCATAACCATACATAGATATATAAAGGTATACATATGTATGTATACATGTATATGTAAGTATATATACATATACCTGTTGTGATAGTCCAATGAGTGTATCAATAATTCTAATGCATTTAAAGCTTAATGTGATTGATATGAAAATATTCCTCCTACATTTTCAATGTGAAAAAACCCAATTGGAATGATGGATATGATAGTGGTCCCTTGTCATTTTACCACATATTATGTGTATATATATACATACATACATACATATGTCAGAACATATGTATGTAAGTAATTGCTTAACATAGTTAAGCCTTTTAAACTTGCTACTAAGTAGGCGAAAATTCCACGCAATCTTAATTGTCATAATCACATACGAGTCGCGCTGGGGCTCTCCTTTGTGGCGTCAAAAATTAAAACGTGACACAAATTACTCGTCAACTCCTCGGGGCTCTCTACAAACACACACATACAGATATACATACATTCGTACACACACACATATACACACACACACATACACACACACACATAGACAAATACCATTAACTAGTACAGCAGCTGGGGCTGGACTTTGTTTTTGGCTAGCCTTTGCCGCACTGCGCCTGTCCCCAGGTTCGGTTCGGTTCTGTAGTATTCTCTATACTGTACTGTTTCTCTGTCTGCCGCACCTCTGGGGAGCCTTTGTTAATAATAATTTTTCAGCTCGCAGATTTTGCACGCACGCACGCACGTACATAGCACACAGTACACCGAAAGATCCTAGTACGTAATGAATATGGAAATTGGATTGAGGAAGACAGCCTTGTGGCAAATCAACAAGATAACTCCAACATCAATATGCAAAATAAAATAAAATGGAGGTGTTCTTCAAAAATTCAAAAAGGAAATAAAGCAAAGATGCGAAAAATATCCGAAAAGACTATTTAAGAGTTGGCAAAATCCTATTATATCAAGGATCCATGGACAAAATGTCCAATTGACTTAAACTTTTGGTGTCAATATCTAGACAAGGTTATTTTTATGGAAATTTTTTCTTATGGGCGTATACAGATAAGATAAGCAATGATTCCGGATATTAAATATTTACCATTTATACTCCAAGATTCAGATCAGTCTTTGACAGTTCAAATCAGTGTGTCGTAGGATAAAGGTTGATACTTCGATTGTCGAACCGATAAATGTTTGTAGCTTATAAACTTAGTTAGTTTATAAAATAAAACGTGGTTCTATGGGGGATCTGAAATTAATCTAATTATCATGGAAAACTGGAAATTCTTAAGATGTGCGACTCTGCTTTCAAATACTTTTTATCTTGGTTTAAGTTTCCCCCCATTTCCTACTATGCATAATTTGTAACTCTTCCAACGGATTGAGAATTTTATATTAGTATTCGCGCAATTAGCAGCTGCTTAGCAAAAGTGTTCTCCAATAATGAAACAGACGATGGAAAAATATCACACTGGAGGGCTTTAGTAGAAAATAGCACCCAATAACATATAAAACATACATACACACACATACATATACACACACACATGTACATATATAGAGAAAAACTGAGACACATACATAATACATACATATAAAATTTACTCACCTCCAGCACTGTCGATGGCACCTTATTAGCAACGCAGGAGAAACAACAAAAATCTCGCAGTGAAACGGCTGCAGCAAGGGCAGCAACGGTAGTGGAAGAAGCTATACCCATGTTCACTCCATTGTCACAAAGATGATCAAAGTTGCAGCCACTTTCAGTTTGTTGTTGCTTATGTTTTTCTTTTTGTTTTATTACCGTTAGAATTGTCTTAAATTTAAACTGTTCTGTTACAACCACAATAACAAAAAGCGAAAAAAAAATGAAAACAAAACTGTGAACATTTTTCTTATGTTGTCGTTGTTGGTTTTGTCGTTGCCAGGCGCAACAACAACAGCAACAACAAACAACGCACAGCAGGTGTGAGGCCGGGAGAGGTGCCCACTCCAAAACACCGTTAGACGAAAAGTGTAAATAAAGTAGTAAAAATAAATGTGTGTATGTGTGTGTGTGTGTGTGTGTGGGGCGGGAAATGAAACAGGATAGAGCTGAAACAACAGAAGGAAGAACGTTCGGATGGATAGATGGACGGTTGGTCGGACGGACGAAAGGACAGACAGACAGAGGAAAACGTAGCAAACAACACACACACACATACATGCACACGCACGCACAATGCGGAATAAGGAAGAAAACGCTAGAGAACTGTGCGGCGAACCAGCAATCGAGAGAGCAAGTCCAAAGAGAATCCTTTTCTGAGAACAAAACTTTCGCCGTTTTTGTTTGTTTCGAAACACACAGACATATGCAAACATACACTCGTGCTCGTACTAGGGCACTTTTTACAGGATGCGGCATTTCGGATATAGGCCTAAACAAATCAAATTCATCTCTTTTAATTTTTTGGTTCGGCTTAATTTGAATATGATTTTAATGTCCACCATTATTTAAAACAGTGTCTTTATCTCTCTTGTTGGGATGGTTGATACTTTTGTTGCTTTATGTATATATATTTTTTTTACTATTTTTAACATGCACTTTGAGTTTTTTTTATCCAGGCGCTAACTGCTAGGCTATACAGCAACAGCAACTGACTGTAGATTTTGGGGAGCAACTTTTCGGACTCTGCACGAACAGACACCCGCACGTATTGCTATCGAAAATGCGACTGAAAGAAAGAAAAGCAAACGAAACACAACGGAAACAAGCAACTGCTGCACTGTGGGTAAACTAGATATATTTCGTGGCATAATTAAATGATTTAATTGTTAAGCCCTTTTTTAAATAAAGTTTAATGGTATAATTGGCAGTTGTTGTTGTCGAGAAAAAATTGAATTTGAACTTCAATTCAAGGACAAGATAATTCCTAACTAAATTTCAAAGGTAATTTTACTAAGGAATTATCGCCTGCTTTAAGGCAAGTTAAAAATTTTGTTGCATAACATACGGCGTTGTGGAAAATGTATCGCAAAAAAAATAATTTCATTTGTAGTTTGTTTTTGGTAATTTCTCGATGTTGAAATCAAAATAATTTATTTTTAAGACCGGAAACAAATTGAAAAAATTAAAGATATTGAATAATATTGAATATTCAAAATAAAAAATGGTTAAAAAATGTCCTAAATCAATCCAACGACCCATTTAACTTTTCATTAATTAATTTCACAGCACCGCAATGCATTTTAATATCCTCAAATTAATATAAGACACTTGACTTTTTTCTTTTAAACGCGCCCCTAACTCTTTGACCCACAGTGCTTATTTTAACCATAGAACAGTGCCGCAGTACTTGAGCCCCGTTTGCACTGCAGTGTTTGAACTCGTTAGTGTTACTCTCTGGTTACATACAAACAGTCATATATAGTACCATATGAAAAGCCCTCCCACATAGTTAAGTGCAAATGGGGCTCGCTACAGACTAGCTGTTGTTAGTGTTGTGCTATGGGGGTGCGTTGGTCCGTTAACAGCTGTGTTAACAGAGCACTGTTATTAGATTTACAGTGCGCCCGGCGCAATTTTGAATTCTATAGAAATTGGTTTTAACTAATTGTCTTTTAATGCATTTTTAATGCGTTTTGTCAAAAAATTGCTTGTATTTAATGATTGTATAATCAATTCACACATTTGGAACTTTTGTAAAAAAAACTTACATTTAACTTAAGGCGTAATGCAGATTCTTGTAAGAACTCTCAAGCTATATTCCGACTATATTGATATATAGGAGTTATCAAAACACTTGTAAAAATCTCTTTTGAGTAAATAAATCTCAAGCACTCCAGCATTCTTAAACTAAAACTAGGCTTTTGATTCTATCTTTGGAGTGGCCAATATGGCAGTTTGTCATAGGAAATTATAAGCAGCTCAGTCTACGGATCTATGAACGAAACCATAATGTAGCGTGTGCCATTGGTCACCAGCAATCCTTCATGGAAATGTGTCAATCGACCCGGATGCATTAGCATCCAACCTTTTTTGGTTTCAGTGACGGAACAATTGTAACGTAAAAAGCGGCAACCACCGCCCTCATAATCAATGCCCACTCTATTCATGGCAATGTTGATGGTGTATGTCGAGGAGTCATGATGAGGACGCAATGAGGGCTGTTCGTCTGGTCGATAGCGTACCATAAAGTTCATCAATGAGCGTGGAGGCTGAAAGATGATTAAAAAGTATTATTATTCCTCTTGTTGATTCAGATAAATGTGCAGATTTTCATTTACTTACATTATGATAATAACCCAAAAAGACTCGCTCTTGCAAAGGGCGTACGAAAAGCTGCAAAAACTTTAAATACAATGCATCAAGTCCTACTTGCTTCATATGAATATCACGAGTGGGTACTGCTTCATAACCGCCTTCCAATCGCTTGTCGGTATTAGTGCCATCGGACCAACCACCATGTGCTTCCAAAATAGCCACCAAATCATCACAAAAAGCATCACTGACTATTTGGAACCAGAATACATCTGGACATGGTTGAGGAATTACCGTTGATTCATTTAACTGGATTGAATAATTGGGATGAATATATTTCTCGGTCCAGTCATAACGATTTGTGAACAACGTATAGAAATCGGGACGAGGCAAACTACTATTGAAGTTATCAGTATTGATCAAATGGCCAAAATAACGCTGATTGCTTATATACATGAAAATGCCCTGTAAAATGAAAATTAATTTATTAATAACACAACTAGAATTTTGATACAATAATTAATAAGTGGTACTCCCGCTATAATTTATGTGACACATTTGTCTCTCATATCTGAACAACCACTTAGCAACACAAACTATTATTAATTTAAGAAATTGATTTCGTTCGGTATATTCTTATCTATAAATAGAATACAAAAACTTCACAACACTAGTTGGGTACTTTAACGCACAGAAGCACGAGGGCGCCGTGGCTTAGTTGGTTAAAGCGCCTGTCTAGTAAACAGGAGATCGTGAGTTCGAATCTCGCCGGGGCCTACTTTGTAAAAAGTCCTTTCCGACGCTTACGGGGGGCAGTTTGTGGAAAGTGGACTTTATTTTTTTTTCATATAAAACAGATGAATAAATTTTTTTTAATATGAACTTCCCCCTCCCCAACCATTTTAAATAATAATTTCCTTGTAAAGTAATTGGATTTAATTTATACCACTTACCGCATTTCTTAGGGACTGACTCATGGCCATATCGGGATCAAATTCTTTATGTTCAAAATTGATTACATCGAAGGCGCTACGCTTAATTAGGAATATGCTCGTCACATGGGGAACATTAAATAATCCGCTGTAAATCAAATAGAAATGAAATAATATTAAAAACTACAAATGCTCGGAGAGATGGAAAACGAAAGAGAGAGAAATATACGTTGTGAAAATGGAAAGTACAATCATGTTTCTTCTCTTTCTCTCTTTTGGTATGTCTCTCTGTATGTTTTTTATTTTTATTTTTTTTTATTTTTATTAAATTCAATCAACATTTTCGCAACGTCAAGGGGTGAAATGGATAAGTGGAAGCTGTGCAGACAGACCGCAGTATGAAAACAACATTCTCCGTTGACGTTTGGCGTACACGGAGATTCCATAAAAAAAAGCATCAATATGCCCAACCTCAGACCGTTTCGAACATTTGCTCTCTTCTTAAGTCTATTGTTATTAAGCGATCTGGCCTATATAGCAGCTCAAAGTGAGTAAACTAGAAACTATAAATTTGGCTTCAGTTAAGATCGTTAATATAATGATATACATATGTATAATTAATTACAGGAAGTACGGGTGGTCGCAATGTTTTGCGTCGCAACTATACGGGTAAAAAACCAGTTGTCATCCAACATCGTACCCAGGATGCAGTTAACTATTATGATCATGAGAATGTAAGTGTTAAAATAATAATTTCAATCATATAGCTATAATATTTCATTGATAGGGAGCTAAAATTATAAAATCATCGCATTTTGAATTGGACTATACATTGGGGCGAAAAATAACTTTCTTCTGTATGGCTCAGGGCAAGTATTAAGAGAAAAAAACAAGAAGAATTTTACATAAATAAGGTATATTTAATTTTCAGGTAATCCCCGACCAACTATAACTTGGTTCAAAGATGGCGCGGAATTGTATCAACACAGATTCTTTCAGGTAAAAATATTAAAGAAATTATTCAAACTTCATAGTAAGTAAATCATGGAATATTTATGATATTTTAGGTACACGAATCCCATATAGAAACGGATATTATTAAATCGAAAATGGAAATAGATCCTACAACACAAATGGATGCGGGTAAGTGTATTGCAAAGAATCCATTTACTTTGACAATATGTACATTTATCATTGCCTATCTCTTTCTTGTTCAGGTTATTATGAATGTCAAGCGGATAATATTTATGCCATTGATCGTCGAGGTTTTCGCACGGACTATGTAATGGTTAATTTTTAAATGTTTAAGAAATACAATCACTATGCATTACAACAAGCAAATATTTGTATTATAAACCCTTATTTTTTGTGTGTCTCATTTGTATTCAAGTTCTTCTCTATTTGTTGTCGACCTTTCGCCTGCGTAGCGGACAAATTGTCTCAATTACCTAATTGAAATGATTTTTTTGCATTTATTTTATTAAAATGTGTGAAAGCAAATCTAAACATGCTGACTACTGTACGAAAAATTCGTTTTATTCGAATATCCAACTGATTGGCGCACAGTGGGATGAAATATATTGTAATTTAAAAATATCCGAGGGTGCTCAATGTATATCAAGCTCGATAGTTAATGAATTAAGCTGAATAGCTAGCAAATGACCACTGATAATCCCCACAGATATCCACCACTGTGCGGATCAAGCAAATTTAAATGAAAGGGTGGAAAAAAAAATACTCTTTATGGAGAGGAATATTGCGAGTGCGCAAATCAAATCAAACGATGAAATTGAGTAGAATGAATATATATGAGCACAGTCCAGTGAGGAGATGGAAAAGCGAATCGAAAACCAAGCCAAACCAAGCCGTGCTCATTGTGGTGAACCCAATTACATAGATGGATGACAATCGAAACAAAGCTGAGCACAACATACAGTGTGGCTTTGGATCAGTTGCCGCGCAGACGAGATTCGCAAAGCATCTCTCCTCATACATTTATAATGCAAGTCAAATGTCTGGTCATCTGCCTAGGTTTGGGCTTGCTCATGTTGGCCGCGCCCATATGTGAGGCGCGTCGCGGACGTGGTCGTGGTCGCACCAAATCAAGAGTGCAAATTGGTTTACCCATAACAGGCAAATATCGTGATCCTGAATCCGATCAGTACTACAATAATAATAATGTAAGTCTTAAAAGCGGATGGAAATGTGGAAAGTTAAAATTTCAATTAAATTTTTGTGTTTTAAAACAAAAAAACAGGGTGCCAAAATCTTGCAGGCTTCGCATTTTGATCTTGAGTATGTGTTAGGCCATAAAATAGCCTTTCTCTGTGTGGCTAAAGGAAATCCCAGACCTCATATCACCTGGTATAAGGATGGAGCGGAAATCTATCAACATCTTTATATGCATGTACACGAATGGCGTATTGGCGAGGATAAAGTCAAGTCGAAAATTGAAATTGATCCGGCCACACAAATGGATGCTGGCTTATATGAATGCACGGCAGATAATATGTATTCGATTGATAGGCGCAGTTTTAAAACAGATTTCTCTATTGCCTTCGATTGAGTTGAATGTATCATATCAGTATACTAATAAAATTCTTACATGAGATCCCGTTTAACAATATCCACATAATCATGGGAGCGAGCATAATACCCAGAATCCGATAATGCACCCCAGAAATTGCTCCACAGTTCATGATATTTCGAGAATAGAGGAGCCACAAATTGCCTGCAATATACATATATAAACAGCGTGAGTTGAAATTGTGCTAAAGGGATTGATTTCGGGTCTGGTGAGTGACCTACTTATTCAATTTAAGCAACTCGCGTAGCACCTCGCTATCATCGATATGAGATTCACCATCTATATAGAAAATGTAATCGCTCTGATGCCGTTTGGCTTGCTCCCTGGAAAAGAAATATATATACATATATATATATATTTAAGTATATTTGAATATTCGGGTTCATTTGTCTTGTTAGAACTTACAGAGCCAATTGTCGACCATGACGTTCATCCAGTTCATCCGTTGATAGAATATATTTTGCACTGGCATATTTATCACCATGTAAATTTACAAACGATTTGACCATATAATCGTGCAATTCAACATTGCTATAAATGTACAGATGCAGACTTTCCTTTGGATAATTCAATTTCAGGATGCCCTCCAAAAATTGATCGAAAAATGGTACAGGATGCGGCACAATCACAGATAATGTAATTATGGGTAAATTCTTTTCCTGTTAAAAAATGTTTAGTATAATTTTCTTCAGTTACAAATTAATCAGATTAACTACTTTGCGATGTGTACTCACGTCCAAATCTAAATGATATTCCTGGCAAAAAGTGCAAACTCCGCTAAAGGTTTTTGCCAAATAATTGCCATATGCATTCAATTCAACCTTGCTCAGTCCATTGCCATGTACTATGGAGGGTGTGGTCATAAAATTTATATTCTGCAGGACACCCTGATTACTATCAAGATCCACTTTCAATTTCACATCATTTTTGGCTCCATGAAGATTCTGGAATAGTCGCGATTGTGTATCCAGTTTCATACCCAATTTGCCACGTTTCAATTCATCCAAAAAGATCTTAGTAAAATATAATTGATCATCATCCGTATCCTCGATTGGTGTATCTTGAAGCAGTTCATAGACCTGTGGAGCATACCCAATAAAGGCTCCTGAGTTTAAATATCTAGAGGCCTTCCCTTCCACTTCGGGATATTGATCGGCTAGCGACTTATCGGGCCAGCAATATTTCTCAGCTGAAAAGAGAATCTTTGCTCCAGACTCTACAAATTTCTCCACAATTTCCTCTAGGTTGGAAGTTAATATGACATCATAGCTAAAGATATAAAAAAAGATAAATATTTTTCCCTTTCAATTTGAAACAGTTTTATATTTCACCTATCGGAGAATAGGATGATTGTATCCCGGTCTTCTTTCAGGGGTGAAATTGCTTCACGAAGAAGATTTAGTTTATAGCCGCCCCCAGCACGTTGCATATCTCCGCCCTTCCATGCATCGCCCAGGCCAAGGGTCGTGACCTATACACGAAGAATGGTTAATAACAATGCATTGCATCTATAAGATTGTTCTAATAATTCAGATCAGAAATAGCATTAGTCTATTATTAGTTGTTATGCCAATTCTTCACTTAACCCCTCGATCTATATATGTAAATCGTAGTCATATTGAAACGAGTTTTGAAGGCAGGTTTTAGGCAGGTTTAGTCATAAATGGGTACCATATACATACATGGATTTCAAATTTGCTTATCTATAAAATAATTTAAAGCTAAGCAGTCAACGAGTATAAGAAAAAAAGCAGATTAGAATTTTCTTTCCTCAAAGTGGATTCCCGATTTTAAGACTTGTTTAAAATTGAAAGATTAGTTCGATCTTTATCATTTAGATATGTACAGTGTTTCTTATGTTGAGATATTTGAATTTTTATATACCAAAGCCGTCTTTAGACATAAGTTGATTACTGATTAACTGATCTGCTGCTTGGTTAAATGTCTTAAGTTCACACAAGTCTCAGAATACAAAATGAAATTGGACGAATATGATACCCAACCGGCTTATCAACATTTTTTTTTTTTTGTTTGATGATTTTTATTTTCATGTGTATGTATGTATAGCTGCTGAACATAAGGAACTGCTTGCTATATACGTACATACATATATATAAAATTGATGTACATATTTGTGCCAGCATAACCGGCCCCACATCAAATTTTGATAAGAAAAATCTTTATACTTTGTAGAAAGTTCTAAGCTATCAATTTGTGCTAATTACACCCGGCAACCGAATGGGCTACGTGATTAAAAAGCAAAAACACAATAAAACACAAATAAGAATCAAAAATCTGGGTTCCATATGTTGCCCCATAATGCGTCCAGCCAATCTGTGTGGAACACATCGCCGGATGCTGGTCACTCATACAGATACAGATATGCATACATATTAAAACAATCTGTAAAAAGTAACGAAAGTGTGCCGACAAAATATTCTATATATAGTAGTCAGTTGTCTCACATATGTATGTATATGTGACTAGATTAGAATTGATTAATTAAATTTGGAATTCATCAATATAAATTTGACCATTCATATTGTGAAATAACGGTACTAGCGACAAAAATAAAATATTAACCGCAATTCTATGCTAAATGAATTTCTTTCTAGAAATTTTATTTTTTTGTTTTTGTCCATCAAATCGAAATGAAAGACCCCATTCTAATATGAATGTTAATTAATTTCTATTTCTAATCTTGGATCTTGTATCTCACCTCAATGTCATAAACGCGTGCTGAGCGTATGTAGCGTAAATAGCCATCTGTGGGTTCGCTGGCCACTGTGAACACTTTGACATTTTCTATTGAAATAAAGACAGATATCGAAAGAATTATAATTAGATAAAAAATTATTAATATTATAAATTATTTGTTGTTTATTAATAATCTTTGGTCAAGTAAATGAATTATAAAGTAAAATAATAATATTCCTGCATAATATTACATTGTGTAGAGTTGGGATTTTTTATGGATGGCAGCTTGCATTACCCATTTATATCGTGTGAAATTTCTGGAGAACAATTTAAAGAAAAACTATATCAAATAACAAAGAATAAGCTACATATGTCAGATTACACATAAAGTTTACTACATTATAAAAGGTATTCAGTGAAAATCGACTCTGTTTGCGTATACAAAGCTGTTCTTCCAATTTCAGTAGAGAAGTTTTAATTTTAATTAGATGTGATCTAAGTCAGACAAAGCTCTGTATATATGTATGTATGTATGTGTGTAAGTTTAGTGCCAAGGAATTGCAAGGTCATCATTGTGCTTATTAATTACTCCTGGTGTTTTAATCCTTGACGAAGAGTCCGGAAATTGGAACCCCTGTTCAATCTATTTTGTTAATTTTGTTAAATTATAATACTCAACTTATCATAGAAGGAATAAACAAGAATGACTTAGTAAAATTCTTATAGAGATGATTAAAGGCAAGTACATATATGGGATATGCATATGCATATGCATATAATAAGGGTCTTTAAGATGCATCTTATATGGGGCATAGTATAAACATCCGATTCAAAGAAACAAAAGTCGCTCTAATTATAAATGGAAGATGATAGATGAAAGAATATACATTCTGTGTATGTATGCACATTAATCTACACTATCACACATATGTATAAACACACACAAACGACAGCATAATTCCATAGAATTGCACTTCTTTTTTGTTTTATTATCTATGTGTTTGTTCTTATTCAAGTGATGAACTCATTGCACTTATCATAAAACAAGAAAAACAAAAAAAAAATTATATATATATGTATACGTATATGTTCCGAACCATTCAAATTTGCCTCCTCAATTGCATTAGCAGCATCGCCATCTCCCTCCGCCTCAGTTCCTCGGGACGCCCTCACCAGCAACAATAACAACAAAAAAAACAGAGGTTGCAGTAGCTGAAAACGCAAAAACATTGCGGCGTTTTTGTTTTCTCCTGCTTTAGGTTACACACACTCACGATTACACTTAACGAATGCACAGTTCTTAACAATTAAATATACAAAACGTTATTGTTATAATTGTTGCATGCTTTCACAGAATCTTTTTTTGTTTATTAAGAGTTCTCAGACTGCTCCGCTTGCGAGAACGATGAAAACATGAATAAACCGCTAGCGTTATAATTGTCAGACGATGGCAAAGTAGATGGCGGCACGGTGTATTGATTGCATGAAACAGATGGCGCCAGCGGATATGCAAAAGGGCCCTACCCAATAAAACATGAGCGCCAGAGAGTAGATATTGGGCGCGACAAGTGTGAAATTTAAAATAAAGAAAAAGAATAGCATTACACCACCAACTTAAATTTTCGCCAAATCACCAACACTAAATGCTTAAGATTTTAGTTTAATTGCTATTTATTAAAGATCAATATTGTACCTTGCTGTTTGCTATGCATGGATAACCAGAGGCGTATAAAAGATATAAATATAGTAGTTGAAACTTAAAGATTATAAAATTTATGGCACAGTTTATTCGAAAACTGATCTGCTAATAAGGGATTGCATTGTTACTCTGCTGATTAAACTCACTCAGCATCTAACAAATAATATAATTGAAATCCTAATCATTTCTTTATCAAAGTGAATCCCGGATCCGGACGAAAAGTCTTAAGCTTGGGCAAACTAAGGACACCGTCCATTGAATTGTTTCATATTTATACATATATTTATTAATTTTGGTCAGAAATTTGCAACGCACAGAAGGAAGCATATCCGACTATATAAAATATATATATTGCTGATCAGCATGAATAGCCGAGTCGATATGACCATGTCCGTCTGTCCGTCTGCCTGGATCAACAGCTTCTTCTCCGAGACCATAATAGCTACAGAGCTGAAATTTTCAACATAGGCTCCTTTTTGCTGCAGGCATTGTATATCTCGGAATCATCCCGATCGGACGACTATATCATATAGCTCCCATTGGAACGATCGGTCATGAATAAGGTTTATCCTCAATAACTCTGTTTTTCAACCGAATGCCACGAAATTTAATATTTGTGAGTTTAATATACTTCTTAATACTTCAATCCAGTTTTATCAGAATCGATTGACTATATCTGTAAGGGTATACGAACTTCGGCACGGCCGAAGTTAGTCCATCTTTCTAGTTTTATAATAATGTTAATAGTATTTTAAATTGCGATGTATTTTAAAGAAGTTTAAATATTACCATATTTTCATGTAGTACTTTGCCCATCTGGAATATGCAAAATGCAAACAAATTTTTATTAGCTGCCAACAGAGTTGGCTCCCACTTCATCTTCCCAATGAAGGCTCCAAGGGTATTCCTTTTATACAAATGTGGCATTTTCAATAAGAAAACGACGAGGCGAGTAAAGAAAGGCTGCGTCAGAAGAGGGAACAACAGCAGGAGCTGAAAGAGAAGCGTTAGCAGGAGTGGTCGACAAATGGACAAGGCTTCAACGCGTGCAGCAAGGCATCACAAGTTCAATTTCACATTGTGGTGCATTTGGGTCTTAAAGTTGAAAAGTCATTTAAGGGAAAATTTTATGTGATTATTATGTACCATTTATGATTTAAATGGATCGTTTTAGGACAGGTAACAAAAAAAAAAACAAAAAAGGAATTAAAAAGGTCACCAGTTAATAGATGCAATTAGGCTAGACACATAAACGGAATAATGATTTACAATGGGGCTGATTCGGGCTGCATTCACAACAACATGTAGCTGTCGGTGATAACATGACTTGGCAGCGATTTATCAGTAGCGAAATCAATTAGTAACTACGTAGCTTATCGTGTTCGTAGGCTAGAAGGAAGAGGAGTAGCTAAAAAAGGAGGGGAGAACTGGCAATCGGTGTAAAGGTGAGTGTTGAGGTGAGTGTTGTGGCCGCATAACCCATTCATTATACTGGTAACGGCAGGAGAAGTGTCATAAATATTCCCATCATCGTTTATTCGGCATCGTTGTTACCGTCACCGGCACCAGCAATGGCACTGGCAATAGCTACCGGCACCGTCATCGTCATCGAAAGCGCCCATCAAATGGCCACAAATGAAAAACCTGTTGATGTCCGTGGACACAAACACACTCACACATACACTTACACCTTTAATAACCAAACGACTGTACGCAAGTATGAATGTATGCAAAGGTCCTCTTCCGATATCTTCTCGTAATTGAAGAAACGACAAAAAAAGAATAAGAGGAACGGGCCAATGTCGCCCATAAATATTCATGAAGCACTAAAAGGGTTTTTACTCGGTTGTTTAGGATGAACATGTGGCAAATGGAAAGAATTGTATTTGTATTTGGTCAATTGATGCCCCCATGCTGACAAAGAAATGCAATATGCAATATGCTTCGCTCCAATTGTAAGTGGTTGCCTCTCATTTAATTTTAAATGCCGGAGGGAGTGTTGCCAGGAAAGCAGCATGTACCTGAATTTAAATGAGTCCAACATTCCGAGTCCGATTGGGATCCATGCGTGTGCATATGTTTGCCTTTTGGCACAATGTCTGGGCCAGCTCCCTTGGGACGCGCATGTGTGACTTCACCTAAACAACTAAAAAACAAAAAGAAAAAGAAAAAAGAAAAAATAAAAATACTAAACGGAAAACGGAAAAGGATGGGAGGGGGAGGGGAAAAAAACAAAAGAATTAACACTAGAAAACTGGAAGGAGTTATTCAGCTCCACTAAGTAGGCTACACTTTTTCGGCCACTTCCGTTGCATACAATGGTGGGTTGACAGCGCCAGCATTTCCCTTTCCATTTGTATATGTCATACAATATGTGTATGTGTATGTGTATGTGTGTTTCTGTTTAAGTGCGTTTGTTTGCGTGTGCCAGTGCGTGTGGGTGTGCGTGCGCAGCGTGTGGGAGCCCTTTTCCCACGAATCAAACTTCGTGCGAATTCCGTTTGCCAATCGGGTGCCTCGGTTTGCTTCCGTTTTTGATTTATAAACGGTTGCCGGACCATGTTGCCTATCATTAACAGTTGATCAACAGGTTTACCAACAACACGAGATCCCCTATTAGGACGGCAAAGTGCTACTACACTCTGAAGCTTTATTTTGAGCTTAATTGAATTTTAGCCACCAGCGTCACAAATTCATTTATAAAAGTAATTTCATGTGGAAAATCCAAAAAAAAATATAAATATTTATATAAAAAAAAAATAGATAGATTGTAAAGTCGCGGGTTAAGCGCTTGACCACAAATAGAACGCGGAAACGCGCCTTTTCATATCAAACAATCAAACGACAAAAAAAAAATAACAAAACAAAAAGAAGAAAATTGTGCGAATAGGCACTTTATCAGGTGAGTGGTTGGCTATTTTATTATTGTATATGTATATTGAGTGGTTTTATAATTCGATTGTTGGTCAAGGAAATGGGATTTTTCGAGCCTTTGGTGAAAAACTAATTAAAATTTGAAAGTTTTTAAAGCAATGGCTGTATAACGAATACTAAAACTTTAAATAGCAAATAACGTTAATTCTAATCTAGATTTAGAATTAAAGAAAAAACAGTACTTTCGTTTCGTATATTTCCATAATATTAATTTATTAAGAAGCGAAACATAAAATCAATTAGGAATTTATTATTTATTACGATGTTCCTTTTGCTAAGGACTCTGGCAATCGCTTCAGGTCTGGCCAGTTTTAAACTAAAGACTAAATATTTTTACAAACTATTTCCCACAACATATTTCTGTTCAAGTTTTGTTGTGCTAAGTTAATTTAGAAGTTACTTGTTAATTTTCATATATTATTATACAGATTTGGTAAGATTATATAAATGAAAAGGAGTTTTTAAGTAGTTTCATATAAATCCTTGAGCCTTAGACAAAAGTTTATGGGGAAAATATCATGTTTGAAATCAATTTCCATTCACCATTTGAAATTTAAAGAACATACTATGATTAATATTTTAAAAGAACAACTTTTTCATAGTTAGATACAGAGTAGATACAAAGTACTCAGAATCAGAACAAATCATAGGATATATAGAAATGATTTTTCTAAGCCTGTAAAATAAATGCAATTGATCTAAATATTTCCAATTATTTATTTATTTATAATAATTCTCTAAATATTATGAAAGAAATGTGTAAAATCACTTATATTTGGTATATTTAATACACAAGTTAAAAGAAAATCATATATAATGAGATTCTCATAAACTTCTATTTTGGAATCTCTTTTACTTTCGCCAACCAAAAATAATTTGATTAATATTTCATACACATACATATATAGACATATATAGATATATGTATATGTATATACTCCAATATTTGAAACGCTTAGCCAAATATTTTGTATGAAATTTAGTGGGCCCAAAATTAGCGTCAATTTGTTTTCAATATCACTTAAATTATGCAAAAGTTTGCCAGTGCCTAAACAAAGCATTAAAAATTGAATTGAATTAGCCTTTCCGTCCATTGGACACATGCATATAACCCAAAACTCCTGTTGCTCTTACTTCCACTAACATTTCACATCCTTTTCGCTTCTCCTTCCTTCTCCTTATTCTGCTACTACTTATTCTATATTCCACTCCATTTCAACCTCATCCAGACGAAAATTTATTTACTCTTTTGCGGATATTTTGTTTATTTACGAATTTTCGTTAATGCTGTAAGATTTTTCTTTCCTTCTGTTGTTGTTGTCGTTATAATCAAATCGATGATGGGACAGCAGTTTCCAAATTCCCAGGCAAAGATACAGAGACTGAGACAGAGTGGAGCAACAGGCAATAGGCAGCAAGTAACTGGGCTTGTCTCTTTTGAATGTGTTTGTGTGCGAAAGTGGGTTGTGTGTGTGTGTGAGGAAACCTATTTAAACAAAATACTTATTGGCAAATGCCATCCTTTGGTAAATATTTGCTTTAGCTATTTATCAAGGGAACACAACAGCAACAACAAGCAGAATAAAGAAATTTCCCCAATTTGGCGCGAAAATTACATTTAAATTTATTTGCCTACAAATAAATGTTGAAGTAACCCATCGACAAAAAAAAAAAAAGAAAGAAAACTCTTGGTTTTACCATCTTATTCCTTGTTGTCCATGGTCACATGAATAATGCCTAAACCAGGCGGAGTCAACTAAATTAATAATAGAGTAGAGCGAGCATCTACTATGAAATTGGTATCAAGGTGGCAATTCTTAGTATCTCCCATTCTGACATACTCTCAACCACAGGGTCATAAATATTTTCAGTTAATTTCAATTACAAATTGACCCACGCGGCACGTGCTGGTTGCCCTGGATGGATTGTGGTCATAAAACTCTGTCTAGCATTTTCATGCATCGTGCCCTATCATCATGATGGGACACAGTCATCTCTCTATCTAGTAGTATCTATCTATAATAATTTAGCGTAAAGCCGCTAAACCTAAAACTTTCATCCCGGGCGTCAATCAATCAACGACAAGCGCACAAATTAAATGCAGAGCAAAGAATAAAAAAACAAAAAGAAAAACAGAAATAAATAAAACTAAAAGGCAAAACATAATGCCAACCTCACCATGGACGGACAATCAGTCAAGAGTTGAGGCCTAATTCACAACTGTTAAACGAGTTGACTTTCCACACGCTGTTGCCTACGCCGATGCCCGATTCCGAGGCTTGCTTCAATTAAGTGGCCAATCCAAGCGGACAGCGAACAACATCATTTAATCAGGGGTAGACCGCTTAGATTAGATATGCGGTTGGTATAATAGATAGGATGATGATTTGAGGGGTGGCACATAGATCCAGATATACAGGGGTAGGGATCTGAGCATACTGATTGACGCGTTGCGGGCTCCAAAGACTGAAATTATGCCCGCCTATCAGCTGCATGGGATTACATTGACGGTGACCTTTGCCACAGACAAATGAGCAAAAAAGGATTTGCATAAACACCATAAAGGTAACAGGCTTAAGTCATACAAATTGTGACCTAATTAAGTGATTGCCTTTGAACCAAGTTATTAGATTGTCCAATGAACTTGAAATATGTACATACTTTGGGAATTAAATCAATAGTAGATGACTTATTCCATTTCAGCTTCCATGTATACGTTATATAAAGAAATTATGGAAAAAAATTAAAAATGAATTAACTAAAATCTTATATATTAGGAATAATGCCAAGATATGATATTGAATTGACAGAGGAAACTATCTATTTTAATAGTAATTTTTCCAATCATTTTAAAAAGTATACAATTGGTTTATTTTTTGGCTGTAAAATTTGAAGAAATTCTACAAGAAAATTGTTCCTTGATTCTTCTAGTGCTATAAATTATCTATAAGAAATTTTAAGTTCTTAACTAAAACTTATGTTTGATTTGTTTAGATTTTCGTAGCTAAGAATGGTTACTTAATAATGCAGCTAAGAAAGATCAGGAGACACAGATTATTATTCCATGAAAAATATAATAAAATATTCTGAAAAATTAAAAAATTATGGAAATCAAAAAGCAACCTCTTCTTACTATAATATTTTAAAGTATTTTTGTTAATTTATTAAAATTTTTTATACTCTAAATTTTAAAGTATTTATTGTATTATAAAAAATAAGAAGTGAATTTATTTTCCAAGTTTTTATCGCTTTTAACATTTATTTGTTACTTTTAGTGCTGATTTATTTTATTCTCTTATGAACTGCCTTATTACATGTAGTTGCATTTCGTAAAGATTTTGATTTAATACATGTAATGCCAATCAATATGTAGTTATAAATGAAGGAAGATAATGATAGAGAGAAATACAGAGAAGAAGAAAGAGAGAAAGAGAGAGAGAGAGGAGAGAAAGATTGAAGGGGATTGGCATCGCAACGCCAACGTATATAAGTATATGAACGAAACGACTTTGGCAGGAAGTGCAAACAGAATGTTATGGCACTTGCTGCTCCATCTCCAGTTACTGGCATTGTGTCTATTCTCTGGCAAGTGGTCGCAAGTGCAATCGCAAGGCACTTAAGTTGTTTGGTAAACATAGCCATAATCTTGACTATCAGCCATCACATTATCGTCATTTTAAAACATTAATTCCCCCACTAATGCCACCCCCAATGCAGCAGCCACTTTATGCTGTACGAGTGGTAAAATCCGCAACAAAAATGTGGTCTTTAATGCAGTCACGAGCCTACAATCGTCATGCTCATACCCACTCATACCCGATATTAGATATATAGGTACATATATATGTATACATACATATGTATATGTATGTAAGCTCATATCCATTTCCATTGGCATGCCATGCCATTGAAATACCCCAATCCTGACTGGCGGCTCCTGCTGTTTGCTACCTCAACAAGACATAAATAGGCCATAAATTGTAACTGTTATGCGCTGTTGCCTTTTAACGCAGCAGTTGGCGGACAGCATGACCTCAGCAATGGAATGGCCAGTAGCAGTAGTAGGTAGAACTCCTCCTGTGTCTCTTAATACTGCCTCACTGCCTCCCACCGCCTTCAATTAGAGGCGGTTATTCGGCTAAATCGTTATGCATGTTGTTCTTGTAATTTTCGATGCGTGGGCGGAAATGATTGCCCTCCACAGAGTTAAAACAAAGCATTCCGCTGAACCTCAAGCGGTCCCCAGGGATAAGAGCAGCTTATGGATGGAGTATAGGGATTAAGTGATAAAGGGAGAGGGGGGGGTGAGATGGTTACTAGTCAGCTTTACCTTCAACTTAATTGAGCATTCCTTAAGGAGGACTTGAAGTTCATTTTTCACTTTTCATATTTTTTTCTTCTGTTTTTACAGTACAACAAGCAGAGGCAAAAGTTAATCAAAAAAAAAAAAAAAAGAAAAAATGGCATGGAAATATTCTGGCAGTTTAATGGTGCTGCTCCTTTGCACTAGTGCCAGCAGCTTGAGTCTGGCTAGCACCACAACCACAAGCAATGAGCCCACTGGTCTCTCCGAGCAAGTGGTGGATCAGCTAAGTGAGAATGATCTGTATCAGGCCAACAAACGGGCCTGGCAATCATTACAAAGTTCCTGGGGCAAGCGTTCCAGCAGCGATGTTGGTGGATATGGTACTGGTGTCGATGAAATTTACATGACTGGTCATTTTGTGCCATTGGTTGTTACTGATGGTACCAATACTATCGATTGGAAAACTTTTGAGCGCATGGCCGGCCAAAATCAACAGGATCAGCCAGCCGAGCAAACGCAATCGGATGAGGAAACTGATGAAATTGGTGATGTTGAGGCAAGTAACAATCTCTTGGATAAACGGGCATGGAAGAATATGAATGTTGCCTGGGGTAAGCGTCGTCAAGCACAGGGTTGGAACAAGTTTCGCGGTGCCTGGGGTAAACGTGAACCAACCTGGAACAATCTAAAGGGCATGTGGGGCAAGCGTGATCAATGGCAAAAGCTACATGGCGGTTGGGGTAAGCGCTCCCCAATGAACTAAGGACCTTCGATCTCAAGGCAATTGCAACCAATACTACTATTTCACTACAAATACTACTATTACAACAACTACTATTAACTATTACTAATCCACATACATACAATACAATACACGTATATAAATAATTATATAGATATACATATTCGACATATTTACAAAATGCATCTAATCGAAATATGTGTGTGTGTATTTCAAAATGAGGAAGCTGCCAGTAGGAGATAAAGAAATGGGCAGTATAACAAGAAACATCTTAAAAGTCAATTCCGAAAATGTATGAAAGCGCTGAGGAATATCCTATATATACATATATACAAACATACGTACATATATGAATGTATTTATCAATATATACTTATATATATACATATATCTGATTGTATATCGTAGCTCAAGCCAGTATTATGAGTAATCCAAATGTGTCTAGTATCAAATCGATTCAAATTAGCTCTTAGCACTAATTTTCGAAATAAATTAAAATCACAAATAAAAACAAAAATAAAAAAAACACAAAAAAAAAAAACGCGCAATTAAAAAAATGTTAAAAAAAAGAAGAATGAAAATTAAAGGAAATGAAAAACTGTTAATGGAAAAT
The DNA here is from genome assembly GCA_018150375.1 of Drosophila sturtevanti. Taxonomy (NCBI): domain Eukaryota; kingdom Metazoa; phylum Arthropoda; class Insecta; order Diptera; family Drosophilidae; genus Drosophila; species Drosophila sturtevanti. The sequence goes on from JAECWJ010000688.1 coordinate 13,332,030, forward strand.
TCCCAGTTTAATTTAGAAACGTTAACCAAGTTAATGGAATTGTGCATATATATATTTATTTATTTTTTTTTTTTTTTTTGATGAAATTATACATATGTATACTAAATGGAAATTACATAATTACACATACAAGAATGCAAATATATTAAAAAAGTGAAAATAAAAAAAAGGATAAAAAAATACACAATATCAAGAAATTAATTGCCAAAAATTTAATAAATCACCCTAGAACAGATTAAAATGAAACCATATCAAACTTAAGAGATATTGAAATATCGAAATGAATATCAACAATATTTAAAATATATTAAGTTATTATAATCATCATCAGGCAGGATCGGTAAACTAAAAGTTTTGATATCATTTCCGCCAATTTTTTCATAAGTGAAAAGAGTTAAACAAATTTTAAGTTCACATTTTCTTTCAACTTATGTGTTCAGCGACCTTCACTCGGTTAAATTTTGACTTGTTTTTAATTTATTTTTGGTAATTTCAAATATTCAACAAGTAACAAAGTTATGAAGCGATAATTTCATCAATTAATTCTATGGTCTTGGGCGTGGATAATTTAAATAATCGCCTAAACTGGCACTGGAGTGCACTCGGGCTGGTGAATTTAGATTTCAATAAACCAAACTCAGGTCGGCGGTGGTAAATTACTCTACCGCTGATGAAATGCTTGAAATCAAATGAAGAAAGAACTCCCAAAGCTGGCGATACTAATTGCCCATGGAGTTACCAATGTAGGGGCATACACAGAGTCAAACATCGTCTCAATGCCAGCGAAGCGTCTACAACAATTTCAGGTCTAAATTGTCGCAAAAGCGCAATTTATCGCCAACGAATGATGACATAGTCACGGGGGAGGGCAAGTTTTATAAAATCGGTCGCAATGCAAGACGGGACTTTAGTTGAAATGTTTGTGGCTGAACAGAAACTACTTCCAGCAGTGAGTCTGTGTCTGTGGCTCTGTCTGACTTTGGTTTTAGGAGAGGATGCAGAGGCTCCAAATCCAAGTACTGGACAGGAGTCTTGGAAACCTTTTAAGCCCAAAAAGCGGCAGGCTAATATTAAATTGGATGTCGCTGGCTCGGCTACGGCCAAGAGTTATGAACCGCCACCAGAATTTTATAGAGGTCCAGGATCTAGTACCACCACCAAATTGGATAACTCTGCGGCTAGTTTCATATCGAAACCCATTAGCTCATTACCCTCAAATGGTTTGGGGGGAGGATCTCATGTGCAATTAAGCGACGTCAATGAGAATCTGAGTGAAGCATACGAAAAATGGCGTCAGGGTGGCGGTAGCTCTGGTGGACTGCAGGACAGGATTAGTGTGGGTAAGTATGGGTACCAATAATGAGTCAAGCACTTCTGATCCGTCTCTCAACTAGGTCACTATGGTGGTAACGTGGCAGGAGGCAAAAGTTATGGCTATGATTCTCAACCCTATCCCTATGAATATGGTCCAGGACCAAGCCCTGGTTACGGTTATGGCAGTGGCTATGGCAGTTCTAGCTCAGAAGCTGGACTACCATATCATGTCTACAGACCTCGACCTGAGCATAGCCCCTATGCACCTGGAGGAGATTATTCCTATGGCAATTCCTATCCGATCGAACATCATGAAATTGTCTCCCATAAAGGATCACCGGAACTGTCACCGAAAGCTTTGCTAGCCAAAAGTTTCCTCATTCCATTGGCCGGAGCAACTGTATTGGGCATAGCAGCTGCTTTAATTAGTAATCCTTTGCTCTTGCAGTTGGCACCTATTCCTGGACTAGGCGTTGGTGTGGGTGTTGGTCCTCCTGTGGTTGGCAAGCGTAAGAGAAGAAGGCGTGCCTTAGGAGTTCAAAACAATAAAATCTAATGGAAATCGTGTAATTATTTCCAGTTCCTGTCGCAAAAATATTGTGTGTAATAACAATAAACAGATTCGGAATTTTTTTTTTTTTGTAGAATAAATAAAAAAATATCAAGTTTCCTTCAACGTATATAACGGATTTTCTTAATTTCAAATTTAAAATTTAACTGCCTGGTAAGAAAAAATTAAATCGATACTTATCGATAACTGAAAGTCATTTACAATCTAATCTTTATTTACTCAATACTGCGACGGTAACTAGTTGCACATCGCTAAAAAGATGCTTACCCATCACTAGACACTACTTCCCGCTTTTTTCTCACTCGTGTACTTGTGACGGTGTAAATTATATTAAAATTGAACAAATCAGAAGTATGAACTACACTAGGAATAGCCAGTAAGTAAAATAATGTGCATTTTTGAGAATATTCCTCTAAAAAGTGCTTTTAGTTCACCACTTTACCGCAATCCAGTAGTGGAACATAGCCTGAATTTGCGGCTCCAAAATTCGCAGTCTCGAAGTTATCTCAAATGGGGCTTAGTTAACATAATTGTCCTGGCCGTGCTTATAATCGATCTAATGGGAACATGCAGCCTCGAGCGGTTTTCCTATTTTTACATGGCTAAGTACACATTCGCCGTACTGGTGGGCGCTAGTGCCATGGCCTGTATGGGAAAGTATCTGTGGTTTCTGTTTTTCAGCGGCCAGGTAATGGGCACTGATAAGCAGAAGTGTCTTCTGGACGACAATAATGGTGAGTTCCTCAACCACTTATGTATGTATAGATTTTTCTTAACAGACGCCCTGATTTTTTACAGAGAACTCTTTCAAGACTATAAAATCTGGGAAACCGAAGAGAAAGCCGCTTTGCTATGAACCTGATTCAGTTATAGACGATGATACTCCCATAATTAACTGGCATTCTTCATTCGAGGACTCTTGCTGGGATTCACAGTCCATGCGCAGAAGTGTTAGTCCCATGCGTACTCCTCAACAAGGTGCTGCCAATGCATCATACACCTCATCATCAATGGTGCAAAATAATTCTCTGAATGCCAGTCAAATATGTGATGAGTCTGTATACATGTCGCCCTATGCGGAAGTACGTCGCGAGGACTATCTCACGGATCCGCGAAAATTAACAGCTCTGATGAAGGAAGCCGAGAGGGAACGCAGCTATGCCGAAGAGGCTGATACTCTCAATATGCAAAGCATGGGATCTGCAATTTCATTTTGGAACTATTGTAACAATGCTGCCTTCATGCTAAAAAGTACCATATATCAACTAGCACCGGCACCAGTGCCCTCTACAGAGAATGCCCAAACCTCTATCGAGGAATTCGGCACTTTCCAGTTCAAAGATAGCAACTCTGAGGTCATTAAACGTATCTCTACGGACAAGCTGTCACAATATGTGGCCAATTTGAGATATGTAAGAATTTTTTAAGATTGCATTCACTTTTGATATTGACTGAGCATTCTTTTTCAGTGGATCTCGATTACCATACTGCAGCGAGTGGTAAAGGAGATCAACTTTGTGGATGATCTCTTCCGTCAGCGTGGCATCGTTGATTTAAAAATTGGTTCCGTTGGTCTCGAGCGTTTACGAAAGACAGCTGAAAATACGCAATTTGTGCAGACCTGCGCTCCTATGCTACCTATGCTTTTGCCTTTCTTAGACACATTTAATAATCAGGAATATTTGGTGCAGCGCCTTAAAGAATTATCACAGGGTTCTTGCATAGCAGATTATCGTTGGAATTCCGGCACATCTCACAATGGCCAGGAGTGGGGTGAGCATTTACCCACCGATGCAGCTGTAAGTAAATCATTTAAAAAGAGATAGCTACATATTTAAATAGACACAGTCGGATAGCCAGAATTTTTAGAATTTTGATGCTGATCAAGGAATAGTATAGTAGGAATATGTTTAGTGAGGACCGTAGTGATAGTAAAGAAAAATAATTAGAAAAATATTGTTGTAGGAAAAGAAAAACTAAAATGGTGCATGCCATATTTTAAAGGGTCTCAAAATCAGGAAATGGAGTGAAAAATATAGTATATTACAAAAAGTCTTAAGGGAAATTGTTGTGTTGGCGAGATCAACTGAACAAACCTGCGGTGTATATGTATGTTTGTATTATTTATTAATAATTGTATTTAAATTTGTAGTTTAGGTTAGATGGGGACATTGGCAGCCATTTTGGTGTTAATTCCGGTCGACGACTGGAGACAATGAAACTTTGCGAACTGACACAATTGGATTTTATGTTTTCTGGTCTTTATAACAATTTTTGAAATTCCTATTGAACGGCTAATGTTACCAATTGTACTTTAAAATTCTTCTGCTTATTTTCTATGTAATGATGCCACCTCGTTAGCATAGAATGTGACCTTTCTATGTACGTGCTTTTCTCTAATTATACCCATACCCAGAAGTTTGTAATGCACAGAAATATACGTTTCTGACTTCATAAAGTATATACATTTTTGTTCAGCATCAATAGCCGTATCGATTCAGGAATGCCCTACCCGTCTGTCTGTTTAAATGAGTCTCTCCAGTAGTAGTTTTTGAACCATATAAATTTAACTTAACATATGTTCATTTCTGGTCTATAGGTAGGAATAGGCTAGATTAATGAATTGGTCCGATCAGACAACTAAATCATATGGCCACTATAAACCTGCAGTGGTAATTTGGCTGGTTTTTTATATCATTTATGAGTTTGATATATTTCTAAATATTTCCATATTATACAACGTAGCTCCATTGCTTATTTTTATTAGTTATTTATCTAGTTCTTTTCGAATTCGATCGATATTGATTAGCGGCTATATCATACATTTATCCACCATTCGGCGGTACCTTCTAAAATATTTGTTTATTTATTTTGAAATATCTTTATTGCAGATCCTGTTCCATTTGTTTTGTGTGTATTTGGATAGCCAATTGATGCCATTGCCTCAGGGTGGTGGTCGTCCATTTCATTCCCGCTATGTGTTAATACGCGACGAGAAAAGATCTACCAAAGATATTGTGAGTTCGGTGCATAACAGGGCACATTGCGCCATACTCAGTACGAGTAATCATCTAAATCCCAAATTCAATTTTATAAGCGACAAGGAACTGCACAATTGTGTCTACGATAGAAACAATTTGTTTTATGTTATCATACAGTTTCTTATCTATATGCGAACACACCAGGAATCGTCATTAGAAGGTGTTAATCTGGGCAAAAGCGGAATTAACTTAATGTGCGTTATTGAAGACTGATTTTTATGACACATGACCACCAGACACATGTTTCTTTTCTAATTTATTACGTTCGGACTAAGCGGTTAGGTCACTGCCTCTTCAGATATTTTTCATATATTATGTTACTATTAAATTATGCATTTGTAATTATGGAGTTTATAGCCAAGTCAGTGACCATTGTAAACATGGGAGCACCTCGATTGCGGTGCGGTTTTTGCGGTTATCATCATCGGATTTGAGTGTCATGTGAACTTCTGACGATGCACCAGGCGTTGTCGTTGTGCTTGCGGTAATTGCGGTCTACGCTTTGCCAACAATTAACTTATTTCGAAGTCAGTAAAGGAAAGGAAGGCAGAAGAGAGCAAGGCAAATAAGAGGTAAGCAGAAAAGAAGATAATGGGTGGTTGTCGTTATCTACCTGACTCTTCCACCTATTTCTTCTTCTGTTTTTAAACTATGATGGTTTCATGTTGGTTTTGTGGGTAATAGTAGAATAGAGGGAAATGAAGAATTGGGAATGGGGCATGGGGCATGGGTTATACTATAATAGCGACCAGGTGGCCGTATTTAATTGCTTTTTCATGATTTTCAATATTGCTTGTCTACTTGTTTTGTTGCTGCTGTTGGTGGTCAATGGCCCAGCAGCGTCTCGAACTTGGACACGGACTCATAGTACTTTTTAAGACACCGATTGCGACTCATGTGCACCTCTTTGCACTTCCGAAAGTGACAAAATTAATGGCTTCCGCCAACGTTGTCGACATTCTGCCAAGAAGCAGTTGAGAAAATGCTTCAAAAGGAGTGTAAACTGAAGGAACAGAAAACACACAAACTCTTGACTCCTGCATACACTTAAAGTCGAAAAGATGTGGGAGGGGATAGGCCACCAGCAGCAGGAGCAGTAGCAGCAGCGGTAGCAGTAAGCTAGTTATAGGATCGGCTCTGGGCAAGCCGCTTGGTAATGGGGTCGGAGCTGGAGCCGGAGCCGCATTACCATTTCTCTTGGCCATGCTCATTTCTGTTCTTGCCTTTTGCTTGCTTTGACGTTGAATCGGTTGGTTGGTTATTTTAATGCCGTCGTCCTTGCTGGCACCTCGAGTGAGTAATGTGCCCGGGTTGTCAACTTTACACTTTTATCCTTCGCATTATATTTGCTTTACCTACACACACACACACACACACACACACAGGAAGAGCAGCTCCTTCCTCCCATTCGTCTCTGTGGTGTGATATGTTTTCCTGATACTTTTTCTCAAGTTGTAAATTGGCTTAAAAATAATTTGTCAAAGCATTTCAGCGTAGATTGGTATGGGGAGAGTGTCGAGGGGTTTTGGGGTCTGCCAGAGCAAATGCCTACCACATGGTATTGGGTTGGATGTGTGGGGTATATATATATATGGTGGTAATATAGAGGCGGAGGAGTTACTTGGAGTTGGGCTGTCGTGCGCCATTTTCTTGTCAAAATATTTGGACCCTCGGCGGCACATGAAGTAAAAATGCCTTTAAAGAAACGCATGTGCGCGTCTTCATATCCAATTAGAAAAGTTTTTCTTTCCACTGCTTCGTAATTGTGTTGATTAGTGCGGCTCGCTGGCTTGGCTTCAGCTCAGACATGGCGCCCAACTGTGTGTGTGTGTGCGAATGTGTGTGCATGTATGTGTGGGATGATGTGTATGGGAATGGGTATTGAAAACTCGGATTGTTTGTACTATTGGCCGTGGTGAGAGTGAGTGAAGTTGTCTCCAGATGCTGACACTTTAAAAGAAATGCGCATTAGATTCTTCGATTGACAATCACCGACAACGGAGTCGTCTTTCAATGGGCCTTCCTTTCCTTTTCTTTGCGGCTTACACAAATTTTCATCTAATGTCGTCTTTGAGAAAAGAGCTTTACTCTACTTTACTTTACTCAAATGGAAGGAGAGATGACAACGCCGGGCATGATTATTATGGGGAGCTTGTGATTGATGGCATAGTGGAATGAATTTCATCTTCTTTTTTTTTTTGTATTATTTTTTTTTTCTCTTATCTTTCCTTTTTCCATCAATGAAACTTGATAACTAATAGGGTTTTAGTTGTTCTTAACTTCATTTTTTTCTTCTTTAATCATAGTATTCAAGAATTCGCATAACAATTTATCAACTCCTCATCGTCCTTTTCTACATATGAGTTAATTAAAACAAAAACAAAAAAAGACTGTTTAGTCACTCTAGAATTAGTTATGAATGATCTAAAGATCGTTTATTATAAAAGAAGTTCCTAAAAGCAGTTAATTTGAAATATTTTCAAATAGTGCTAGAGTCTATAAATCTTATAAATTATTACATATATTATTTCTATGAAAATTATTGTTAAAAAATTAACTAAAATATGCATAAAATTTAATTTAATAAAATTTGTTTTACTATCTTTTTTTTTAAATAAAGAATTAGTTTTAAATTATTAACAAAATTATAAAACATGGAAACTTCAAACTTTTGAAAAGATCCAAGAAATAATATTCCATAACAAAAATGTTTTTAATATTTTCAAAATAAAATTACACATTTGGAAAACAATATTAATACCTTTTTTGCACTTTAAAATCAAAATATAATCATGTTATGATTAAGAGTTTTATGTGTGCATATACATACATATATGCACATTTATATATATATATAAGTATTATATTTCATTTTTTAGGTTTTAAACACAAGCTTCCATTTGTGCTGCTCCACAGACCTATCTATTTATATATTTCTGGTATACCTGGTCCATTTCTCATTCTCCTTTTGTCCCACTGTTGAACAAATATTTATATACAATAAGCTTGGCTAGCTCTTACTTTTCGGCTTTCATTTTTTACATGTATACTTGTACTATATACTCATGTTTATACATACATATATACAGAGTATGTTCGTTTTTTTTTTTCTTTTCCTACTTTGGCATCTAGTTTGCTGTTGGGGGGGTGGGGGGCGGCACATTAATGAAAAAAAATATTTTGGCCATTATGCGCCAATATGGTCAGTTCAGCCATATTTCGGTTTATTTAATTTTGCGCAAATAAAACGGAAGTGGCGTTTTTATTTTCGTTGTCCTTCTTCTCCTGCTCCTTGTATACATCCTATTTCTCCTCTTCCATTCTGTTCTGTGTTGTTGTCGTTGTCGTTGTAGTGTCGTCTAGCTGGTAGCCGCCTCCGCTAGCATCCTTATATCCGTCCCAATCGTCCCATCCGTCGAGTGGCATCTATTCGTGCGCTACATAAAATTCTGATGCTGATGCTGATGTCGAGGCCAAACAAACTTGCGACAATGTCCAATCCCTGAAATGCTGGGCAAATACAAATACGGCGAATTCTTTTTGGCGCATATTTTAAACAAGCAATTTGTGTGGTTGAACAGCAACAAATTTAAAGAGAGAGAGAGAGAGAGAGAGAGAGAGAGTGTCATACTCCACAATGATCCCCTTCCATAGACTAAAATGGTTGGGACACTTCCGCTTTTTCTCCTCCAATCGGCGTCAGTTGTGAGCTTTCCCAGGCGCTGGTAAAAATGGAAATGGCTGTCGTTTCCTTTGAAGCGCTGCTCAGTTGATATGCTCCACACCAACTTCGTCTCCGTTTCCAGCTAACAACTCTTGTTGTTACCACTCCCACTAAACATTACCAAACCCCTTTTTTGCCGCCTCATCCACATCCACATCCACATCCATTCCATTAATGGTAGAAATGAGTTTTTATGCGAACTATTTGGCAACAGCATTCGATGTGCTTTGCAGTTTAGTTTAAAGCATATGTGGAAAAGTGGCTATAGCTATTCGATGGTAACAAGCAAGAGCTAAAGCAGCTCCACTCCAACCAATCGTATATGAATCTCAGGGTATTGAAATAATAATTAGTAATACCATCAGGATAAATTTGGGGGAATGGGGGAAAATTGCTGCAGTGTTTGCTTGAATGACGACTGCTGCAATGCAACCGCTGGCCAATGCCACTTGAGTACTTCTCTGACTCTCTCTCTGTGTGTGTGTGTGTGTGTGTCAGTGTCAGTGTCAGTTTCATCTATCTCTTTCTCTCCCTCTATCATTCTATCCACCATACTGATAACTTACGCAACTAATCTCTGCATGATTGTAAGTGCGTGTGTGTGTGTGTGTGTGCTATGAGTGTGGGGGCATTTGCATTTAATCGGATTTACTTACAGTCCAGTCTGTCCCAGATTACAGGTTGTATTTCTGATTCCAAAACCCGACCATACATCCATACATACATTCATACATACATATACATATAAAAAGCAAGAAGAAAAAATTCCATTTGTTGTGTAATTTTGTGTGTGTCAAAGAGGGAGATAGAGAGAGAGAGAGAGAGAGAGAGAGAGAGTTAGACAGAGGAATCTGAAGGAGTAGAATGGTGGGGTATTTATTTAGACCAGAACTGACCACCACTGGACTGGACTGGACTGGACTGGACTTGACTCAACTGGACTGGACAAGAACTGGTAAGCAAGCAAGTGGCGTCATGACAAATTAACATGGCTGCCAGTTCTAGTTCAGACTACACATCTTGATGATGCTCTTTTATTTTTTGTTTGCTGTTGTTGTTGTTGTTGTTGTTGTTACTTTTGTTGCCATGACAGCTGCTGCTCTCAATGACTACCCTTAATACTCGTACAATCTTAATTTCAAAAAATGAAAGAGAGAAAGAAAGAATAAAGAAAAGGTATCAGCACTTGAGTACAATAAATCAAATCAACTTACATATAATGACAATTTCTATAATTTCAATTTCAATCTTGAAGATCTATTCACTAAAAAAAAAAAAAAAAGAAAATAAAAGAAGGTTAATATTTAATTGAAAACTGTTCAAACAAAAAGTTTATGATTTTGAAAGCAATTTATAAATTAGTTTCCAATAGTTGAGAAACTTATCAAATAAAGACTGATACTTTTTGTCTTGAAATTCAATGAGAGGTGTTATTAAGTTTAAAGAATGTTGTAAATTTTGATTTTGAATGAATATATGTATATAAATATAAATTCAAATATAGAGATAAGTGGATATATATTAAATTGGTTATACATATGTTTTGACTACCGTTTGAATCCATTTTATGTTTTAATTACAAATTATACTTGACTAAAGCTCTACTGTATAGTTTTTTTTTTTTATATACATATATACATATTTAGATAAAATAAAATATATATTTGTATTAAACTATTTAAAGGGTATGTAAATTGTTGAATATTTTTGTTATTTTTCTTACTATTGCGCGTAGGTAACGAACCGGAAATGTTCTTAGCATTTCCGTTTTATATCAAATATAAAAAATGACTGCTTTTAGACGTATTTGACAAAAGTTGTATGTCACTTACAAATACACACACACACACACACACACACACACACATGGACATATTTTCGCCCAGCTTCATCTTCAGTATACATATAGAGACATATAATTGCATAAATCAAACTCAAACATGCAACATGAAAAATCGCATTAATTTATCTGCTCACTGCTCATGCAGGCACTGCCTATGTATATACATACATATATATATCTATATGTATGTATATATGGGACAAACGGCTCCCCCCTGCCTATACCCCTCCCCCACCAAATCCAATCCTCTACCTTCATCTACTCTCACACCCGCTCCTATTACTACGAGAAGGCGCTGTGTAACATATCCGCTTATGTCAATTTTTTTTACTACTTGGAAGCGGCGACGGCGGCGGCATCATCATCATCAACGCTACTCCTGCTGCTTCTGTTGTTGTTGTTGTTGGTGCTGCTGCTGTTGCTGCTGCTTCTATTCCTCCTGCTGTTGTTCCGGCTTCTGGTGCTGCTTCAGCTCGTCACTTCAGCCAGTTGTCACTGTCAGTTTTGGCTTCCAATGTTTGTCATTGTGTGGATGTGAATGTGGATGATGTTGGTTGCTCTATCGCTTGGTTTGTTTGTTTAAATGCTACATTTACTTTATGGATTGTTGCTATATTTTTTCTTCAACTTGCTACCCAAAAAGCATAGCGTATAAATTTCACGTCAATTTCTATACACACACACACACACACACACACACAAACACGCACACCCACTTGCACACACACACACACCAGTAAAAGAAAAAGAGAGATAGAGGCAGGAGATGAAGTGACAAATGGAGTGGGTAAAGCTCAGCTGGGTGAGCCCTTGACTGATTGTGGTCCTTCACAACTTGCTCTGTTTTAATAACTTGCCCACACACACACACACACCCACACACATACGCACCCACTCGAAAGTCTCATCCGCTAATAACCTGACATTCTTGTTTTTCTTTTTGTGTGTGCATTTTTTCTCTCTCTCTCTCTCTCTTTTTTTTTCTTTATTATTATTTTCTCTACACTTTAAATGTCCTCCTCTTCACGCTACATAGTTTAAAATTCTTTATAATTGGATTTGCCCATCTGAAGCTGATGCTGAAGCTGAACCCAAACCCTTAGATCATGGCACATTTTTTATGGCCAAATGCCGGACCTATGTGTCCTACAGATGTAAGAGATGGTATGGTTGATTCTAGGCTGTGGGAATGGGGCGGGTGCGGGGTCAGGGTATGGACTAGGGCCATATGTATGAGTAGCTGGGCGGCATGTCAAAAAGGATTTTACAGTTGACGCGTACAAACCAAAGCTGTTCTCACACCATAGTCCAACAGCACTGGCATACTCAATGGCTTGTCTGGTCCTTTTTGTTGGGTCGCCAGTCAGCCAGACGCGCTCATACAGTATAGGCTCGTAACCCTTAACTCTCTCTTATACGCACATACACACACACACGTGTGTATGGATGTGATGATATGTTTCATTTCACACGGCAACGCTCGGCAATCCTTTCGACCGCACACAGACAGACAGACAGACAGACAGACGGACGGATGGACGGGAAGACAAAGAGACAGACAGACATACCCATACTTCGCCAAAGGGGCCCACAGGAGCCGAGATTTATGTTTTCTTGTAAACAAAATAACGGACATGCTTGAGGCTTGACTAGGCCAACGGAAGGAGTAAAGTGAAGTGACGTAGACGAAGACTACAACGACGGTAAATTCGAGACGTAGGTAGCGGGAGAGAGGAGGAGGTGGAGGAGGTAGGTAGTAGAGAAAGCAAGCTTCCAAGACAGAGCCTTGGGGCCATCAACTGACAACGGGATTAGGCGCATGTAAACCTGCGTGTTCGATTTGTTTCGTTCTATCTAAGAGTATCTCTTCAGCTATATCCTTTTGCGGTTGTGAATGTTTTGTGGCTGAGCCAAGCGTAAAAATTAATTATTCAAAGGCATTTGAAGGGACGACTGCGTGCAGCAGCGGTTGACTGAGATATTTTCCTATTCATTCCTTTTCCCCTTTTTTCTCTTTTTTTGTATTTGTTTTTTTTTTTTTTTTTTTTTGTTTGTTGTTGTTGTTTTTTACCATTGTAAAGTGAGTTGTTCTTATCGGGCTTTAATGGGGTTTTAGGGTTCATAAGCATCCGGCGAACGAAGATGTATAAAGATTCGTACAAAGTGAATGAATTCACATTATTGCGTTACACCGATAAGATAGCATAAGTCGTATAATAATGTGAATGGATTTGTCGACCAGTTTTGGAAATTATGGTGATTAAATTTATCAAGGTGAGGTGTTTTTTTTTTTTTTTTTTTTTATCAATCTTACAACCATTTTAATCAGACCAAATAAAATGAGTAGGAACTAATTCGCAATGGTGTGACATAAATGGAGCAGTTAATTTAAAACAAATGCCATTTCGTTTAACCCGTACTCGATACAGGGTTTTTGGAATATTCTTCAATGAAGACACTTTCGATTTTAAACAAATTTTTGGACAAGATTTGAAGATTTCTAATAATTTAAAGTGAACTGGATAAATTAATTTATGAAACTATTATATGATGAAAATTTCACAGAAGAACATTTACTTTGCAGCCTATTTGGATCTTTATATAGTTTTAGTTTAATTATTGTGATACATATAATATAATTAAGTGAAATTAAGGAACTATGTGATATCTCTAAAAGCAGATCGAAAGTGGATAAATCAATTTATAAATTTAATGGCAGAAGCTGTCATCTTTTCAGCCTAAAGTAAGTTCTTGGCCATTACTTTCGAGTGTAAGGAAGCATCCAGTCATTGTGTCTAATTAAATGGAAATAAACTAACTCATCTGTGGTGTTTGAAGATGAGATCAGTGAACAAAAATGATAAGACGCATAGCTGAGCCTTGGATTAGTTGAATCAAATGCTTGTTGATTGGATATGTACTGGCAGAAAAGATCTCTCATCGAATCTTAACTCTAAATATCAGTCTTTTATGGAAAACAATTCCAAATGTTCTAATCCTGGATTGTATTAGCAGACTAAAGATAATCTCAGAAGAAGAAAGCCGGATGGTTAACATTTTAAATGAAATAAAATAAAATCAAATGCAATTTAAATGTTTAGTATATGGCTTTCTTGTATTTTCTTTCTTGTATTTTTTTCTTTTTTTAATCATATTCCACACTTAATTGACCAATTTCTGGATTTGTTTTTTGGTTCAATTACGTCTAGACAACACTATATTCTCCAATTTTGCATCAGCATATTTTTTCTGCTGATGCCACACATACACGCACACACACACACGTGTCGTCCAGCTTTGGTTTAGTTTAGCCGAAGGCTTTAGGTTTTACATTCCCGGGATACTGACTACCTGACTACCTGACTGCCTGTGCCCGCCTGCTAGCCTGTCACATGCAAATATCCTAATTTGCATATATTTAGAAAAAACAAAAAAAAAAGAGGAGGAAGAAAATAATGGAGAAGGAAAAGAGAAAAAAAAAAAAAAAAAAATGAAAATAAAATATAAATAAAAATGAGCAGACTCCATTCAGGCATCAGGAACGGAGATTTTCATGGAAGGAAAACTGAACGCATTATGTAAAGCAAAGCATAAAGTCAGAGTCATGGAAAAACCGCGATTGAAGGCTGAACGTAACGGTCAGGTCACTCATACGCCCTGTGCGCCACAGGTGGATTGTGATGGAGTGCATGGAGTGGAGGAAGGGAAACTTGAAAGAAAGCATAAAAACCCAAATTGCCCAGCGGAAATTACGCACAACGGGAGCCATGATTCCTTTGCCTTTGCCATCATCATCGACCTCCCCTCTTCCGCCTCCGCCTCATCCAAACATACACATTGGGTACGTTTGGCGGTTTCAGTTACCATTAAGTTGGCTAATTGAGCAAATCCTCAAAACGGCTTCGATTGTGCTGCCTCGATGGTGCCTTCCGTTTTGCCACCACTACTCGTAATTATTATAAATCAATTGCTAGCAGGCAATTTGTATTTGCTTTTGAATTCCAACCAGCAGTAAGCTGAGTTTGCTCTGGAGTTGCGTGACATTTGGCAAATCCTTGAGGCAATTTTTCATAGCCACACTGTGTTCCCTACTTCACCCCACCCCCGTTCCCCCTATATCTCTCTGTCTCATACTACTTTCTCTTCTCTGTACACCTGAACTCTCAACAGTTCGTGCCTTTTCATAGCACTTTCTGTTTGCCTTTTTCTTCCGTTTGCCTTTTGTCTTTCCGTTCGTCTTTCCGTCCGTCCCACATCTATCTTTCTCTTGGTTTGCTTTCAATCTGCGTGGCGTTGCGCTTTTCGTTTTCAATTTCTTTTGGAATTTATTTGAGAAAAGAAAGGCAAAAACCATGCCCCCGGGTGCCTGTGAATAAAAAATAATAAATATATATAAATATATATATACATAAATATGTATGTATGCATATATGTATATCTCTTTATATATATATATATTTATATATATATATATATATGTATTTGAATGTATATTTATATATTTTTATGTGTTTATATTTGATGCGTTCGTTGCTGGCGGGATTCAGTTTGCCCAGTGGAACTTCTTGCAAATATTATTGTATGTATGTAAGTATATATATATATATATATATCACTCCACCCCCCACTGTTTTTTTGCCTTTTTTTTTTAGTATTTGGTGTTCCTCCTTCAGGTCTTGTTTGTTCCTGATCCGATTTATGCTATACACACGTTTCCCACATCCAGGAGTGTTTTTTTTTTTTATTTGCCAGCTTTATAGTTTGAAGGGCTATGAAATCTTTGTTTATGTTTGTAATGCATATAGGGTAAGTAAATATATAAATATATATTCTTGATTAGCTATATACAGATATTGTCAGGTCTACCTGGTCAATCTATCCAGCTTGGAATCATTTTATATGATAGATTATATTTTGTATCCCCCATAGGAACGAACGATCGAAAATTGTCTTTGAAAAAATGATTCCTTCTTGTTCATTTGTATAAAGACTACGAAGAATTCTAATACATATACTTACTCAGATATATATAAGCTGATATTGTAACGTTATCATAAAAGAACTTTCGATTTTACATAATATTATTATGTTATGCTGAATTTTGCGATTCTTTTTCAAAAGCTTTCAATTTTTCTGCTTAAATTGGCCAAAGAAGGAAGGGTATAGAACAGCATCCAAATTTATATATTTTAAAATAATGATCGGTTGTCCGTTTTATTTAAGATTTCACTATACATACATATCTATATCGCAATTAAATTGATATATACCTATATATTTGTCAAGCGTCAGTTTATGAAGTTTGTTAGATATAGTTTTGAACTAAACATTCTTAGGCATCGTCATATCAGAGCCCAAACCCTAATGCGGTCCTGCCTTTATGAGTTTAAGTATATATACATATATACATATTTATCTAGATACGTACATAGATACATATGTATGTACTATATATCGATGTCATGGCATTGTGTTTGCCCCGTGGCGGCTGTGGCAAATGGCCCCGTAAACGTTTAATAAAATATGATTCCAATTGATTTGAAAGTCGTATTTAAATGGAAATGTATGGCATATATACTACATATGTACATATATGTATATGATATCTCGTACTTATACATATATGTATGTATGTACGTATGTATGTATGTATGTATGTGTATGTATAATTCGCTCTGTCTTGCCCGACTTTGAATCGGATTCCAATTCTGGCCGGCAATCAATAAAGCAAAAATAGAATGCCAGTAGCGATGCTTATTCGCCTGCTCACGCAGTTAGTCATTCTGTCAGTCAGTCAGTCAGTTAGTCGGTCCTATAGTCCGTCAGTCCGCCAGTTCGCCAGTCCGTCATTCTGTCTGTCAGTCTTTATGCTTGCCTCTGGAGGCCTTCGGTCCGCCTTGGCTTTTTGGGGCCACACAGTTATCCGCTTAGATCACTCAACTAAAAAACTCAATTTGCATATTAATATTATTTGGGTTTTTTGGCCGTTCGGTACTCTCTCTCTTTCTTTCTCTTTCTTTTCCTCTCTCTCTATCTGTTCCTCCGGTTGCCTGCTACTTGGATCCTTTATCAAACCAAAAAAAAAAAAAAAACCAACAACAACTGGTGAATCAACAGTAGTGAATTGAATTTGCTGTGCTTCAACGCCTTTTTGGTCGCTCTTTGATATGCTCATGTCCACACACACACACACACACAACCAAAACACGCATACACACATACACACACACACACACTGGCGGAGGGACTTGCTCCCAGGTGCATACTTTGAGGCGCTGCTTGAGGAAACTCTGTTCAATGTTAAACCTCATACGATCTGCCCCCGTCAATATCTACATACGTATGTATATATATATATATACATATATGTGCATGTGTGTGTGTGTGTGTGTGTGTCTGTCTGTATGAATGTCGGTTTGGATCTGGCCTTTATTACCTTTCTCCTCACCTGAAAAACAAAAGCAGTTGCTACTAGCAGTTGTCTGGAGCACTGAACGAGCTTTTTATATTTTATTGGAATTATGTCAGTGTTATTTTGGCATAATCATAAAAATGATTGTTTGGCAGGAGTTGTTTTTTTTTTTTTTGTTTTATGTGTGTGTATGTATGTGAGTGTGTACGTACACATACATATTCCAATGGGAATGTTTTGTAGAGGTACTATAACAATGAAATTATTATGAAACACTTTTTAAACTGAATAAGAAATTGTATACATTCTGTGTATGTGTGTGTGTCTGTGTGTGAAATGAAAAATCAAGGTAATCTTGATTAAAAGACATTGTCAGTCATAATCGTAAAACAACAGAAATAACTAAACGGAAAAGTTTAATGGCAAGAGAAATCATAAATTTATATTAACGATTAAGATAATGTATATACATGCTATTCAAATTAGTTGAAAATTGAATATAATTTATGCTGAAATGAAATGATAAGAAAAAAATGATTGTCAAAAATGTAAAAAACTCTTTTTTTTTGACATATCCGCTTACTCTGCATGACCCATTTCAATTTTTCTTCTTTTTTTTTTTCTTTTATATTTTTGTTAACTCTTTTAATGCCTTTTTGAATTCTGTAAATTGTGCTTGTAAATGGGATTTAAAACTCACTGACAGTTTGATTGTTAGCGATATAAAATAACCTCTCCAAATGATTGTCTCTCTATATGTTTTGGGGCTGAATTCAACACGCTACCTCCCCCCTCCCCCTCCCCATCTCAACTCTATCTCATTCCACCTTCTCGTACGTCATACAAATAATTATATGTGCATCATATTTTTTGCAAATAAAAAGTCGTATAGTATTTTTAAATTTTTTCTGATAATGTGATTTTATTTATTGTATGATGTAAGATAGGAAAATAAAAAAAAAATTTTAAACTTCAATTCAACTAAAATAAAAAATTAAAAATTATAGTTATATTCATAGTAAATAATTATATGTGCATTCTTTCACTTTGGTCTCTTAAAAGTAATTAACGTTGTTAATTTTGAAGTATTAATTATGTTAATAATCAATACTTTTTCCTTTACTATTTAAGACTAAGTTTAGACGATTTGGCATAGAATTGACCAACGACTGTAGAATAGATGCGTCAATATTAGCCCATTCCTGTTCTATAGCCAATTTAAGGTGTCGTACAGTCGCAAACTGTCTTCCATTTTTAAAAACGCGAGCCGACAGAATGCCCCAAAGATTCTCGATGGGATTAAGGTCCGGACTCAATGGGGGCCACTTCAGTACAGGAATTTTTCTTTCTTTAAAAAAGTCTTTGGTGACCTGCGCCGTGTGGATTGAAGCATTATCCTGCTGATAAGTCCAATTATCGCCATAAATATTTCCAGCGAAGTCTATCAAAACACCGTCTAGAAGTTCTACATACATGTTGGCATTCATTCGAGTAGATATGAAGCACATAGGCGTCTTTCCTAAGTAGCAGAACGCGGCCCATACCATCAAGGTGCCGCCGCCAAAACCTCGCTTGTAACAGGATAGTCGTTCCTGGCGCGTATCTCTCCAATATTTTTTGCAATTGTCTGGGCCATCTAAATTAAATTTTTTTTCGTCGCTGAAGATGATGTTGTGCCATTCCTTATCCCAGAATCGATATCTATTGGCAAATTCTAAACGAGCCTTAATATGCCGCTCCAGAAGCTTTGGTTTAGGGACCATTGAAGTATGCTTAACGAAACGATTTTCGTTTAGAATCTGAACGATTCTACTCCTCGTTATTCCAAGATCCAAGTGAGCCCTTATTTGACCGCTGCTCATCGAATCCTCGACTGCAAGACGTCGAATCTGGCGTTTGCATCGTTCGTCAATGTTGGTCTTGCGTCCGCTGCGTCGAGTAGCACCATATTTCGATGGGTTTTTCAGGAATCTACTTATGCAGTTTCTATGCCTGTTAAGTCTGGTTGCTATCTCACAGATCTTGGAGCCGCTTTCATGCATGCCGAGGATAATTCCCTGCTCGTAATCGGACAAACTTGTACCACGAGGCATTTTAGCCTTAAAACAATTATATTATGCACTAATTAAGGTTTTTTATTTATTAATTTTAATAAATTATATACTTACAATAAAGATTTAAGCAAATTTTCAGAAATAAGTCTTCAACAGCAATACTTTACTTACGAATAATCAGCCACACGTGTTTTGCACATATAATTATTTACTACGCAGAACCCGATGAACCAGATCATTTTGCAGTAACGGTACCACGAAAGAGATTAGAATGACAAAATTTCATACGCATGGCAACCACAAAGAATACCATGATAATTGTGCATTCGTCAAACTTTCAAAAACTAACTCATAAACGTAAAACAAGACAAAAGAAATAATGCACATATAATTATTTGTATGACGTATTTGAAGTGTGTTCAAGTGGCGTGTGTCATTTCAATTTTATATTGAATGTTTGGAGTTTTTTCTTTATTTATTTATTTTTATACCCTTGCAGAGGGTATATTAATTTTGGTCAGAAGTTTGCAACGCACAGAAGGAAGCATCTCCGACTATATAAAGTATATATATTCTTGATCAGCATGAATAGCCGAGTCGATATGACCATGTCCGTCTGTCCGTCTGTCC
Source organism: Drosophila sturtevanti (assembly GCA_018150375.1). Classification (NCBI taxonomy): domain Eukaryota; kingdom Metazoa; phylum Arthropoda; class Insecta; order Diptera; family Drosophilidae; genus Drosophila; species Drosophila sturtevanti. Next base: position 13,351,619 of record JAECWJ010000688.1, read on the forward strand.
GTCTGTCCGTCTGTCCGTCTGTCCGTCTGTCCGTCTGTCCGTCTGTCTGGATCAACAGCTTCTCCTCCGAGACCATAAGAGCTACAGAGCTGAGATTTTCAGCATAGGCTCCTTTTTGCTGCAGGCATTGTATATCTCGGAATCATCCCGATCGGACGACTATATCATATAGCTCCCATAGGAACGATCGGTCAGGAATAAGCTTTATCCTCAATAACTCTGTTGTTTTTTAACCGAATGCCACGAAATTTGATATTTATGAGTTTAATATGCTTCTTGATACTTTAACCAAGTTTGATCAGAATCGGACGACTATATCATATAGCTCCCATAGGAACGATCGGTCATAAATAAGGATTATCCTCAATAACTGTTGTTTTTCAACCGAATGCCACGAAATTTGATATTTATGAGTTTAATATGCTTCTTGATACTTCAACCAAGTTTGATCTGAATCGGACGACTATATCATATAGCTCCCATAGGAACGATCGGTCATGAATAAGGCTTATCCTCAATAACTCTGCTGTTTTTCAACCGAATGCCACGAAATTTGATATTTATGAGTTTAATATGCTTCTTGATACTTCAACCAAGTTTGATCTGAATCGGACGACTATATCATATAGCTCCCATAGGACCGATCGGTCATGAATAAGGCTTATCCTCAATAACTCTGTTGTTTTTCAACCGAATGCCACGAAATTTGATATTTATGAGTTTAATATGCTTTTTGATACTTCAACCAAGTCTGATCAGAATCGGTTGGCTATATCATATAGCTGCTATAGGAACAATCGGTACAAAAAAAAATTTTGTATGAAAAATTTTTTTCCTCAAGCTCAAAATATTGAATTTGTAAATTTGGTATGTTTAATTTACAATAATGCTTCTGGTGAATTATATAGAGAAAATCTGCAAGGGTATACGAACTTCGGCACGGCCGAAGTTAGTCCATCTTTCTAGTTTTTTATTGATTTTAAGCATATTTGGTATATTCAAATCGTTTTTATTTGTTTATTCATCTGAATAATGTATTAGACAATTTTAATGAAAATATTTATTAAACATTTTCCTTTTGGAATTGCCAACTAATTGGTAACCATTAATTTTTCAACAACTTGATGGCAATTAGTCCATAATCCTAAATATAAATAGAGCTTTATTTTGCTCAAGTGGCTGCAGTTCATCATCAGCTTACCATTTCAATCAATGGCCATGAGCTATCGTTATTGTCCGCGTCTTGGTAACGGCCAACTGGTACCGATGCCATGGCCTGTGGCCTTATACCGTTATTTTAATCATATTTCATGGCCACTAGAGGATGGCATCAGCCAAAGAATCATTTACTTGGAATGGTTTTCAATATTCTTTGGATTTCTTATATTTTGTGAACACAATGAGGTTGATTTTCATTATCTAATTGCCAATCGTCATGATTTGGATAAAATGTTAACGGGCATGCCAACCTATTTAATACTTGTGGAAATGCAAATACGTTGCTTTCAATTAGCTCTACAGAAAAATCGTTTTAAATTATTGCTGCAAAGATTTTACAAAGATATATATGTGACAGAGTCAACGGAACCGGAACTATTTGCCCGTATACAGAGACAAATGTTGGGTACACGACTCAATACAATTATTTATCTAATGGCATTATTAAATTTTCTTCTGGTACCCGTCCAGAATGTTATCTATCATCGTCGTGAAATGCTCTATAAGCAGATCTATCCATTCGATAATACACAATTGCGTTATTTTATTCCGCTTATAATACTCAATTTTTGGGTTGGTATCATTATCACAACAATGCTATTCGGTGAATTAAATATTTTAGGTGAATTGATGATGCATTTGAATGCACGTTATATGCAATTGGGTCAGGATTTAAAAAAATTTGCCGAAAAATTGTTAAACGAACGAATGAACGGTGATAGCATTTCCTTCAGTTATCGCCAGGCTTTAACACAAATTTTACGTCGCAATGTATCCTTAAATCAATTTGGTGCCCAGATTGAGGAACAGTTCAGTTTTCGTATATTTGTTATGTTTGCTTTTAGTGCCGGTCTGCTTTGTGCCATGAGTTTTAAGGCCTATACGGTAAGTGAGTCAGTTCATGGTTAACATGACGACAAGCGAATCTCTTTTACAGAATCCTTCGGGCAATATTGCTTATGTGGTGTGGTTTATAGCCAAGTTCCTAGAACTTTTGGCCTTTGGTATGCTAGGATCGATTCTCTATAAAACGGTGCGTTTTGCAATTATATGTATTATCAATTGTTAATTTCATTTTCAACTTGTTCAATATTAGACCGATGAACTTGGACTTATGTATTATCTGTGTGACTGGGAGCTGATTGTCTATAAATCACAAAATTCTATGGAAAATGTTCAACTAATGAAGCTAATAACTTTGGCCATTGAAGTCAATTCTCGTCCATTTTTTCTAACAGGTCTTAAATATTTTCGTGTCACTTTAGCAGCTGTAATTAAGGTAAGCTGCTAGTGACCTTATCTTACAACTTGTTCAATATATATATATGTATACTATATGTATATCAGATTCTACAAGGTGCATTCTCCTATTTCACTTTTCTGACGTCAATGCGTTAAGTTGATGACTTAGGACGACTAAATGTGTGAATAAAATAGAATTAATGCAAATTGTGGTTACTCCAAGTGCATTATTAATGCATGAATAAATATCAGAATTATATGAAAATTAGTCAAATTTCTTAGCCATTATTTGTGGCTTGTCCTGTTTGTGCAAATGTGTATACATATATGTATATAATATACACATATGTGTATATATGTATGTATATATGTATGTATAATGAAATGAAAATGGGCAACAAACTGTAAGCAAGTCGGATCTTAATATAACCATTGTCAGAATATAATTTGTGGTTAAGACTAAGTAATTCTTGGCATGATATTTAAAGAAAAATCAATATAGATTGAAATTAAGGTGCTTTTGTGTAATATATATATATATACATAAATATATACATATACTTAATCAGTATCAACAGAAGATTTTATATAATATATTTATAATGTTGCGATTAACATATTTTAAAAACAAACAGACAGATCGAATGATTATATTGGAAATATTATTCTTATGACTTTTAGATAGAAATATTATATAACTTCTAGTTCTAGGTATAAATTAGATCGTTGAACTATATTATACAAAAGTGTGCACAGCTCCCATCGAAATTATTCGCCAACAAGGATTTGTTGAAAAAAGGATTTCTAAAGAAATAAAAATGTTTGTGTCATTTTGCATATGAACAGATATCTAAATTATTTGTTTCTTAATATATTACATGTATTTAAGTAATTAAAGCAATCTGTTGGATATATGCATACAGAAATGATTTCTAGTAGGGACATGTGCCACTCCCACAATTTGAATCAATATAATGTTAAGATAGTAGCAAATAGGTAGAGTAAGTGTGGCAACAACACGTACTTACTTACGTACGTACGTACGTTACAACATGCGTGATGACTGTGATTTATACTGGTTGGAGTAATCGGAATAGCTCAGCTTTCAGTTCTGGAGTCCTGAATTCTGAATCCTGAATGCAATCCACTCACGCTGTACGCCTTTTAAGCAGCACATTTAAATTGAATGAAATTTTTGTTGCTACGTTGACAGCTGCAATCCGAAGACGTTACGATGCATCGACATCGATATCGATATCTCTATAGTAGTATATATATGTATATTTGTATATACATACATATATGTGTATATATATATATAGATAGAGATATAGCCATAACTGTCAGCCATGACAGAGTGGCAGCAATTGACGGCATGAAGACGAAGAAGATTTTTGAGGGTGAGGAAATAGTGAAGATATCATGATACTATATAGTACGAGTAAATGCAAATGGAATATATACTCTTGTACTTACTCTGACACAATGCAATTTCTATATACACTCACAGAAGCACACACACACACACACACACACACATACATATAAATATATATATTACATATATATTACATATATACATACATACATATATAGGGGTATTACATATACATAAATCGGCAAAATGTCGTTACAAATATTTTATAACAGAAAATCCGTTATTTATACGCACATTGTATTCACTGCGGGGTAGCAATTGATGGGGCATGTTCCATGGGGTATGATGGGAGAAAGAGAACGACAGAGAGAGAGAGAGAGAGAGAGAGAGAGAGAAAAAGGGAGAGTGTGTTTGTGTATCTGAGATAGAGATAGAGAGACAGAGCGTTGAAAGAAAATAAAAGCTGAGGATGCAATGACAGCTTCAGCTTCAGTCGGCACTTGGCAAATATGAATGAATGTTGTTTGCATGTCGATTTGTCTGTTCTATGTCCTGTGGTCCTGAAGCTGCTGCTGGTAACCCCCCCACGCTTTCTTTCTCATCATTTGAACAGAACCACTTACACCAGTATACAGTATACCACTACTCTTCCATTCCATTTCCACCACACCGATACTGATTGAAGCAGCGACAAAATGCAAAATCCTTATGAATTGGCTACAATTTTATTTATTATTACCCGTTCTATTTGCTGCCTTGCACTCGGCATACCATTTTGCTCATATTTCTATAGCTGGTTTCCCATCAACCAATGCTAACCAATCACAAACCATTCTTAAGAACCCCCCCCAACAGTTTGTCCCTTGTCTCTAGACACCCCCTCCTCTTCCATCCCACCATCCACTTTACTGTTCCTGTTGCTTGCGGAATGCAAAAATGACTTGTTTTGAGCCACACAAAATGACGTTCCCAAGGCAATTCCATTATGATGGCTCGCAAAACCGTTGGCAAATTGCAAAGGCGCAATTGATATTGGCTCTGTGCATTGTATAAACAAAGTGCCAATATCGTCAACAATAAAATCGAGAGCAATAGCATCCAGAAGGAAACGAGACAACAAAAACCAAAAGGGGAAAACAAGTTGCAAAACAGGCTGGAATTCCTACCGTGATTTGGTGGAGAGGCAGTGGCGGAGGCAGAGAGAGAACCAGGGAGTGAGGAGGGAGAAGCGCCAACTGACGAAGTAGCAACAGCAACAGCTACAGTAAATGGAAAACTTTTAAGCAATTTTATACTAATAATTGGCCGCAGACCTACATAATTGGTTTCGCTTGCTGAATTTCCCCAGTTTTCTCACTCTCTCTCTCTCTCTCTCTCTCTCTCTCTCTCTCTCTCTCTTTCTCAATCCAATTCAATTTGTTAAGAGCCATAATGTTAGATTGCTTACACCAAATTCACAATTATGGTAAAAGTAAGTTCAAGTTTTGGCTAACATTTTAATGGTCTTTACATTTAACAAAGTTTAACTTGTCTGAAACTAACAAAAAAGATTAGTTTTCTCAACCACTAGGAAAAGTAATTAGATCTTTGAAATAATCTCTGACACATTGGCAATAGATTAATTTCTATGAAACAAAAATACTTATCATGACAACATGGCGTATGGGTAATATTATTAATTGAAAACTTAGCTTATCCAGTTACAATTTATAGCAATTATATATATTCATGGTCAGTATATGACTACTGTTTATGAATGTATAACTATAGTAAAAAATCTATTGGATAGACAGATTTTCACTGTAAATAAAGTCTTATTTTATTTCCTGTATCCTTTTGCTTAACCAATAACTTTGGTAGCCCTTCAATTAGATTAGATTATCTACCTAACCTTATTTCATCTGTTTCCTGGATCTATTCTATTATTCTCCATTATTTTCTTTACTTCCCTTTTTCTATTGTTTATAGCTTCTTCAATTAAAGATAAATTATATGATCTCTTTTTGTATAATTTGTCTAGAAAGTTGCATAATGGAATACATATATTAAAATTTAGCAATGTAAATTAATTATAATAATTTTTATTTTCAAAATATAACAACTACATAAGTAGTATATAGTTTTAACTAAACACTCATTGCTAGCAATGTCAGTGGTTTTATATCAAAATTGAAAGTGTATATTTTATACATAAAATAAATAAGAAAAGATCTATTGGCCAAACATTGGCTCCAAGGCTTCACGAATTATGGATGGCATTTTTCTATATTGGCTAAGGCTGCAATTGCAGGTCCGTTTGCATTTTTATGCTGTCGGTGTAATTGCTATAATTAGTTTAATAATAGTTGGAATTCTGGACTATGGTTATAATTTGAATGGGTGGGATTTACTTTATTGGCGTCATCAGTTAGCCCAATTGGAGATTAGTCCCATGAGTCTAATGCTATTCATTGGTGGAGTTAAGCTGATACTTATACTAATGCTAACATTATGGAATTATGTACGATATAAGCATCAACGGGAGCCGGTGGAGCCACAACCATCTGTACAATATGTCAAGCAGCGTTATTGTCGCTATATTGTTATGCGTATAATGGCTGCCATTGATGATCTAATATTATTAAAGGATAGCTACCAATTTCATCTTCAACATACTATCCTATTAACGGCCATTGAGCTCTTCCGCTGGGATGCACGTAAACTATTTGAGCTAACTGAACTGCAATTATGTTTGCCAATTTATCAAGTATATCCTGTGGATGGGCAACGTGAAAAAGAATTGATTCAACGTGGCTATGCCAACGGTTTATCTGAATTAACTGAATTGAAAATATTTAATATGCTCTACGATGCAGATCCGTAAATTAAAAAAAAAAAAAAAAAAAAAAAAAAAAAAACAAAAACCAAAAAATGACAATAATTAGTGTAAAATTCTTAATCACAAGATGAATTAAAAGAATGGGCTAATGAATTTTGTATACCCTTCCAGATTGTCTTTTTGACAACTATATATAATTTACCATTTTACTATAAAATATATAACAATAGATCGAATCGAAGATCTAATTTAATATTCATGGCCTGAGAAAAAAATGTTTTCCATATAAAAATATTTATTGATCTCTTATTCTTTCGATGGCAGCTATTGATCAATTGTTGGGTTGGCATTGATCTATTTTTTCTTTGTTAGCTATATGATATAGTCAACCGATTCTGATCTAATTGGCTCAAAGTGCTTAGAATAAAAAATATTAAATTTCGTGGCATTCGCTTCAAGAAAATAAAAACAGTTATTGAAGTTAAGTCTTGATCATGAACGATCATTCCTATGGGAGCTTTATCATATAGCTTCCCGATCGAGATGATGATAAGCCTGTGTCAGGACTATAGCTCTAAGGGTCACTGAGGAGAAGCTATTGATCCAAATAGATAAACAGATGGTGAAGTCTAGATCAACTTTTCTATTGATGCTGATCAAGTATATATATATATACTTTATATAGTTGAGAATGCTTTCTTCTATGCGTTGCTGCAAATGTCTAAATAAAATCAATATACCCTCTGCAAGGGTATTTAAAAGTAGTAAAGTTAAAGAAAGGTAATGCAATATGTGACGCGGTTTATGTAAAGATAGAAGATGGTGGATTTCATGGTATAATATTGGGATGTAAAATGTAAACCACAACAAAAACAACAAAAACAACAACAATAACAACAACAACAATATATCTATATGTGTAGCAGAGAAATTTACGAAACTTTTTAATTAGGTTTCGCAAACAATCTTTGCTCGTTGCTGCTGATGTTGTGGCTCTTGTTAATTTTCACTTTGCCAACATGTTAATTTTAATGCCCCTCACGCAAGTTTAGACACAAATACACAACATACGCACACACACACACACACACACACACTAATACATAACAAAGTGTGGTATGGAGTAGTATATATATATATATATATACATATATGTTGTATGCCACTTTAGTCCCCAAAGTAGCAATTTCTCCATTTGCACTGATTATTCCCAACAACCTCAAGCAAATGCCTCCACCGACAAGTTTTCCCTTTTTCAATTTGCAAAATTTTCCCCATCTTTTGTTATACTTGTTTGAAAAATTCTCAACAAGAGCAAAAAAAAAAAAAAAAAAAGAAAAGAAAAACTGTGTTAAATTTAAAAAAAAAAAATATGCATATATATATATGAATTCTTTATTTAGAGCATCTTTGATGGCCAATTATGACCATTATCATAATCTTCAAAATCATCATCTTCCAATACCTTACGTTGATCTGGTAGCAAGGGATTATGCTGCAATGTGTATGGTGGTGGGGTAAATCTTGGTCCAGTACCTGGTTTAGCAATTTCTCGCCTCCAGTTGGAGACTGGACGTAATTTCAATGGTGGTAACGAATGTGATGGCTTCTGATAGTAATGTTTGTGTATGGTCACCGGCCGTAAGGCCAATTTCAATTTCTCCGCCTGCCTATTGGCTAACCATTGTTTCCGATCAATATAGTCCACATTACGCTTAACACCAAAGATCAGATGAAGAAATGGTTTAACCAGCACACTTAATGCCACAAAGCCAAGGAAACCGAATACCACCGGTGAGATCAGTGTAAAGAGAAATACACCCAATGTAAAAGGATTGAGGACAGTGAAGAATGCCACAAATTTGATAAACGGATAGAGTACATGACCCACATGACTCAGATACTCTTTCTTTTTCTTCTTGAATATGCTATTGTGACGTAGAATGTATTTGATTTTATTGAAGGGTTGCAGAGTGGTTGTTGTTTTGGGTCGTTTAGTTGTTGTAGTGGCCATTAGATCCGTTGGCATGGGCATGGGCATGGGCATTGGATATGGATAGGATTGGTCATGCGGATATGTATGAGAATGGGGATAATAATGCGGATGCTTTGTTGGATTGGCAAAGATGACTTGACCTGGCTGACCCAAGACTGGTGCTACTTCTATTGGCTTCTTTTTCTTTCTCTTCTTACGTTTCTTTTTATCCTTTTGTCCCTTGTACTTCTTCTTTTTACGTTTCTTACGCTTCTTCTTGCGCTTCTTTCGACGACGACGTCGTGTACGTTTCCTTCTACGACGGATTCTTTTCCTGCGACGTCGAATTCTTTTACGTTTCCTTTTCTGGCTCTCCTTGGCCCTGGTTTGTTCCTTTGGTACATCCGATTTGTGTTGTGCTTGAGGCTCTGCTGCACTAGTGGCAACAGCTGCTGGCTCAGGCTGAAGAATTTCAAAGCCTTCCTCTTCCTTATCCACCGTTGGCTGTTGTTGTCCAATAAGTTCGGTAAGATGTTGATGGGCTGCCTCCTGTTTTAGAGTATTGATTAGATGAAAGGGTTTAATTGTTGTTGTACTTTTTCCAGCTTCTATTTGGTCATGATTCAGCTGGGCAAGAACATGAAATGGTTTCACTGTGGTGGTCTGTCGGTCATGTGCCTTCTCATCCATTTGCAGGGTTTGCATTATGTTAAAACTGGAATTCGCTTTGGCCTGCAATAGGAGGGCCTGTGCCTGCTGTTGCAGATCCAACTGTTGCAGGACACTGAAGGGTTTCACTGTTGTTGTACGCTTAAGTTTCTCATGGAAATCGTGCTGCAGTTGCTCTAAAATATGGAATGGCTTCTTTGTTGTAATCAAAACAAACTGACGGATAGGAGGGCGTAAAATGGGATTAACCGGAGTATGCCATAACAGCTGTGGTCGATGCTGGGGACGCATGCCACGCCCTTTTGAATTTTCGCTCTCCTGCCATGGCTTCTCGTTGTTGATGTCGCTGCTGCTGCTGCTGCTGCTGGTGCTGGTGCTGGTGCTGGTGCTGCTGCCGCCGTTGGCCACAGCCTGCAGCAATCGCGTATACAAAGTTTCATAAATTTTTGCAAAATTAAAAACATACAAAGCTTCCTGCTCCTGCTCCTCCTCCTGCTCCTGCTTCTGCTCCTGCTTCTGCTCCTGCTCCGGCTTCTGCTTCTGCTCTTGGTCCTGCTTCAGCTTTGGCTCTAGCTTCGGGTTGAGCTTTGACTCCCTCTGCTGTTGCCCGTCGACAATGCCACTAAACTCTAACTTTGCTAATCCATCACGCCTCTCCTCCTGCTGGGTGCGTGCCTGGCCACAGTTTTGTAAAATCAACAGAAATATAACAAAGTTCCTAACACTTTCGGCATTTCGTCTCCGCCACATTTCATTTCATTTTGGCCCAAGGATATAAGGGGGGGCCCATGAAGTAACGAAACGATTGGAGTTCGAGTTGGAATTGGAGATGAATGTTAGTTGCTGTTTGTTGTTGTTACTGTCAATGGGATTGGGTTGCTACAACCATCCCCCACACTCTCTTATGGATGTTTTTGTGATTCAGTTTGATGTTTGATTTAATTTCAACTTTGGCGTTTCACTTGCCAACTACAACTAAAGTCCAGCACTTGGCCATGGCCACTTCATCAGCTCGGTTTGTCGTGTCGTCTCAGTCTCAGTCTCCGTCTCAGTCTCCGTCTCCGTCTCCGTCTTCGACTCCGATTCTAAAAAGAACATGCCAACTTGTTGAGCTCGTTTCAGCCCGGGTCAAAGTCACAAATGGAATGGAAGAATGGGTAAAAGGGAAACGGAAAAGTTGTAGAAGGTGGAACAGAAGGGGGATGTAGACTTATCACCACCCATTTCACTTTTCGCCTCAACTTGACTTGATTTCTGACTTGTTTTTCTTCTTTTACATTTTTGTTTGTTTGTAGTTTTGTAGTTTTTGGCCAAAGTAAAATTTATGACTACTTGGTATATCATCAGTGGTATATATATATATATATTTATATGTATATATACTAACTCTCGACCCAATGTTATGATGACAAATTCCTTTACATTCAAAAACTTGTAAGCACTTAATTATGTTTTAAGCACAGCGAAACACAACAACAACAGCAATAGCAACAAAAAAAAACCAAAATAACACACAGCCAAAAAGTTCTTCAACCAACAACTACAACAATAACAATAAATTTTTGGGCCAAAAGCGAAAACGAGACCAAAAAGCTAAGAACGAGACTAACACAACACGAATTATGTGAATTGGGCATGCAAAAAGGGGTTTAGCTTCTTTTTTTTTTTTGAAAAAGTGGTTAGAGCTTAGTGGCCAATTTTAGTTTAGTTAACTAGTTCGGAAAGTTGACTTCTCTTTCAATTGAAAAGTGAATAGAAAATTATATCTACATATATAAGCCATATATTATTTATGGTAATATAAAAGTTTGATTTGCCATTATGTTGCATTTTATGGCGTAATCTTTTACGAGCTGTACACATACACACAAACACAAACACACACACATCCACACCTACATTAATAATAATAATAATAATCCAAACAATAAAAATGTTGCACATGGGAAAGGAAAAACGGAAGAAAAAAAAAAACCAAAGCAAAGGACCACATCTAAAACAACTGAAACAGGTGTTGATAACAATTTGAGGCGCTGGTGCGGCCGCTCCATCAAAGTGATTGACAGTTAAAAGTGAAAGAGTGTATACTTTCCCATCCAATAGCACCATACGATACCAAACACCACACCACAACACAACACACCACAACACACCAAACCAAACCAAACCACAACACATCCACTTTTCCATCTCAGGCATCTACCGGATCAGGTGCGCATTTAGGCTGTATTAAGGGGAAGATGATCAACTCTTAAATCAAGGGGAACATTTGTGGGTTAATACTTTGCTATATAAGTTCAAAATATTTCCATAAATATTAAATTGCCTTTAATTAATTTTCATTTCTTATCAAAAAACGAATTCAATTGATCAGTCTCACGTTCAATTTGGATTTAATTTTCGAATTTTTGCTTTTTTTGTTGATTTGCAAATGAACTAAAGTTTATGGTAAATATTTATAATGATATACAATGGCAACAACTTGATTATTTATTTAATATTTTGATTACTTCATTATCTGGCCCGATATGAAGTGTTCAAGGGTTTTTTGTTGTTGTTGTTGTTGTTGTTGTTTTCTCTCCGGTCCTGGAGTCTCGACATATTGTCAATTAAGCAAGTGTATGCATTGTGAACAATTTGAGCAATTTGGTGGATGTCATCAGGACTGAGAGATCGAGAATTGATTGGCATATTGTGACCAATGCTAGTTGACGCCTCAATACTATACAATTGCCATGGAAACATTTGATTGACAATATAGTGCTACCCACTAGTAACGAGTACAATATACTAACTGATTGAACTATGTATGTATATATATACATATGTTGTACATATGTATGTACATATGTATGTATGTATGTATGTATGTATGTATCTATCTATGTAGATGGGAGAAAAAATTCAGAGAAAACATCAAAGGTTTTGGGAATAGAAAAAGTTTAGTATTAAAATTTTCTTTCATACATAGAGAGCTATATAGAAACAAGTTATATTTATATCAAAATGTTTTCCAATTTCTATATTTTACAAAATTTAATCAAATTGACCAGAGCAACTGTTGATAGTCGCTCCATTAGCCTATCCATGCCACGCCCCAAATTGTCAAAAGAGGCCAACACATATGATAAATTCAAGTTTGAGTTCAACGAAGAGAATCAAAATCGGGCCAAGGCATTGCTTAAATGGTATACCAAGGGTGAGGAGCGTGGCGCCCTATTGCCACTCCTTGATTTGGCTCAACGTCAACATGGCTGGCTACCGATCACTGCCATTACAGCGGTAGCAAATATGCTAAAACTAGCACCATTTGATGTATACGATGTGGCCCAATTCTATCCAATGTTTCATTTAAAGCCGCGTGGTAAATATGTCATATCTGTGTGCACATCGACACCATGTTGCCTACGTGGCTGCGATGAGATTCTTAAGGCATGCGAAGAGATGCTGGCCATTAAATCGGGCGGGACCACAAATGATATGCAATTTACATTGTTTAGTACATATTGTATGGGTGCGTGTGTAAATGCACCAGTTTTGTCAATCAATGATGATTTCTATGAGGATCTAACTAAGAAGGATATTGAGGTCATATTGTCTGATCTTAAGGCTAATAAAATACCACCGGCTGGTTCACGTTCCGGTCGCAATGCCAGTGAACCAAAAAATGGACCAACAACGTTATTAATTGATCCACCGCCGGCTGGTTATATGATGCAGGATCTAGCAGAGTCAAAAGAGGATTGCAAGTAATTCAATTGAAAATTGCATATCGTTGATTAAGTTTTAAAGCAATAAATTTTCACTTGCCAACATCTGTTGTTTTGCTAAGCTGCATCTTGTCCCCATTCTGATACTCATTGCCATCAGTATCATCATTCCCATTCCCATTGACATTCCCATTCGTATTGCCATTGCCATTCCCATTCCCATTCCCATTCCCATTCCCATTCCCATTCCAATTCTTTTTCCTATTCTCATACCCATTGGCATTCGTGTTGTCCTCGTCGACATTGCAGTTTATCCCTGGCCAAAAGGACATGCCTTTAGATTTCTGCAATGTTGGCACAATAAACAGACAGACAACAAGGAATGACGACAAAACAAGAAAGGCTACCGCCTCTGACTTAACCATCACTATCACAACGAAGAAATGATACTCTCTCTGGGGATTACTTGATGGGGGGGAGACATGCGGGGGAAAGAATGCTTCAGTTAATGCCGAGATGGTATACCAATTTCAGGGATTGTTTATATATTTACCAACTAGATATGTTAACTGAAATACTCTTGCATTTGGCAAGGGCATTTGTTAGCGCGAAACGAACCAAGCCCCGTATCCGGGGCCTGGCCCATGTCCTGTCAGCCATTGCAGCAAGTAATCAGCTTTTGTCTTGTCTCGTTCAGACCCAAAGCAGCACCCCCCCCCCCTCCCTTCCCTCTCCCTCCTACCACTATTCCCTTCAATCTCTAGAACCACCAATAGAATGTGCCACCCCATTCGCAGTGTGGCTGTTGCGTGCTGCGGTTTGACCTCCGGCATTCTAATGAAATGTTGCCAACCCAGGCTACACATACACATACACATACATATACATATACATATATAACATAGAAAACAACAACTGGGCAGCGATAGCAACAACCTCGATATTGTTTTGGCCAAAATAGTTTTAATTGTTGCTCTACTACACTTTCCTGCTGCCCGCCCATTCCCTGCTCTCAGCTCTCAGCTCCCTGATCCTTGTACCCTGTTCTCAGCTGCATCTCCTCCCTATATATACCATATAACATTTTGTTGATTTATATAGATATATATACATATACATATATATATATATATATATTAGTTTTCTGTTTTCTGTTTTCTGTTTTGTATTTTTCAACTATCACCAGAGTCAAATTACATACAATGAATATTTCCAGTTTTAATAAATCGGTTTGTCACCCGATTTCTGTTTCTGGACTGGGTTACCTTCTCTTTATTTTTTTTTTTTTTTTTTTTGTTGTTTGTCAGCCTCACCTCGCAATTCAGTTCAGTTCAGCTTACCTCACCTCACCCCATTTGAACTCACTTTACCGCATCTCTTCCGTGCCACAGTTTATCCATGGAGGAGCACTTACCTCTCGAGGCATGGCATGGCCATTGTCCCAGCGACTGGTGTTGAATTTTTAAATGAAAATTGTTGCTATTGAAAGTTTTTAATTTGTGTGTGCGTGCGTTTTAATTTTATTTCATATTGTTGTTGATATTCTTTTTACGGATACAGTGCCAGAGGGTTTAATGACTTTATGAGAGAGTTTGTCACAGTTGGCAAAGAGGATGAGGTTCTGGCATATATATATATAGATACAAAAACTATATGTATGTATTCCATGACCAGAATGGGTCAATAAAATAATTCAATTTACAAATTTTATATTGAACAAAAAAAAAAAAAAATTAGTTTATATTAATTTGTTTTTCATGAATGCACAAGTATTTGAGAAATTTCGATTGCGTTTTTTTTTTTTTTTTTTGATTTTATTCAATTTATATCAATATTTTGTTGTCTTTTATTGTCTATTGCCAATAAATGCCATTTATTTATCTATATTTTGAAATCAATGTAATATTAGTTGACTTATTCAGAATATATATTTAAAATGATAAGCATAACATATGGGTTATTACAAATACATTTTTGTCTAAACAGAGATATTGAGGATGAGAGAGAAAAGAGATAATAATTTTTAAGATATATAGAAAACATAATAATAAGATTATAATAAACATTAAAAGCCTTTGGCTGTTATTTTTTAAAGCTATTTAAATCTAATCAGAGCTTTAATATGTATATATACTATCTACATATATATACACATTTATATGTATATATAGAAATAATTAAGATTGCTTAATCTGTTAATTTTTTCTTAATTCATTTATAAGTATAGTAGAATTGGATTTGCTTTTAATTATTAATTTATTCCCTCTTATTTTTTAGTTCTTTTAAAACCATGTATATAGCTGCTTTCAGTTTTCCAATGTTTTAATGATTATACATATATATATTTCTATCATTTGTTCATTAAACTTTTTCGTATATATGTACTAGTATATTTAATATTTTTAACTATTTGTTATTCATTGTGGATCGTCATAAGAATGCAAAAAAAAAATTATTATTAAAGGAATAACTAGGATTATTTTAGTGTATATTATTATCGTTTAGATGGTCAGCATATAGACATTGCATTTCTCATTTCATTTTATCCTGTGACCCCACAACACTTCGCTTTAACCAAAACGAAGTAAAGGCAAAATAAAAAAAAGAAAAAAAAATTAAAAAAAAAACACTCCCACTACATTTTGCGTGATTTTCGCATGGAAAAAACGGCACCTTTGGGAAATTAATATCCTTTTTGGACCGAGGCTGGCCAGGCACGAGGCGACGAGTCATACACACACACACACACACACGCACACACACATACTGCACAACAACGGTAACAGCAACAGGAGCAATAACACCAACAACAAGCAAAAGTCACGCGGCATAAACGCGTGAGCGCAGTTTAAACTTATTTGTGACCACGTTGCACGTATGCCTCCCTGACTACCTGCCTGCCTGCCTGCCTGCCCGGATTGCCCCATCATTCCCAATCCTACCAACACCTCCATTACCTTACCAACCGATGCTTACTTTCTCACCCATTGGATTCTGGCTGGCCTTTGTTTTAGTTGTCGTTTTTGTTGTTGCTGCTGTTGCTGCCGTTGACAACTTTTGTTGGCCGCGCGCGCTCTGCTCTTATAACTGCTAGCAGTTTGTCCTTGTTGTTATCCCAGATTGTTTGGCCATCCAGCTTGTGCTCAGCTTTTTATGTAACTGCGCGTCCTTTATTACTTTTTCAGCTTCTTTTTTTTTTTTGCCCCTGTCCCTCGTTTTTTTGTTTTTTTTTTTATGTTTTTTTATTTAGGGTTGTTTTTTTTGTGCGCAATTACTCATTACATTATTGCATTTCATAGTTCTGATATACACGCATAGTTGACTTTGCCGGCACAGGATATGGCGAGGCATTTGCCCGGCCAAGTTGGCTGGGAAAGGGGGAAAATAATTAGAAATACTTTGCCCCATTTGTAGGGAGTGTAGAGAAAGAGAGAAAGGGAGAGTGAGAGAGAGAGAGAGAGAGAGAGAAAGGGAATGAGTGTGTGTATGTGGCAAAAGGAGGATGTACAGAAAGACAGCGAGACGGTCGGACATTTGGCAGAGCAAGCGGGCGACTTCTCATTGCAATTGCCACTTTGTGCATCCGAACTTTGCATTTTAGCATTTGCTTTCGCCGGCGGCTTTGTCGTCCTCCAAAAAGTTTTCATTTGCATGTTTTTAGTTAATTGAATTTATGCAGAACTTTCCGCTTTGGCGCTTTGGGCCAGCAGCATTTATAACTAAAGCGCCAACTGGCTCAAAATATTAAGCATACGCCCCGTAGGTCCAGAGAGCTTATTAGCTGCTTCTGCTGCTGCTGCTGTTGGTGTTGCTGCTGTTGGTGTTGTTGTTGTTGTTGTTGTTGTTGGTGCTCGTGCTCCCGTTGGTACTGGTATTGCTAGTCCTTTCATTTCTTTTAGTATTCCTTTCTCTTGTTCTGCATCGGCAACTGGGCATGGCCATTAAGTGCGACGACTTGTGACTCTTTGACTTTTTTTTGTTTGTTTTCTTTACTTTCGGCTCCTTTGATTTCCATTTATGTGTAGCCATAAAGTCCTAGAACGAAGAAGACGCTTCAACTTTATTACATTCCAGTGGCAGAAGCAGCAGGAGCAGCAATTTGGTAGCATCGCTACTACCGCTACTTCTATTTCTACTACTCCTACTACCATTCTTATCCATGCTCCTGATACTGTCATCCAGATGTGGTCATAAATGTAGCTTTTGTTGGCTTCCTTCACACATGCTGGCCAAAAAAAAAAAAAAAAATAAAGGCGTTGGCAACTTTTTTTTTAAAAGCAGCTCGTGTGTGCGTGTATGTGTCTGTTTGTATGTGTGTGTGTGTGTGTGTGTCTGTCTCTGTGTTGTCAGCCGCATATAAATTTGATTTTTATTAAGCGCAAAATCAAAGTGGAAAATTTATCTCAATCTACAGCCCCTTATCCATATATGCATGTATGTATGTATGTATGTATGTATGTATGTATGTGTATATATATGTATGTATGTGTATATATACAGCTGGCAATATATTTGTATATATGAGCATGCCAGGAATATTTCAATGCTGCTTCTTTTGCCTCTATTCTCCATTCGGTTCAGTTAAGTTCGGTTCTCTTGTATCCTGTCTCTCGCATATAAAAGCAATTTTATTGCTCAAGTTGTGCTGCTCGATAGGATAAGCCCCTCATTTATGCCCGTTGCTGGGCAACATGTTGCCGTTGCCGTTGCCGTTGCTGTTGCTGTTGCTGTTGCCTCTGACAGTGCCAGTGCCAGTGGCAGTGGCAGTGCCTTGTGGGCGGGTAGCCACTTACCCACCATGGACTAACTATTAAAGTGCTGTTAACTTTATTATTTCGAGCACTTGTTGTATAATGTGGCAATGCTGTCATGGCAACTTAGTGCCATAGTTTCGCCTAAAATTGCAAAAAAACAAAAGCAAAAAAAAAAAAAAAAAACAACACTTACCAAAATAACAACAACAACAAAAAAAAGGGACACACACACACATTGAGAAAGCGAGAGAGAGAGAGATAGATAGATAGATAGATAGATAAACCGTAAACGAAACAGAAACAGAGAAATGGCTCCCATTTCAAGCGGCATACTTGAGGCAGAAGCAACAAAGTCATAATTTGTCAAAAGTGCCTGGCGAGAGGCGAATAAATATGCTTGGCAAATATTTGCCACAAAATATATTATACATTTTCTATGTAAAACTTGCTATATTTTTCTCCCATCCATTTTTGTTGCTAGTCTCTTCATTTTGCAACTTTACTTCCACTTCCTCTATCTCTCCCTCTCTCTCTCTCTCTCTCTCCCTCTCTATATCTGTGTATCTGTCTATCTCGCCCTCCGTTCATCTCTATTCTTATTTTTTCTCATCTGTAAATTCTTGTCTTGTATAATCAAAAAAAAAAAAAATAAGGAGAAGAAAAAAATGGATGAAAACTTTTTCCATCGATTTGGCTTGGCCTTCTTCTCAATGTGTTGTGTCACAAAGCTGAAAAGTTGCTCGGTACATATAAACTGCATGGAAAAAAATTATTATACAAATTGCATACATTTTTACTCGATATCCTTTATAGATATATATATACATTTTCTGTTTATCTACTATGCATACGGAACTATGCTAAACATAGATTGGAAACACTGAAGATTTTTCAATAAGGTTTTGTGTTCAAGGAAATCTTTAAAGTAAAATACTTAATTTTCTAAAATCTGATAAATATCGAATTGAATTTTTGGATTTAGCTATTTATTAATAAACAAAAAACCCCTCACAATTTTCTTTATTGTACATTTCGATTATTAATTAAAATTTTATATATTATACAAGACTATATATTATTATCAAAATAAATATTAAATAACATTTTATATTAATACCACAGCCATACACAGTCACATACATTGTAGAACATATATTATTAAAAGTTAATGCAATTTATTTCTTTCTCTAAAATTAACACTAAACTGTGTTGGAACAATGTATTAAGCAGATAAAGTTGGTAGTAAAAAATTATTTCCATTATCTATAAAAATAATTTCTATTATCCATAATGCTAAACATAATAGGACTTTCTGAAGTATATGCAATTTCTTGTCAGGGTTGTGTATATAAGTATATAAAGCAAAATGTCAAGTATAAATTGAAATTTTTTGAATCAATAAAATATTTTTCATCAAAATCACCTGTGGAGTTAAGATTTTAGTAGAATATTGTGTAAATACTGTCATATAATTGATACGAAAATCTATTTTTTAAATTTTAACCTTGATATTGCTTAATGATCCTAATAGATTTTCTCAGAGGAAGCAACGACTAATAAAAAGCTTTAAAAAATCCATTATATGTATATAAATTTTTTTTCTTGAAAACCAAGCCAAAATATACCCAAATGTTTTTCTTATGTAAGACCTAGTGAATCTTGCTCTTCAATTCTTGTATTCTTAATTAAAATTATAAACTAAATTATAATAGATATATCCGATTGCCTGAATTAACAGAAGCTAAAATTTCAGCTTTAAAATTACCTGGCTTAACTTTATTATATAGCTACGATACATATAGGCTCAGGGTTCAATGATACTTACCTATATAATTTTAATATTATAAGTTGAGTTTTAGTTACAAATAGATAGATGATTTGAAAAATAAGCACAACCAATTAAAATCATTTTATTACAAGTTAAAAGAAGGATTAAGTCTGTGCAATACACAAAATTTTTTATATATACATATTTTAAAGCTTTTAAAATCGTTCGTGTATATGTATAAAAAATTAAGCACTTTTTAAAAGAAGAAATGAAAAATTTGTACCAAAGTTGAAATTTACTACCTTAATGAAAGATCAAACGACAGAAATTAAATAGGATTAATTTTATGAATAGCTTGATATATAGCTTAATATGTATATACTTAGTACATACATACATACGTACAATTTCAATGAACATTTTTTGCCAGTTGCTCGTCTAATATTTTACGATCTATTTAAAAAATTAGGTTTAAATTTTAAGTAGTAAGTTAAATATGTTTCATTTAAGCTTATTTATTAAGACTGCCTTTGATTTAGAGGTACAAAGGGATTCTCTTTTGTGTTTTTCTTTTACAACTTCTTGTTAAAATCATCATTAACAATGTGTACACAAGTGCTTTTTATTTTCAAATTAAAGATACAATTTAAGCCAAGTGGCCAAGAAACAAAAAAAAAAAAGAAGTAAATGTTGAAATCAAACACTTGAGATGGCTAAAACAATGTATCTTACCATAATTAAACGAATCATTAAATTGTAGTTTATTTGTATCATTTAATTGAGCATTTGCAAAACTTTGTTAATTATCATTTTTAACTTAAATTTATCTATACATATATCTATGTATATATATATATATATCACTTTTGGTTTTTTGGGTGTATTCTTATTTCGAGCCGCGATTGCCAGTCGCAACCCTTGAGTATTTTAAATCAACAAGAATTGCGTTTGGACAATCATAGCTAAAAATCGAATTAACCAAATATTTTTACTGTATTCATTTTCTTTTCTTTTCTTTTCTGTTTTGTTGTTGCTTCCTCTTTTAGCACTTTTCAACTGATGTCGTCTGATCCGTCCGGGAGTTTGGCTTCTGTGTTGGGAATGAATGTGAAAAGCTTTCAGCCAGCTGGTAAGTTTCCCCAAACTGTTTTACTAGATATCGCATGGCATCTTGGTTAGATATTTGATTGGGAAGGGGAGCTATGTCAGAAGAAGGGGGAGGGGTATGAAGGTATGGGAGCGTTGTCAGCTGCTGCAATGATGGTGATGGCTGTGTTCCATTTTTCCTCGCACTGCATTAGAAAAAACGTGGAAAAACGAAAAAATAAAAGACGAACCCCATCGATGTGAAGTTCTCTTCTGCTGCAACTTAATACGAAGATGTAGATAGCAATGCTTGCTTAAAGTCTTTCACTCTATTATAGTCAAACATACGCATATACAAAGATACACGCACACACACACACACACACAAATATAAGAAGACACCCCAACACGATTGGTAGTGGTGGAGTCCTGTCAACTTGGCTTGGGCCATAAAGTGTCGGAAGAATCACAAAATCATTGTAAATGTTGAACGAATCTCGTATTACACGCAAGGGGCTGGTCGCTTGGCTATTCTCTATCCGTTTCCCCTGTCTCTTTCTCAGTTTCCCTCTCTCTCCGTCTTTATAGTTATGTGGTAGTTGGAGGAAAAGAAGGGTAGATGGACAAAGATGGTAGATAGGGGGCAACTTGGGATTGCCCCTGCTGACACTTTGGCTCGCCTTGCGTTGCACTTCTTGATTAAATTTTTTCCGCACTGCAAAAATGAACTTGGTTCGCCGCATACGTCCTCGGCTCAAAGTCGTCAGCGTGAATGGACAGGATAGAAGTATACAGGACAGTATAGGATAGGACAGACCAGGACAGCTGTATGTCCATGTCCGCGTCTGTGTCTGTGTTTGTGTCCGTGTCCATGTCCAACGTTGGCATGTTTTGTGGTTTTTATTTCGCCTGCCATGCTTTTATTGTGCTGCTATTGGAGATGGCAATGGAGTTGGAATTGGAGCTGGAGTTGGAGCTCAACTTGAAGATGGCGATGGTGATGGTTGCCTGGCTTTGACCGCTGCCCATTGTTGCTAACTGTAAAATGCATTCCTGCGTGGCAGTTGCCGCCGTACTGTTATTTTTTTTTACTTGGGTTTTACTTACAATCACCTACCCCCCCCCAACCCTCTTGTCTTTAACCATCCTTTCTCAATGCTTTACAATTTTGCAAGGATCAGATAGTTGCGGGTGTTCTTCTACTTGTTCTTCTGCGTGTTCATGGCTGTGGTTGTGTCCGGCTTCTTGTCCATCTCCGTGTCCGTGTCCAAGTCCAAGACCAAGTCGAAGACTGTGTCCGTGCCCGTGTCCGTGTCGGGCAGCTGTTATTACAATATCCTTTATTGTTGTTGCGGGTACGGGTTACTTTTTTAAGATAACAACATCAAAACCGTTTCCTTCGACTCCTCATTCTCCCTCTCCCTCTCATTCGCATTCGCATTCGCATTCTCCTTCTCCTTCGCCTTCTTGTTCTCTATCTTTTGTCTCCTTCGATGAAGCTGCTGTTGCTTTTCCTTTAGCTTTTCCTTTTTGCCTTCATTTTTGCCATTAAATTTGAAATTAAATTGTCGTTCCATTCTTATGTGCACTTTGTGGATCTACTTTTATGGGTTGTTGTTAATTGGAATTGATTGAAAGTTATTTGATGTTTGCCTTTTTGGTTCAAGCAACAAAACCAAATAACAGAAAATACACTTGGCAATTGAAACAACAAAAATTACAACAACAAAAAATGAAAAAAAAATAATATAAAAAAAAAAGGACAAAGGACAAAGGGATTGAGCGAACATTCGCTACGTGTCTATCTGCCTTTCTCTCTCTGTCTCTCTGTTTCATTCTCTCTAATTCTATATAGCTATCCATTAGGCCATTTGCCATCTCTGTCTATATGTTGTTAATAGACTTTGGCTGTAAGTAATTAACATAATTTAATTATGTGCTTGGCATTTATTTTACGCACGAAATTAAGTGTTGAATTTTAAGTGTCTACATTTTAATTGAGCAACATTTTTATACACACATACATACACACATACAAACACACAAACACACACACACTAACACATACACACAGACAGATAGACAATTCTCAAGGGTAATCCCAGGGTATGATGAATGGCGACATCCTTAATAAAAGTTGAATGTAAATTAAAAATTCAGACACCAATTTGGTAACAAATTGTCAATGAACTTCAGTATTCAGCTCACGTTAGATTCATGTAATATAATATAATATAAAATAAAAAAAAATAAATAAAAAATTTCCATCAATGGCAACAGTTTTCAGTGCGAAATCTTCTGGGATATAGTATAGGGTATATGACTTTATTTGAAATTGAACTTATGCGTATACTATGTATTAAGATTCCACACAAAAGAAATAATCTCAAAGGTTGTAAGCAAAGTTTATTAATATAAAACTATTTAAATATCAATAGAATAACAGATAAATATATATAAACTATTTAATTTGACCTTATTTTTGACCTTATACATTCTAACTGATTTTGCATATCGATCAATTAATTGTCGGTTATTATTATGTATATGTATATTAAAAATGGAGATATCTTTAGCGATTAAAAAAAACTATTTTATTGCAAGATATATCCTTTTGGGTATCAGTTAGTCGAGGCCTATTCAACCTTATTATTTTAATTGTTATTGTTCTCTTACGGTATGCAGACCAATAAAATGATATTTGTGGACTGAGTCAAAGAGTAGGGGGGGATCCTGGCACCATGACTAATTCAATTAAAACCAAACGTAACACTTATTCACTCACACAGTGTACAGTCAACACCAAAAAAAAAAAAAAAAAAAAGAGAGAAGCAAAATGTACAAACTGAGCAAAAAGTTTCCTCTCTCAAAGTAAAGAAAAAAAAAAAAAAAAAAACACAGAAAACCTAAAGAAGATAGAATAAAAAAAAAAACACAAACTCTGGCTGTTGCTTTTATGGGCAATGAAACGTAGCCTGTCAGCCACATTAAAAGGGCTTCAACGCATGAGGCGGAGGCTCGTAAAAGGACGAAGATGCCTAATAAAAATGCCGCAGCACGTACATCAACCTGCCAGGCATTAGTCCCTTCTTGCACATACACCCACACACACACCCCCCCCCACCATATAAAAATACACACACATATATTTATATATATATACCTATATAGATGGATATACATGGATACGTATGTACATATGTATATATATACATATATACATATATAGGTATATATCTTTCAGGAACAAACAACTCGTCGCTCTCTGTTGTTATTAATTTGCAAAGCGCAAACTTCTTCCTTCACTCGCTCACAATATCCTGACGTTAGCTTCCCGTATCTAGAGGTTGATGAGAAAGTCTGGGGAGGAAGCTGGCCTTTTATTTAGCTATTTGCAAGCAATTTGATTTTGTTTTTATGCCTTTTATGTTTGCTCAATGTATCAAACTTGTAGACATCTCTTCCTCCAACTCTCATCCATATCAAAGATATAACCCCCTCTTAACGCATGTATCGAGTTGCAGCTGAATGATATCGGGGCCGGTCCATTAGGCCATCATCCACTTGTCGCCCCAATATCTGCTTTTAGCCAAAACGGAAATCAGCCGCAAGAGAGAAAAAAAAAAGAATAGAAAAACAAAACCAACAAAAATTTCCACAATATACAGAATATTGTTTTGGATTTCGAAAAAAAAACAAACCGACAAAAAAAGAAGCTTTTCGCCAACAAGCCAACAAAACGCTATCAAGAGTCATTGGGCCAGAGTTTCGACTGTGTAAATTGAGCTGCTAATGGCCTCGACAAAGAAAAAAAAAAAAAAAAAAAAACATACATAGGACACAAACACACCAACACCAACACCACCACCACCAAGAAACACACACACACACATACACCAACAATATAAATACAATAGATGAGGACAAAGGCATATTAAAAATAAATATTAGTCAACTAGATGCTGTGGACTTAAGATCTCATCATCTTTAATAATAATAAAAAAAAAATTTAAAGAAATTATGGCACGGAAGAAAGACTTCTGAAAGCTCAATTCTTAACAAAAAAATGCTAATAATATTTTTTTTTTTGATTAAAAACTCGCCAAAAAAAAAATAAAAGAAATAAGCAGTGCAAAAAGTTTTTTTTTTGAAAAACTATGATAAATGAATTGTTAAGACATAAATTAGACTTGTTCATGGAATTTTTAATTAACTGCAGTTTAATTATCTTTGAAATTGTTTGCAGTTTATGCGCATTCCCAATTGATCTAACCTAACAGGCTTTAGCATTCCCAGGCCCTCTTCATCATCATCATCGGCATCATCATCATCATCGGCATCATCTTTGTCGCCGTCGTCACAACAAGAACTATAATATAACCTTGTGCATATGCCCAGCAGCAATTGGTTAGAGGGTAGAAAAAAAAGTTGCAATAATGGAAGAAGGATGGGGAGGAGGGGAGAGGTACTGGCACTTAATCTCGCCAAGCTAGAGGCAACTTTATTAGGCCACGTTGACTGCTACTTTGGCGGTACTTGAGTGTCAACTTGAATGCACTCGAGTCGGCAGCTAAATGCAGTTGTTGTTGCTGGAGTTACTGCTGCTGATGGTGATGGTTGTGCCACCTGACGCCCATTTGCCTGGATGCCTGTCTGACTTGCCTCTTGAGGCACTGACAGTCGTCGTGTCGCATCGTCTAGTTGAAGAAAAAAAAAAAAAAAAAAAGAAAAAAACTGCCATTAACTTGTTACAACTTCCGGCGCCGGGCTTGCACTTCCTGTAATATAGGCTTCCCTTGCATACGCCCTCTATATAAAGACATATATTTATATATATATATATATATACTATATACTATATACTAGATATTTTATATGCATATAAACATACATACATACGAACGTATATACTTGTATTCTAAGCGAACTTTTTCTCATTTTCCTCTTTTTTCTTTACTCTTTTATATATACTTATATATATACATATATATATATATATATATATTTTATTTGCGCGTTTAACTTTTGCTATGACTTCCTGGCGCCCACTTCATCTTCTTCACACACATACATTTTCATAGGCACACACACACACAGACACACAAAGGCGACGCATATTTACTTGACATTGGGTGTTCTCTATTGTTTACCTGGCCCTTGTCAGGACTCACAGCCAAACAATTTGCGTCAACGGCACCTGCTATATACACCTTCACTTCTTGCCTTCTTTCTTGCCGGGTTTCCTGGCAGCCCTTTTTTTACCTTTGATTGCCAGTTTTTGTTCACCCCACCGAGGGTTGTCCTTGTTGTTTTCGACGTCGTCGCTGTTGTTGTCGTCTTTTTAGTCCTCATCGTCATTATAATGAGAAAATTGTTTCAATTATGTTTGTGTTTAGTTGCTTCAATTTGCTAAGCAACATCATTAAGTGCTGTAACTTCATTTGGCCCCCTCACCTGTCTCTCTCTATCTCTCTCTCTCTCTCACTTTCTCTCACTCTCCTTCTCCCTTTCGCATACCACATCTTCTACAATTCGCATACACACATAAAAATATAATTTGAGTTGGCCAGAAGAAGAACAAGGGTTGCCTAAGAGCTAGCATAGTGTAAAGTAGTAGTGGCTGGAGAAATGTTTCACTTCCTGCTAAAACCCGTATGTATGAATAAAATAACACACAGACACACACACACACATATAAACGTACATATATATATATATATATGTTCAAACACAAATTGCGCACGTGAAAAGTTGATTCTGCTTGGGGCTCACGGCTCCTTACCGCTTGCCATTTCTCCACCTCCATCAGATCAAGCTATAGCTATAGCTATAGCTATAGCTTTAGCTAATGCTCTAGCTCCAGCTATAGCTTCAGTTCCAGCTCTGTAGCTTCAACGCCAACTCTAGCTCAAATGTTGGCAATGTTTTCCAATTACTCTCTGCTCTTTGCTCACGTGGCCTCGTCTAACGGAAGTTGTGTACCAGTGTGTGTGTATGTCTGTGTGTGTGTGTGTGTGTGTTGTTGTTGCCTCTAATACTTTGCCGCACAACAAAACTTTCACATGGATTATTTTCACATTACAAACAAAAGCGAACGCCAAAACGAAACTGCAAACAATAATAATAACCTTCTAACCAGGCAAAGAGTCACTTTATGGCTTTATTTTGCACCCAAGGCCGCTTGTCTTTTGGATACATCTGATCACCTCACAGAAACATATGTTACATACACATGTGTAAATACATTGTCTGTGTATCATCTCTTAACATTATATATACATATAGATAAGTATATATAATAAAAAAATCTCTTTAAGTTTTTTCTCTTTACTAATTTCAAAGCATAAATCTTATCAAATAAATTCTCTACTAAAAACTATGATATTTGATGAATTTGTTAAAATTATTGTAGACTACAATGCTGCAATACGAATCGGGAATTTAATCCTTTGTTCCATAGCAAATACATTTTAAAAAAGGTTGAAAAATTATTCAATTGAAAAGTTTTATTTGTGTATGAGACTGGCTAACTATCGTTAATAGCTAAAAATAGTATAGAAATTGGCAATTATTTGCAAAGAAAATAAATAATAAACAAAATCAACTATATTTAATTTGATAAAGTTGGAAGGTCACTTCCTTTTTTTACCTTGCCTTTTCTTTTTCTACCCTGTACCCATAGGGTAACAGGTAGAAGGAAAACATTCTTGATCGGCATCAATATATAGCTAATATATACCAGTTAACTAGTTCAAATCGGACAATAACTATCGCAGATAAAATAAAGTCAATTGCAAGAATTGAGCGAGATATGAGAGATGATTTGTTCTGCAAGCAGTTTAGTTTCTGCAAGCAGTTTAGTTTCTGCAAGCAGGATAAGTTTCTGTAAGCAGTTTAGTTTCTGCAAGCAGGATAAGTTTCTGCAAGCAGGATAAGTTTCTGTAAGCAGTATTAGTTCCGGTCATTAATTTGCTGTTGCAGCATATGAAGGGAATCTTGGAATTGGTTGTAGAGTATACAAAGTTCGGCCGACTTCCTTAGTTAATTTCTTGTCGTTTTGTTTGTTTCGCTTAGAAGGCCCAAATTGAAATCAAATGAAGTATTTAAATAATAAACCATATTCTAGTTGTTTAGCATTTTGCATGTATATGTAAATGTATATATGTATAATATCATATGTAGGTAGGTATATCTATATATTTTGATGTATACATATATACTTATAAGTATATATTGAGTCAATAATGGCGTCAACGTCGTCGGCTGTTGGTTGCTGGTTGCCAGTTGCTGGTGTTGCCGTCGCAGGCCAAAGGCAATTTATGGGAGCATATTGTGCTGTTAGTTGGTATCAGTGCAAGAAATCCTACAAAAAATCTCCTTTATTGCATGCATAGCACGTTTCGTGTGTTTGTCTGACTGTGGAGCTTTCCCCGTTCCTCATTCAAATGCCTTCTGCTCTCACCCCTTTCATCTTCTTTTATTTTTTTTTTTCTCCCCTATTTTTTTTTTTTTTTTCTTTTTGCCCCGACGTTCATTTGCAAGCCTCAACATTGGCAATGTGATCAAGCCTGCAATCTGCAATTTCAAGCAGAGACGCCCTAAGGTATGCGGAGCAAGAGTGTGGTACGGGGATTGGCAATCGGGAGCATGACTGCCAACCAGCCAGCCAGGCAGGCAAATAAAGTTTAATTTGAATGCTTCTGTTGAACGTCACATGCTCTGGGGGTGGATATACATACTATGTGTGTGTGTGTGTGTGTGTGTATGTATATATGTATATATGCTGTGCCGTCTCGAGCTCCCATAGGAAGCAGTTTGAGGAAAATCAAAGTTATTTGTATTTATTTGCAAAAACGTGCGGCGCGTGCAACACAGCAACAACAATGCCCCAGACACAGGCGGGGTAAGCGTAAGGTTTGTGAATGTGAAAAAGGGATAGGCTACAATGGTTAGCTAGTTGGATGTCCTTGCTACGTGCATATATGCATATGTCCAAGGAGTCTCCAACTCCCGGCTCCATTGCTAACAATTGCCTTTACAATCTATTTAATTTTGTGCTAACTGGATATCATTGTCAGTGGCGGTGGTACTCTATAACTTCAATTTGGGCAAGTCTTTTCCAAATGAATTCCCTTACATTATGATCTACGAAAATTTAGGGAAACTAAATTGAACTTAAGGTCTTTGATATATACATGCATGCATATGCATATATGCATATTATAAATCGATAAAAAGATATTGCCTAAAGTCTGTCACATTTGAATGCTTTTATTACTAGCCCCGCCCTCTGCGCTCCATTGTAAATCGACGCCACTGTTGGTCGTACTATGCATAGTCCTATGTATATATATATGTATACCTATATATATGTATGTATGTATGTATGTAGTTAGTTGCAGTTTGTATTTTGTATTTGGCATTGTAGCACGTTACAATTTCCGAGAAATTTGAACGTCAATATCAAATGCATGTCCCTGAATCTAAAGACTATGTCTACGCACGTGCGTCACGTTTCAGTTAGTATGGAGAATATAGACAGCTGGAACCAACAATAACAACAACAACACACATTCAACTAAAACGTACCCAGGACTTTAGCCTCATCTCACTCTTTAACGTGTGAGCATGCATCGACGCCTTCAATGAATTGAGTTGATCCATTCATCCATCCATTTTCCCCCCCTTCCAATCCCATAACGTGGAAGCTTTACTTATTTACACTTCAAATAGTCCTGCAATTGTCCCTCCCCCCTCCTTTTTTTGTGTTGAATTTTGTACTTTCTTCTTTTAAATGGATTGCCAATTGTCAAAGAGTGAAGGGATTTCTTAGGTTCAGATGGAAATTTATTTTTTTCCTTCCCTCCCTTTTTGTTTTCAATAATTGCTTTGATGTGCAATCTAAGTTATTTTCCAATTGGCCCTAGGGCAAAGTTTTTGTAATTTTCATTATATTTTTATGAAATTTTAACTTTAATCGTTTGAACTTATTCAAAAGGCAAAGCAAATAAAATAGATAGATAGATAGATAGATAGATAGATGAATAGATATATATCTTATATTTATATATATTTATATCTATATATATTGACTGCTTATCAAATATTTATTTATGGCCAAAGTCTATCGGGCTAGCACTCCAATTCCAGTTGGAGGAGTACAAGTGCAATGCATATTCCAATGCAACCGAAATGCAATGCATAAATTTATTGCATGCCACACTAGAGCAGACAATTAAGAGGCTGGCAAGGAGTATAGCACAATCATTTTGTATGTGACGGGGGGGGCAGGGGAGGGGAGGTGCATGTAAGGACATGGAAGAAGAAGAAGATTGTGTTGCTGTTGGAGGGATTCTGGCAGATTGGCTTGCTTGTCTCTGGCACGAGTGTGCATTGAATGCATAAAACGAAAATCTTCACCAAAAGCGAAGGCGTTGCATTGTACACTTCTTCTCTCTCTCTCTCTCTCTCTCTAGCTTTCCTTTTCCCTTTCCATTCCCCTCATTCAATCTACTGGCTTCAGATGGCTGGGCTGGCAGTTGTTGTTGTTGCTGCTGTTGTAAGAGCCATAAATAAAACAAGCGAGCATGGTGATGGCGCGACCAAAAACCCCAATATCCACCCAGGCAAACATTTCAATATATACATATATATACTTACGTATATTATATATATATATATATATATATATATATATATATATGTGTGTGTGTGTGTGTGTGTGTGTGTTTGTATGTAAAATGATTTAAATTCAATTTGTGGCATTTGTTATCGATATCAAGACATGCCCACAGACATACAAATACATACACACACACACATACACACACACACATACACACACACACATACACACACACACACATACAAAAAGAGAGAAAGATAAAGGGAGGCACATACAGATACACTCAATTACATGCAATAAAATTTGTTTTCAATTATACATACGATATATGGTTTAGATGTTGCCCTCCCCCAATTCCTCTAGACCCCTTCCACATATGTTTTCTATGTATGTGCGCCTTTGTGTGTGTGTGTGTGTGTGCTTTGGTGTGTCTTGTAATGTTAGCATAGGGCGTATACGTAATATTTTATCCAACAACAGAGCCTTTAAAGTAATGCTTCCTATTGACATTGTCAAACATTTTACTGTTTGCTAGAGAAATTGGAAAACGTTCAAGTGTATGGTGCCAAGTTACCTATGCCGATTGCAAGTATATACTTACAAATATATACTATACATATATATAAGTATATATATGTAGATTTTTATATAAACCAACAAAAAAAAAAAAAACAAGGAAAGGAAATAAGCCAAAAACTCAGTCTAAACAAAAATTGCGGTAAAAACTTCATTGCCACGGCAACAACAAATGGCACATATGTGTGGACAAAAAAAGAAGCAGAAACCCCTTCGCCGCAGCACTCCTTCTCACCCCTTTTCGACGACTCACTAACAAAAAAAAAAAGGCTGAAAGGAAAGGAAAATAAAAAATTTAGCTTGAAAGAAGTTGAAACCGCAATTTACTCATACTCATTCTCATTTCATTTTGCGTAGTTTTTATTTTTGCTTACGAACAAGAGCTTAACTTTTCTGCCATTTTCCATACATTTTTTTTGTTCTTTTTATATATTATTTTTTTTTTTTTTGCACGCTTATCCACCATAACACAGATGGGGTCCCCCCCCCATCCGCCACCACTGTCATTTAGTTAGGAACTTTTGGTTTGGCAACATACCGAGCAATGAACCAAACCAAACTAAACCAAACCAAACCAAACTGAACTGAACTGAACTGAAGTGAACCAAACTGCACTAAAACTCAAACTAAAATTCACTCTCTAACTTCAAGTGGCTGGAAAATACTTCTATACCCGTGTTGTTCTCAATGGGTCTATGTATGTGTATGTATATGACAGCGTGTGCGAGTATGTGTGTGTTTTTTTTCCACTACTTCTCTTTCTCTCTTACTCTTTTAGCTTTTCCTTTTTTCCTTTTTGTTTTTGTTAGCCTACAACGTGTGTGTAGACAAATTGCATAGCACCCCGGCAGCTCATTAAGAGTCTGGCATGCAATTATAAAAGCCAATGCAAAAATTTTCAAATGGAGCGGCGTGTTGGCATGACGCCCCGAAAACCCAACTGCAAATGAAATCCAATTCAACTCAAAGGCAAAAACGGTTTATTTCGTACGAATACGTTCATACAAAAGAGTTAACACCACCAACCCATACCACGTTCCTCCCCCCCTGACTTTGCTGCTTGTTAAAGGGCGGGTAGGTGGGGATTGTGAAATGTGCGTCATTACACCCACAAAACGATATTTCTATCTTTCTTCTTTTTATTTTCTGTTTTTTTTTGCTTTTACTTTTGCTTTTGTTTTTGCTTTACCCGAACGTATCTCTTAATTCCTCTTTTCTGTGTGAATATTTTTGTCTCTGCCTCAGTGTCTGTCTTTCTGTCTCTCTGTCTCTGTGCTTTTCACATGTTGGCCACTTGTCTCATTAAAATTGTGAAAGACTTTTATTTGTATACCCTTTACTATATTGTTGGTATTCTCTATACAATCGATTGTCGGGAAAAAGAAACGATTAATTCCTTTTCATTTAAAAAATCTTTAAAATCACAAAAATGAGTTTGCTATATAAGAGCTTATACAAAGCGGAAATATTTAAATGTAGGCTAATTAATAACTGATATCGGCTTATAAAGAATAAACAAATAATACTCGTACTTAAATTGGATAGAAAATGAATGATGAATGAGTCAATTGATGTCTTTACAGTTCGGGTTTCGATAATTATCTATATATTTTTCTATTTGTATATCTATACGTTTGTTCTTATTTTATTTATTTATATTAAGGTAGTAAGATAGATAAGTATCCTTGAAATCTTCTTAATTATGGTTAAAGGATGCCAAGGTCTCGTAATATTTCCTTTAATATTTGTTTAAAGGGTATCGCATGGGTCATGTATGTACATACATGTTTCTCTCTCTCTCTCTCTCTCTCTCACTCTCTCTCTCTCTCTCTTACTGACTATGTGTATGCGTGTGATTCAATTGAAGTTTCAGTTTACAACTTGCTTTTTGCCACTCCGCCATTGAAGTGTGTAAAGTGATGAAAGCCAGCTTCATTCGCTGGCTCTACTCTACCCCCATTCCTACTCCTTTAACAACTTCTCTTCCTGCAATTGCCATCTCTTAGTGCTACAGTGGTTCTCTGCCATCTCCATTCATTCCACCTTTGATAAAAAAAAAAAAAAAAAAAAAATTTCATGTAGCAATTTGTAAGCACTTTTAAGCCGGGACACAAGAGCTCGTTATGGCACTTTTCAATGGACAGGTGGGCTAGTGGGCAGGTTGCCAGGATGTAAGAGTTTGAGGTTGAATGAGGGTAGAAAATACAGTGGCAAAAGGAAAGAAGAGGGAGGAGAAAGGCAATGGCAACTCAACAGGTTGTGTGCATGTTACTCGAGGCAAATTAATTATACATTATGTACATTTGCCCTACAAGTGCATTAAGCTGCATAATTTGCCAGACACACGCAGGTTGCGGCTACTTCAACTTCGACTTCCACTTCAACTTACTATTGTCCTTGTGTGTGTATGTGTATGTGTCTTTGTATGTAGCTAATCCTTCTTCCTTCGCCATCATACTTGTTTATCCAAGGGCCCAGGTGCTGTAATTGAAGTAAGAGACTGAAGAAAAGCAAAAGCAGAAAAAAAAACAAATTTCGAAAGGTAACTTTGACTGTGCCGATGTGTGTATACCCTCGCAGTGCTGTACTATATTAAAAGAAACCTAAAAACCGAACCGAAACTTCACTCCTATAAGATCTATATAATATGGTAGATGCAAAATACTTGAAAAGATGCCAAATAATATGAAACATTTTATCAGCTTGTAAAACAAACAAAAATTAGTTATGGTTCAATGGCTCCTATAAAATCAAAATTATATAGGGGTACGAACCAACCGATTCGGGGATTAAGCGCAACTAAATCGATAAAAGTCTGTATGCCTCATAACCAAATATCTTAAAGAAATTGATATACGGCTAAGTCTATATTCTATATATATAAATGTACTTTATGGTATCGATAAGAATTCCGGGCTCTGTGTAACAAACACATTTCAGTGATTTAATTATACCCTCTGTTAGGGTATAAAAAGTATAAAAGAGGAAAGAAAGTCGGAAAACAGGAAAACATAAGAAAATTAAGTTAAGTAACTTGTCGAGTGGCAAATGAATGAAAATGCTCAATTGGCAAATGTGTCTCGACTTTCATGGCATAGGCTTTACTCACTCTATCTAACGCCCCATACCGCCTCCGCCCCCCCCCCTCAATACGCTCACCACTATCTCTTGCACTTTAAGCACTCTCTTTTGGCCCACCTCAGAGGAGGACTCCGTTTGTGCTAATGTTTATGTGTATCTTTTGTAATTAATAAAAGTTTCACTGCCTTGAAAACTTTGTTCATTTCTTCTAGTCTTGCATAAATTGCGTCAAATTAGACAGAAATATTTAATTAATCTTCAGGAAAGTTTATTTTATTGAATTATTTGGTGCCACGCCTGCCATTGCCTGGTCTACACTTTGACTCTAACTCTGACACCGGTTCTGGCCAGGAGTATTTATCTTTTATGTATGTATATATATATATATATGTATGTATATGTATTTATTAGCTAATGTATATATGTATGTATGTTAAAGCCAAGAAACATTTTTTGGAAAATTACTTTGGCAAAGTGTCATTAAATGCGGCATATGGGGGGGAGGGGAAAATACTGTCATTAGCTTAATATCGAGGCGCCAAATTGATTGGTAATGAATTGATATATGTCTGTAGTAGAAATACATACATAAGTATATACATACACACATATTTTAATCTGCATTTAAATTCATCTAACAGAATAAATACATAAAAATAATTATGAAATAAATTTTATAAAAATAATATCGATTAGAAGAAATCGAAATATTGTTCAAAATTTTTTTTCGTTTAAGATTCAAAACCTAAATTAAACTTTAACTTTTAGATAAAACAGTATACCCTCTTCCCCTCATCTACTTATTATTAATATTAATTTCATAATAATAATAGTAATATATTTCGAGTACTTTGCTATTTGCAAACTATTTCTCACAGTTTTTAATTCAGTTTAACTCTAAATTTAAAAATGAATATACATATTGTATTTTATTCTAAATATTATATGGCAAGTTTTTTTTTAAACTGACTCACTTTCTCAATTTTTTAAGTTTTAAAGTTTTAATTTTTTAATAATAATATAATAAAATTTTGCGAAAAATCAGATTTTCGAGTTTTCTTACTTTTAAAATAAAGATGTATATATGTATATATATATATACATATATTTGTTTTTCCTTTTGTAAAATTTTTCATTTTATAGATCGATATGCAAATGTTTCATGTATAGTTGATTAGGAATTTGTTTTCGATTTGGTTTTGAAAAGTTTCACATCTCATTTTCGATGGGCCATTGTCTCATAGTCATGACAGTTGTCATTAGTTGAGATGTTGTTGTTGTTGTTGTTGTTGTTCATTTGGCTATTATTGCCTGTATATTTTGTCTGTTGGACCAAATGGAACATCTGCCATTGACAAATGACACGATTTACATTATACTTGATGCAATTTTTCAACATGCCAGCCAGCATGTCAAAAGTGGACACACAGAAGGCAACAAAAGCCAGAGAGACAGAGACAAAAGGCGAGAGAGAGAGCGAGAGAGGGGAAGATAGAGAAAGATAGAAGAACAAGCAAACAAATGACGCGCGGCTGCATGCTGATGATGCGAATGTGCGGATACGGATATGTTCTACAGTCCTTTTTCTTTGCTGTGTGCGAGTGTATGTGTGTGTGTGTGTGTGTGTGTTGCATCTTAAGCGGCGGAAACGGAAGTCATTTGGCCAACGTTCATGATGTCGCTAACAATGATGATGATGTTGTTGTTGAGTTTTATGGCAAATGCAAATACAAAAGATATATATATACTTATATATATACATATATAATAAAAATTTAGCGTAATGCTTTATTTACGTCAGTTACTGTTTAAATTTTCCATTTTCACCATTTTCCTTCTCTTTGTCTCTCTCCCTGTCTCTCTTTCCCTGTCTATTTTTTGTTTTTTTTTTTTTGTTTTTTCTCTTAATTTACACTTTACACCAACATGAAGGAAACCAAAAACAGAAACAGAATAAAACTGGCGGAAGTGTTGAATTTCTTACAAAAGTTACAAACGTCCGACAGAGACTGGGTGGGGAACTTGGATACGGATTTGGTTGTGGACTTGGACGGAAGGTGGCCTTTGCCTTTGGCGTTTGTCCTTGGTCCTTATTTCTTTTCTTTTGTTGTTTTTTTTTTCCTTGCCATTTGTTATTTGACTCTAGTCTTTTTCTACCCTTCTCATATCTCTTTTTCACCATCTTCGCCATCTCTTTCGCTCTGTCTCAATCTCTCTCTGTCTTGCCTGAGATAATTTTGTCT
The DNA here is from genome assembly GCA_018150375.1 of Drosophila sturtevanti. Classification (NCBI taxonomy): domain Eukaryota; kingdom Metazoa; phylum Arthropoda; class Insecta; order Diptera; family Drosophilidae; genus Drosophila; species Drosophila sturtevanti. The sequence continues at coordinate 13,387,762 of JAECWJ010000688.1, forward strand.
CTGTAATGTTGCACTTTTGCGCATAATTTTCTTGTCGCATTTTCTGGAAACTTTGCCTTGGCATAATTGACATAATTTGCAAACTATCCGTACACTTGGTGAAAAGTAACTTGAAATATGTTTTTTTTTTTCCCCCCTCTATTATTTTTGTTCATTCCATCTGAAGCATTTAATCTTAGATTTAAGATATCCTGATATACTTTATTGAGTTTTCCGTCTGCATGCCCAGACATTTCACATTAACTTAAAAGCATTCTCTATACGCCCCATAGGATCTACACATGACTTGAATTCTATATACATATATACATACATACAATATATACAGAGACATGTGAGTGAGAGTATGTACTATATAGTATATGGAAATTTTGGTAACGTCCACCAAAAGCAAAAAAAAAAAAAAAAAAAGAAACAACTGTCGTTCAACTGGAAAGGGGGGGATGGGGAGGGGTTAGGTCTGGGCCATATACTAAAGTCGATAAAGACGTCGGAAATGTCAACATGATGACAACAATTTGTAAAAAATGCTTGATTTATTTGGCAAAAACCACAACAACAACAAGAACAACAACAAGCATACGAGAAAGCAACTAAGAAGACCAAAAAAAACAACAACAACAAAAACAACAACAAAGACCTGAAGAACGCATGCTGGGCTAATGGCAAAGTGGGCGTACACATGCGACCCCGCCTTTCATTCCATCCTTAGACATACAAATATATACATATATATATATATATATGTATATGTATATATATATAACACATAAGCCAACCATGGCACGTAATGAATGTGAGGCAAAAGCAACAAAAATACAACAACAAAATAAAATTGCACACTTCAGTGGAAGAAGAGGGGAAATGAGGAACGATAGGTAGAGGGGGTTCGGGTAGGGGGGGAGGGATACGTATGAAGAGGGCTGGCATATAATTTTCAATGTTGACAGGCAGCAAAAGTTAATAACGCACCCATATACACGATAATGGCCAGAACCAAAGCGATATACAAATAGACTCCCACAATGGCAGCATGGAGTCGATTCCCAGCCATGAAATAAGAGAGAGTGGGATGAATGTTGGGGCCAGAAGCAGCTAGCGACCTCATCACTAATAGCGTCACAAATGGCCGAGATTTAGCAGCCAAGACTCGTGGTATCGGGTGTTATATGTGTGTATATGGGGGAATGAAAGGGAGAATGGTGGGAGGGGGGTGGTTCTTTCGGGTCGGGGTCAGTTTGGTTGGCTCACTGCTGTCCTAGCCAGAAGCAGCCCGACCCAAAGTCACCTACATCAATGTGGCCATTGGGGCCCACAAAAAAACAAAAAAGGAAAGTGGAAATAATGGTGAGCGCTCTATGTCTGTGTGTGTGTGTGTGGGTGTGTATGAAGGACGGGATGGGTGGTACTTCAATTCGATTGATGAGTTTCACTAGCGATCAAGTGCACGGTACGATGGAAACAGTTTCAACAACATTCTAGCGATGATAACGTGATTCAACAATTGAACTAAACTTTATACCGATAGTACGATAGAAATGTTACAAATGTTTATAATGAAAGGTTTTTGAAAATATATATAAACGAGTATTTTACATTACCTTTTTTTATATATATACTACAAATAAGTATATATTCTCGGAATAGCTGATTGTATCTGGAATATAAGCTAAGAAAACAAATCTTTTATATAATATTTGTATATTCACCTGAGATCAGGGAAGATAAAATCTTCTTTTTCCAATGAATGTAGAAAGATGTGAATATATCTATGTATGTATATATATATCCTGTAAATAAAAGAAAAACAAAAAACAAATCAGCTGAAATTCAAGGGAAATGTGTTCTTATCTGTTTAACTGACTTAGATAATCTTAAGAGATTTTAAATGAAAATTCTTTTAAATTGACAAATGATTAAAATCTAACTAATATAATACAAAGTATATGTCCATCGTGATACGTAGCTTAATTAGCCCCTTTTTCCACGATAATTATCCTTTTTATTTTATCGTGCCCCAGCCCATTGTGTTAAAGTTCCACATTGTATATCCGAAGCTTAGCCGCATATTTGCCACTTGAATTCCGTCTCATCCACTTCACTAAATTGTGGGCAATTAACTTGCTTGATGACTGCTGCCAATCACAGTGAACTGACCTGATCCTGGTCCGTGTCCTGCTGTTGTGGTCCTTCTTCACAACACACACACAAACACACACTCCACCATCTATCCATCAGTTGATGAGTTGGGTTCTTGGTGGTGGTGGTGGTGGTGGGGGAGGGGAAGGTAGATTTTAAACTCCATACTGGATTTTCATTTTCATTTTGCCATCTGCTTTTTTTTCTTTTTGTTTTGTTTTGGTTTTAAATTTAAAGTTGTTTTTTTTTTTTTATTTTTTTATTTTACCCTCCCACACTTTGTCCAGGATTTCTTTCATTTTAATTTGCTAAATACTTTTGGACTTGGGCCACTTGGTGGGCATTAAATTCAAGTTAGGTATTTGTATTTCATCCTCTTGTGTTACTTACATGTGCATTAAGCGGATTAGCGAAGTTAAATGCTTTGATTTAGGGCACGTGCACGGTGCAGCAACTGTGATATGCGATAATTAATACCCAGTTACCTGGCCAGATGCAGATGGATGCCACCATTTACTAACATCAGCATACACAAAAGTAATAAGCTGAAAGCTTTCATGTGGCTGATGGTTCTGATGATCATTATGAAGATGTTGTTGTTGATGATGATAATGATGATGATGATGAAGATGGTGGTGAGGCGTGGAACGAGTCATTTACAATGCGAAGTAAAATATGAAAGAACGAGCGTGAGTGAGAGAAAAATTGTATGCCATTTTGTGCTTGGTTGTCGCCAAAATAAGTCAGACATTTCCTAAAGCACCCAACCCACATTCATTCATACTGGTAGGGATCTTCTATATATATACACACACATGCATACACACACACATACATACATGCATACATAACATAGGCAAAGACATAAAACACAATGCATTGGAGGTGGAGTTGCTGCTGTTATTGTTGTTGTTGTTGTTGTTGTTGTTGTTGTTGTTGTTGTTGTTGTAAGAAGCAGCCGAGCAAATGAACATAAAATGCCACTTACTTTTTGGGACCCTGCATGCCCAGAAGCCACGCCTAACTAAAATAGTAGTTGGGCGTATGGATGAATGGATGGATGGATGGATGGGCTGGAGTGGTCGCTTCGTTGGGTGGTGCATAACTTTTGCATTCTTTATGAGCTTGTGCCACATCTTCATTTGCATTTTGTAGCATTGCAAGGGTTCCAAGTGTAAATTTCATATTGACGGAAATTTAATGCCTGCAGCAAGTTCATTTAACTTTTTCTTTTACTCATTTTCTTTTCGTTTATTTTGTGCCTCGTTTCTCGTTGTTATTCGGTTTTATTTTTTTCCTCCCCCCCCCAACCGTTTTTGAACCCAACTCAAATGTATCTAGCTAGCATCGTTGCCAAAATCCTTTTAAACACGAAATGGGTTAGGTGACAAGAACAGAACAGCGGGAGCACCACCATCACAAGCAACAAGAAGGGGTTGATGGAATGGCGGGAAGGGGGGAAGGGGGGAAGGGGCTGGATATGAAGGCATGGTATTGGATGGCAGCTTGAGCTTGCGGCTGCTGCCACACAATCTGCCATATCACTGACAGTTTTATCGACTTAACAAAACTAACTGCCATTAGTTTCACTTTGCTGCGAGTGTTGCTGAAAAGCCACGACAGTTTTTCTCGCTCCTGCATACAAAAAAAAAAAAAAAAAAAAAAAGGAAAAAGTAGGAAAAAATAGGATGGAAAAAAAAAAACTGAAAAGAAAAGCAAAGACCATAGCAGAAACTTCGGCTTTTCGTGGCACCAAGACAAAAGCAAAATAAACACGACAAAAAGAAAAAATGAAGCAAAAGCAAAAGAAAGATAAGCAAAATGGGTAGCATACTTGTTTGGAGAACATGCGACATGGGGCATGCGGTACGGCGATATGAGAATTGGTATGCGATAGGGGAAGTGGAAGGGGGTTACGTTGTCCTGCTTCTGGCAGACGTTGAAAAATCACTTTAGCATGACCCCAAAATGTCTATTTCATTAATACAAATAAACCGAACCGACAACAACAGCAACAACAGCAACAACAACAACAATAACAACAACAACAAGAACAACAAAACCCCAAAAGAAATACCCGAATGGAAAAGAGGAAAATGCCTGCTCAATAGATTCTATTTCAGCCAAAAGAAAGAAAAAAAAATGGGGAAAAAAAGGAAAGAAGAGAGACCAAAACAAATCGTTTGTGCCGGCTGCAAAGACATTCGGACAAATTAAAATGAACATGAAAAGCGGCGGCAGATAAAGAGCAAATGGCTTTGGCCTCCAAGTTGAATCCTCCTTCTTTTTTTTTTTTTGTTTTCCTCCGCTTTCCACTTCCATGCAACCCATCGGTTTTTTCTTCGACTCTTTTAGATTTAGTTTTGTTTTTCTTCTTCCTGCTTTTTTTTTTTTTTTTTTTTTTTTTGGAGCACGTCTTTGGCTATTGACATTAAAATTTGTCATTCGTTTTTGTCGTTTGTTCGATTCGTTTTCTTTTTTCTATATAAGTATTTGTGTATTTATCCTTTTTTTTTTTTTTTTTTGGGCATAAGCGTACAGAGTTTGACTATAATAAATGAAGTGAAATTCTTAACTAACTATTGATTAAAGTCGATAAAAATTTGCCATTTTTATTTTTGTATTTTCAATCCTTTTCAATTCCATTGTAATCAATAACTAAAATTATATATACCTATATATATAAGTATATAATGAAAACAATATGTGGATAAATTTTCCACAATTTTTCTTAATGCATACATCTTTTTTCTTTTTTTTTTTTAAATAATGTGAATTTTTCCTCGCAGGGCATTAAAATATTCGCAATGAAAACATTGTGAAAAAATTTTCGCTTCATCGTTTTTATTTATTTTGCATTTGCTTGTTCATCAGGTTATCCAAACTACTTGAGATTCTCGTCACATGGCCATGGCCACAAAATGGCTTAGATAAACAGCTATGTCTATGGCCTTATAGCCATTTTGGTAGCAGGAGAAAATAATGGAAAAGGAAAAGGAGAAGGAGGAGAAGTTGGTGGTAAAAGCGGAAGCGGTGGCAACAACATGGCGTCTCTAATCGAGCAAGTGCTTCAAATAATTTTGACCAGGACTCATTGTTAAAACTTTTGGCGATTGATGGGCTTCCATTTTGGGATGGTTTTTTTCCGTTTCTCTTTCTCTTTCTCTTCTTTTTTTTTTTTTTTTTTTGTATCCTGTTCTATTTTCTTTTTTTTCTCTCTCTTTTTTTTTTTTTTGGGAAGCGAAATGGTGGTCTGGGTTATAGCCGTAGGGACAGGAGCTGTCATTGTTTGTGCGCCGCTTCATTTATATTTGTATTTCATTAAAATTATTGCCAGGCTCGAAGCGTGTGTGTATCTGTGTGTGTGTGTGTGTGTGTGTCTAGTGAGAGGGTATCTGTGTGTGTTTGTGAGTATGTCCGTATCCGTAAAACTAATTGATTGGCACAGTTTTTGCCCAGGCTTGATCGATTGATTTAATTTATTGTAAAAAGCTGCTGAAATTGATGGAGTTGTGCAAGCAGGCCAACACACACACAGACACACACACACACACACACACATAACAGAAATTATAAATAAAAAAAGGAGAAAAGAAAAGAAAAGAAAAAGGAGAGAAGAGAGAAAAAAATAAAGAAAAGTAAACGTAATGGCATTAAGCCATGACAGAGCGAGAAGTGGACAGATGAGATGTTGGATGGTTTAATATGGGATATGGGTTGAGAGGGGTCGATTTGATTATAAGGGGTTTTGATTCGGGGGCAGGCACCACTTTTGTAATGTCATCAAAGTGGCAACGGGCCACAGAAAATGCATAAAACGGCCAACAACAAACACCCAAAAGACTCAAAGGCAAAAGGCGCGGCTAAAAGCCAAGACAAAAATCGATAAGACTGTAAAGTGGCTTGTGGCAAGAGAGCGTCACAAGCAGATGAAGGGGATGTGAAGGTGCAATGAAATGGGAATGGGGATGGGGATGGGGATGAGAAGATGATGATGATGATGATGATGATGAGTTCGCTGATGCCAAACCCAGCATCTTCATCGTTTGCTTTTGAGTCTGAAAGTTGCACATTTGCTTTTGAATTGAAGTGTGCCAGGAAAGAAAACGAAGAAAAACAAAAAGAACAGAGTAACAGACACAAAGTGAGAAAAAAAAGGACTTCAAATTGCACTTTTCATTAAACTGCAAATGGCTAATATACTACTAAAAGGGGGTCGACTATAGAATTTCTTAGTCCATATATCTGATGCAAGTTCAGATCCATAATCATATTCCATTCCTTTTTTCTTTTCTTTTTTTTTTGTTGTTGGATTATCAGGATTATTGTTTCGCTTCCAATTGGAAACCAAAAAAAAATATTCATTATTTTTTTTGTATTAATGAAGCCATAAAAATTCAATTTAAACTCATTTAATATAAATTTTCATTCATAATTTGAAGATGAAACTAAAATTTAACCATTTAATAATGTACATTATACATTTGATGTTTCCATAGTTATGAAATATTTCAATTTTGTTTTGTTTTTTTTTTTCTTGTGCATTTTTCTATCTATCATTAAATTTTCTTTTAAAAGGAATGTCACATTTTGTCTTTTTTTTATGCTGATCATAAATTTTATATAATGAAAATGTTTATTTCTGCTTTTGACAACGACGATGTTGATGTGAATCATTCCTTTTGATTGTTGTTGCCCTTATATATAACATATATGTATCTTTATATAGATATACATATATATATATATATATATATATAATATATATTAATACATATTCAAGCCTTGGCTATTTCTTAGCCTGGTCTGGTCTGGTTTGGTTTGGTTTGGTTTGCGTTCCCTTGCTTGTCATTCATCAATGTTTAGATGATAGGAGAAGGAAGTGTCCTCCATCGTTTGGCTGCTTGAAAATTAGTTGGCTGCAGCTGACATCAAAGTATGTCAAACAAGATGAGAAAATGAAAAGATAGAGTGAGTAAGTGGGGAGGAGGTAGGGAGGAGGGAATGATGAACCGAGATCGGGTTGGGTGTTTGTTGTTTCCTTTTTTTTTTTTTTTTTTTTTTTTTTTTTTTTTGGGTTTGCTGACAAGTGCAATGGCAAAATAATTTACACAACTTTTGTCGACTCATGACATGAAAGAGAGATGGCAAACCATACCAAAAACGAAATGAAAGCAAAATCGGAAAAAACGAAGCGAAAAGGCAAAGTAACTTTAACTTTTCACAGAAAAAGGAAGTGCGCCAAGATGCTTTTCAATTTCCGTGACAAAACGCGAGCAAAACGTTTGAGTAAATTCAATTTACCGCACGCATCAGCATGGATCTGGAAATGGAGATGGAGATAGAGATGGAGATGGAGATAGAGATGGAGATGGAGACGGAGAGGCAGCCGAAGCTGGCGGAGGAAAGATGCATAGGAACCAAGCCACGTAGCGGCCCTAAAACGCCGTCGAGCATTTAAATCTAACATTATTGCATTTTACCAATGAATATGTCAACAAAAATGCTGAGCACACACGCAGTAAATGTGTGTGTGAGTAGGAGTGAGTATCCTAGTACTGTTACTGCTGCTGCTGCTTCTGCTCCTGCTTTTGCTTCTTCTCCTGCTGCTGTTGCTGGCAGACAATCAGCTAACTGACGACTGACATGCTAAGCAAATGATGAGGAATGAATGCGAAATGGTAATCAGCATGGAAATGGAATCGAAATCGTCAATGGGTAAATGCAAATGGCATTGGAAATGTGTGGGACCCGCACGTTTTGATTTCGTTGATTCAGCTTCAGAGTCAGACTAGAGTCAGAGCAGAGTCAAAGATAGAATAGAGTCAGAGATAGAACAGAGTCAGATATATGTATGTATGTATGTATATACATATATAGAGATAGAGACAAATCCAGAGTCACAATTGGCGACTCACCAATATGAAAGTCAACTGGTCTTGGTTGTTTAGCTATTGAGGAGAAGGGTCAGCATCTCTCTGGCTGCATACTGAATGCTGAGAGCATTAATCAAACGTATCGAACCATGTGGCCATGTGTGAAATTCTGCAGGCCACTGATTGCAGATAAACCCAATATCCAAACGTAAAAGCAAACGCAAACATCAACTCCAATCCCCCACACACACACACACACACACATACAAAAATCCAAAAAAGTAAAGATTGAATGAAGTACAGTACGTGGCGCCCTAAGTTATGCAGTGAAAAATTGTTGAGAGCAAGATAAATGAAGAAGCACGCGAAAACGTGGTCAGTAGCAGTAGCAGTAGCAGCAGGAATAACAATAACAATAATAACAACAACAGTAACATCAGACAAACAGTCGAATATTTTTTCTTCCCCCTTTTTAGTCTTTCTTGTTTTCTTTTGTATGTAATAATAAGAATCTGGCAAAAAGATAAAGGGAAACCAGAAAAGTAGAGAATGAAGAACAAGCTTGTTCGGAGACAAGCAAACATCACGTTGTCTTCCCTGAGCCTTTGCTCAATCTCTCTCTCCCCCCCCTCTCGCTCAATCCTTCGCTCATACTTTTCTTTATATTTTTTTCTCTTTGCTTTGCACTTACTTTGTGCGCATTTTCAATTTGTCAAACGCATAACGAATGAGCGTGATTGAAGTGCCTTGTCCTTGTCTCTCTTTGGCAAATAAGGGGATTTGGGAAAGTGGCGAAACGGTAGTGGCAATGCGGCAATGAAAAGCTGAAAGCAGCATCTGAATGCTCTCCCCTCTATCTCTCTCTCTCTCTCTCTCTCTCTCCCTCTATCTATCTATCTCCGCCTCTCCCTCTCTTGATTTCGATGGTGGTTGTCTTTAAGCGACTTCAACTTGGGCCAGCAAACTTTTTCATAATTTTCACACAGAGAAAATTGCCATGATTAATCGTGCTGCCGCTGACAATAGGATATCTGCCTGTGAGCGTTCTCTGCTACTGTGTACATCTGCTACTTGTTCTTCTTCTTACTACTAGTGTTACTACAACTACTACTACAATTACAATCGCTACCATTAATATGTGTGTGTATGTATGTATGTATATGGTAACACTGTTCCATTTTCTTGTTGTTGGCAGTTTGTTTTACAGGCGGCAACATAATTACAACAACATTGCCGGGAACTGTTGTACGCATAATTGTGTGACAACGGCAGCAACAACAGCACCAACAACAACAAGGATACAACCAGGATACATACCCAAGAACGTACACACACACACACACACACACACACACACACACACATGTGCAATCTGGCAACCAGCAACTGCAACTGGCGACTGGCAACTGGCAACTTTGCCTGCGCCTTGGTTTTGATTTTGACACTTTTCAGCAAACGCCTCAGCAGCAACATCTCTCGCCTTATTCCCGTTCCCGTTGCCATTCCCATTCAACCTCTCGTATGCTTCCCCTCCCCAATCTTCCACCCCCCGTTTCGCTCAACCATACTGCTTCTGTTCTTTATTGCCCGAGTCCAAACAAGGCTGTCATAAATGCATTTTATGATTTTAATGAGTTTTCTGTTTATGTTGCGTGTTGCTCTCAGACCCGACCGCTTCACTTTTAACTCACAATTTAAATGATTCGTTGCTTAAGTTGCCTAAGAATGTACGAGTATGTAGTCAGTTATTGAATTTTATTTTTGTGTTTTTTAAAGAGTATTTATACATATACTTACTATGTAAAAATTTATCAATTTTCTTTAAGTTAAAAGAAAATGAAAATAGAGAAACCAAGAAATTGTAAACCAATTAAAAGTATTTGTATGCCCAAAGACATTAAATGAAATTTATGAAAATATTAAATGAAACGTTTATATAGTTAGTAACTATAGATATATATACATATATGTACCTATATATATTGTTTCGCTGATTTTTATACAGCTTATGACATCGCAGACTTCTTTCACAATGACTAAGAATATGATAAGAATCTTAAATCAAAATTTTCCATATCTAACGTGGAACTCATCAATAAAATTAAAATTGAAAGGATTTAAGTGAAGGAAAGTAGTTTTTTAACTCTCTCTCATTGCATAAACTTTAGCTATATGTATTTATTTCATATGAAATGTATGCAACGTCACCACATTGAAGTAGCCGTTGTGTAAAGTATTCTTTTAGTCCGCAAAAAGCATTAATCAAACACTGTGAAAATAATAAAAAAAAAAAAAAAAAAAAGAATGAAGATAGATACATACATACATACGTACGAGTATGCACACAAACACACATGTGAGTGGCACAGGGTGGTCTCTGCATTGTTAAGCAAGTGTTATAAAACATTTTTTGATAAATGCAAGCGCAACCGCAAAATATCATATGAATGATTGCATTCATAAATAATGGTTGGTCCGTTCATTGGTCCGACCTTTGGTTGGTTGGTCGGTCTGTTGTTGGGTCTCTTTTTTTTTTTTTTTTTTTTTTTTACTGGATTTTGTTGCCCGTTTATTACCAGTACCATACCTTTAGCATAAATTATATGCCAACACATTTTGCTATTTGTTATTTGCATTTAATTAAATGCAAGTGTGAAAAAAAAGAAGAAAAATTGCTGCCACTGGAATACAATGGGATTTAATTAGAAATGAAATCAAATAAAAATCAAATGGTAAATAGTAAAATACAATGTGTTAAATCAATGCCCCAAACAACATCATATCACCTCAATATCCCTCCCCTTTAGCTACTATGTACATACATACATATGTACATATCTACATACCCTTCACACCCGTACGTAACACGTGTGACAAGCAACCACAACAATAAAGCAACATCAGCAGCAACAACAACAACAACAATTCCAATTGCAGCAACAACAATTGCCCCCGCGGCAAAACAAGCAAATAAACAAAAACAAAAAACCAAACAAACAAACAAAATGCTAAAGCAAACAAACATTAATTTTTTGTTATATCATACACATAGGCTGAATTTTGCAACATTTTCCTGATTTTTGATTGCAGTTTCCCAGGCAAACAAACAAATCAACTTATCGGGCATGTTTTTTCTTCTTGTTTTTTTTCTCATCCTTATTTTACCTCATCTCTCAATTGAAACTGAAAACAATAAAAATGGCTAAAATAAGGGAATGGGTAACGGACAAAAACAATTACAAAAATGGATTGAAATCAAGTATTGCCCGCCCACCTAGCCGAGCCCTTCCGGCATATGTAGTGGCCTCTGTGTTGGGCAAACGTTTAGTTTTAGTTCAGTTTCATTCATTCATTTTTTTCTCCCATTTTCCTTTCAATTCCTGTTGTTTGCATATGAATCTGTATCGGAATCTGAATCCGTACCCAAATCATGCGCGCCAGCCATCGCTCAAATCTACTGGTAGGAGCAGCCACTACTAGCCAGCAAAAATAGGAAACCAGGAGGAATGGAGGTGATTGGATCACTTTTTTTCTGTTTTTTTTTTTTTTGTTATGAATTGCCTGCCCTGGGGATATTGCCACATTTTTTACAATTTTATGTATTTTACTTTTTTTAGCCCTTTAATTTATGACTTTTATTTGAGCCCATTGAAGATTAGTTTGTTATTTTTATATATATAAAGATAGATATACATATACATATATATATATATATATTTTTTTTTTTGTTGCATTCATAGAATCAGAAACTGATTAAAAATTTTACATATTTCGCCTGTAGGATAGAAGGCGTGATTTTTGTGGGTTAGACAACAAAAAAAATGCAATTTTGTCTGTGTTTTTTTTTTTGACAATTTATGAAATTATTAAATATTGAAGATTTAAATAGAACAGTGCTGGGAATATCTTAATTAATCCATTAAATAATCAATTTAATTGATCCATCTCTGGGTTAGCTTTCTGCTTTCTATTTTATGTAATATTTTTCTCAAAATTTTAGTTAGTTTCTTGTGATCTAAGTACTATATTTTACTAAAGATAAATATATACATATATATATATAATAGCAATGGGTATATTTCATATTAAACTTATAAATAAATATTGAGCCATGTTATTAATTGTTATAGATATATATATATATTGTTTCTCAATTACAGAAAGATGAGCGTTAAAGTTGACTAAAAAGTTTGAGGTTTTTTACATGTAATAATTAATTAGTGATAAAAGTGTGTGTGTATTTTTTTTCAACTTTTTTTTAATGTTCAAATTAAAATGAATTTTTTTTATTTAAGTGAATCAAGTGAGAAATATGCCAATATAAGCAAATCTTTAGAAACACACACAGAATTTGTGTACCAATATGGAAATGAATGCAAATATTTGGGTAAGTGAAAAACCTTTTAATATTTACATTATATATATATATATAAATACATATACGTAATCAATATATGTTGAGCGATTGAAATTATAAGTTTTATCTCTGTATTTAATCATTGATTTATTTTAGTAATAATAATTTGTCGCTTACGTTTACTATACTACATAAGCGCCATGATTATTTAGTATGAAATTATTATTAGTAAGTATGTAATTAGAGCATTCGGATATGATTCCGCAGATCAGACATGGAATCCTGCAAACTATATATAATAAAATAAAGTTACATATATATATATATATATGTATGTATTGCCTATGCAATCTAACTATGTCTTTAACATTTTTTTGTTAACCTCTGAGTTGGCCTGACGAACTGTAAACTTAGTTAGATCGTTTGGCTAAATTAAAACCAATTGAATAAAAAAAAAGAACTCTGATTTAATTGATATATGTATTTATGCATAGACCAAATTGACCATGCTCTATATAAATATAAATGACAAAAAAGCATTTTATATATTATGTTATTGAAATTAATTTGAAAATTTATTTTAAATTAATTAAACAATAAATTTGAAAATGCGACATCAAAGCCATTTATTTTGTTAAATTAAGGATGAAAACTCCCCAGGCGAAATGTGCAAAATTCATCTAAAATTATTTGTTTATTCTTAACCACTTTTTGTTGTTGTTGTTGTTTTTTTTCTCGTTTTCTTTACTTTTTATCTGTTATTGTTGTTGCTGTTGTTTTGTTTGTAGTTTTTCGTTTTGGTCGTATCTGCAATATTTTGTATCTAATGTTGATTGCGTTTCCAATTTTCAAGTATTTATGTATGTTATTGTATCTGTGCATATTTAATCGGATGAAATACAAGTTAAAATCGCATCTGCCAATTATCTTTGCTATTCTAATTTCGATTTATTCACTTGTTTGAGAGGATGTGAAGAGGGTGGGGGGTGGAGGGGAGAGGGGGAGAGAGGTCGAAGATAGAGCAATAAAGTGCTGCAGAGATGCTTCAGATAGAATGAGATGGGGCTAAAGCAATAAAAAGACTTAAATGCGATACCAAGGAGAAATAGCAAATAATTGCCAATTTAATGCACATTGTTCGTGTGCACACACACACACACACACACACACACACACACGCACAACTAGATTGAACTGAAGCAAAGTCCGTGTCCGTGTCCGTTTCCTAGAGTCAGAGTCCTTCGTAACCGTACGTATCCGTGCCGTGTGTGTGTGTGTGTGTGTGTGTGTGTGTGTGTGTGTGTATTGCTATTGCCATAATTCAATTATGTTTGTCTTTGGTAAATCAGCAAAAATAATTTCGCTTGTTTTGCAGATTGTGCAATATCGGTGTGTGTTTATATGTGTGTGCGTGTGTCTTTGTATGACTTTTCATTATGCATGGCATCACGTGTAGGAAAAGTTTCGTAATTACTCTTCAACTGCACTCATATTCTTCTACTAAATAATTATACCCTGTTAACAATACTCATATACTGATCGAATGTTTATAACAACTGAATACCAATTTTTGATGATAATTTATATACACTTCTTGATCAACAGGGAAAATTGTTTCAATCTAATTCTATCTGTATCTTAACGCAGTCCAAAAACATGAAAAAGAAATAATTATATCGTGTAATCGAAATACTATACAATGCAATAAATATCGTTGAATAATCAAATAGTAGATAATTATGTCTATATGAAAAAAATATATGAAAAATTAACAAAAAGTCAGCTATACTTTGTCAATTCTGCAAATATATAAAAGAGAAATTTTAAAAAGAGAAAAGTCTACTATATATATAGGGTATCAGGTGAGTCTTATATAGATTTTTATTATGCATTTTGGCTTATTTCTAATTGCGCATAACATTTTAAATGCTAAATTCAAACAAAATGTTGTTTATTGTGCAAACACATTGACAAAATGTCAGTATGATAGGAAAATATAGGATGGGGGGGGATGGTGGGTGTATGTTCAATGCTGCTAGAGAACGAACTATCGTCATCTGTGCAATTTAATTGAAATGCAATTTAATTGAAATCAGGCGAAATCGAAAATTCATTTGGGCGGCACAAATTAAACACATATGTATGACAGTCGCATAATAAGAAATTGTGATGTCATTTTACCAAAGATGTGTGTGCGTATGGTGGGGGGGGAAGGCTTTGTGATGATGCTTCCTGCTTTCACTCATACTGTTTACAGTAAATACGCTCATTGATGGACAAGAGGGAAGGGTTCCAAGGGAGGCAGCAACAGCATTCATACCATTTTGTATGCACGTGTCCAATTACGTTCATATATCCTTGATGCTCCTGCTGCTGCTGTTATTTACATACGGACATTATTATTTTCGTTTCGCTTTCGTCTCACTTTATTTCAGTTTATTTATTTATTTTGTATTCTTCTTCTTATTTTGTTGTCTACCATGGTTACTTCTTTTTTTTCATTCTTTTTTTTTTTTTAAATATGCTTACTGACTATATGCAACAATTCTAGTTCACTTAAATTAGCCAATTATATATATATAATATATAAACTGAATTAATTTTTATTAATAACTTGAACGATTCATTACATAGATCTATAATAAATGAATTGGATAATCTTTACTACAAGGCCAAGGCATTTTTTGGCAAGAGTATACAAAAATCGGCATGTGACCAAAACTTTATATGTATATAGTATATGTATATATATATCCCTTTGGTTGGTTGTTACGTTTATTTCTTTTAATTTACGCAAATAAATGGAAAAATCAGTCACAAAAAACGCATCGAATCGCATTTTCATTCTGTGAATATTTCTGATTCTGTTACTTTTTCAACCTCACTCTTTCGCTCTCCCTTTCTCTCTCTCTCTCTCTCTCTCTGTTTCTTTTACTCTTGATTTAAGAAAGCTTTGATGCGTTTTAATTGGAATTTCCGCCTTTTCGGTTGAGTGTGAAAAATTAAAATAATTTTTTTTTAGCATTAACAGAGAAAAACCCTTTACGATTTACATTGCGTCAGAATATTTACAAGTTTTGTCACGCAAATTGTTTTCATCACGAAATGTACGCCTCAGAGCTTCAGCTATGGCTCTGGCCTCTGGCTACTGTCCTTAGGTCTACAATTACATAGGGATATTTATTCCCTTTCTCTCTCAAACACACACACACATAAACATTCGGTGTGCCTGGCCAAACAAGAGATTTAGCTGGCCCATGAAAATGTACAAGATGACAGACAACCTAATGACGTTAAGTACACATCGCATGCATTAATTATGCAACGGTTGCCAAGGGAAACAAGTGAAGCATAATACATACTCTCTAGTGGAAACAATGTGGCATGGACTAGCCCAATACCCATTATGTTTGTCAAAATGAACATCATTTGTATAATCTTTGGAAGGGATCTTTAATTTTGTTTTTTCTTTTTGACTATTTCTAAACTGAATTCTGCTCAAGTTTTATATATTTTAAAATTGACTGAACTTTGAGTTTCCTTTTGAAAACGAAAGTTTTCTTAATCTTATGGAAAAGGTAAAAGCATTTTCCGAGTCGACATGCAACTACTAAAGTTATTGAAAGTTGACAATAGAATTGACTTTGATATCTCACATAATTGTAAAGCTTTTTTGTTTCACTTATTATCTAAAAAAGACTATTTTAAAGTTTTAGCTTTACTCTATTATTTTCCTAAAGATTAAAAGGACTATTGTTTTTTTTTTACACGAAGGGAATAGAATGCTTTGACTGTATATAGGGAATACATGTTAGGAAATATCTATATTTTACCTGACTTCTCATTGGAAACTTTTCGAATTCTTAAGCAAAAACTTTGACATAAAATTTTGTTATAATTATATATATATACATATATATATATGTATATATATATATCAATATTTCTTAGACTTAGCTATCGAATAAAAGTTAATGAGAATAAATCTTTTATCAGTTATCTCAGTTTATGTAACTTTTTTTTTTTTTTTCTTTCAAAGTGCAAAGTAATTGGTTAAATTTCTTTATTAAAAGTCCTTGTCAAGTTCCTTTGGAGTTTAAAATGTCAAAGATTGGTTTCTAATGGTTTGATTGAGTTGAACCTTTTCTTTTCCTTTTTTTTTTTTTTTTTTTTTGCTGTTTGCTGTTTACTTTTGTTGTTGTTGTTGTTCTTGTTCTTGTTGTTATTCTTTGTGTGGTACTTTATTTTTTAGTCTCGTTTCCTAAATGACGAATCTACCTCACTCAATTCTAATGAAGCAACTTTTACAAGGGCAACAATATAAACATTTATTTTTGCATAAAAAGGCGGCCATGAAAAATGCTTTTCCGAGAAATTCTGACAATGGCGACATTGATGAAATGCCCGAAAAATTTAATTGAGCATTTGATGTGGCGCCCCCCTGGGGCGACGTTGTTGGCGCTTTTCGTTTTTTTTTTTTTTTTTTTTTTTTCTTTTTGGCGGCGGCGGCGGCGGCATTGTCGGTATTGTTGGTGTCAGCAGCGGCTGCTGTCGTGTTTGATGTGGGCTTAGGCCCCAGTTGAGGCTCAGTCCATACACCCACCATGCATAAGTTCTATACGCTTCGCCCCCATTCCCTCCCCCTTTCCATCGCCCCCCCGTCATAGTCTCAGTCTCGCCTGTTAAATGGGTTTTTAAATAAATTTCAGCCACTTTGTTTGTCTGTTTGCTCTGCGGCCATGGGGCATAGGAAACGTCAACAACGACAACAACAACAACGGCAACAACAACAACAACAACACATTGCCAACGGCTCGGTTTGGTTTGGTTTGTAGCTATGGTTGGTGCATAGGAGAAGGAGTGGCAGGAGTGGGCTGTTGGCTGCTGGCAGTTGTTGCCCTTTTTTTAACGGCCCATAAACGTGCCCAACAGCAAATACTTTTTTAAATGCTAAATAAACATTTTACGGCTACAAAATACTTAAAAATGCTTAAAACCATTACGAAACGCTTCAGTTCACATTTTAATCTTGGCTATTTATAGTGGAATCAAAATCAAAAAAAAGGGTATATCATTTTGAGACCTGACTACCAGACATGACATTTTCAATGGCCGATGTTAGAATATATATGTATGTATATGTATGTATATATATATTTTTTTTTATTAAAACATATTTGAATATCATTTGCATATATATGTTTATCTGTATAAATGTATACATTTCACTTGAGAGATAAATCCTTTGAATATATGTATGCAAATATTTACGCGATTACACGAAAGCATTTCAAAATTGAGCATTGCCAATTCAATCTGATCAGCAAGGAATATTGAATTTAATAAACATTAGAATATAAATATATTTGAATGTAACTTATTGTAATGATATTTCGAAAGTTCTAAGTATTTTTTAAAGTTTAACCAATTGGTTTGTAGTTACTAATATTTAAATTATACACAAACCATCAAGGCATAATTTCGCCACCTCCATCCCCCCCTATATCACAATCATTGTACACTTTATACTCTTACTATATGCCACATAATACCATTGCATTTCATGATAGACTTATGATATTGATATCCTTTAATACTCGAAAGTTAACAGTGAGTTAAGTGTATAATGTTGTTAGCCATGTCTCACTTGGAAGGGAACAAAAGGTATGGAAAAAAGGAAAATAACCATGGCAAGTGCTAACAAGGTCGCTTAATTTTTGACGCATTTCTGGCATTATTATTATTATTATCACCCTGAAGCAACAGCAGCAACGGTGGCAACATCAGCGTCAACAATGGGCAACATCTGCCACTGTTGCTGCTCCTTAATGCGATGAAATTTAATAAAACACGACATTTGGCCTGAGCCTGAGCGGAATTCCTGTTAAATTGTGGCCTGTCGGGCGATTAAGTTGCCAAATAAAGTGCACCAAGCGAGTCGGGCAACAAAGGGTTAAGCATTTGGCTCAATGATGGTTAATGCTGTATAGCGAAAGAGAGAGCGAGAGCGAGAGCGAGAGAGAGATAGAGACAGAGACAAAGATAAAGAGAGAGAAAGACAAAGACAAAGACAGAGAGCGACAGAGAGAGAGGAAAAGGTATTAAGATAGCCAAATGGATGGGGTGGTGGTCAGAGGCGACGACGATGGCATTAAATATCAAAGGGTCCTTTTCTGTCTGCCCTTGTCTTGTTTGCGTTATGTGATTTTCCCTTTTACTTTTTCTGATTTTTTACTTTTAATGAATTCATTTTTTAAAAATTGTTGTTGCTTTTCCCTCTTTTAATTTTGTGTTACGCCCCAAAAAAAAACCTCCAATACACCACCACACCAACCCCCATCGCCCAACCTTTCACCCCACCCCCTACCCTTATTTTTAAATGCTTTCATAAATTTTTATGCAATAAGTTTTCAACCTCCTCCCAACACCCCACGCCTCCCCCCCATCACCCCTCGACCCATCCCATTACTGTTGTTCATTCATTTCTTTTCTCTTTGCTCCTTCGTGCTGGACATAATTGAAATCCATTTAATGAAAATGCGGTCGCAATATAAAAAACCAGAAGACTGGGCCATCTTTTTAGACCATGACGAACTTTCAATACGCTTCACCGATCTCTCATACTTTAAAATGCAATGGTTTTTAGTTTCCCCTCAAACATAACAATTATATTTAAGAACAATTGTTTTAATAGATATGAAAGTTATCACAATTGCTTGGTCATATAATATGATAGCGATTCATATTAGTTCATATTTTCTATATATGTATGTATAAAGTAACAGAAGGAAACTCTTGGCCGATGGCCAAAAAATCCATATAATTTTTTGTTAAGGGCATTAAACAGAGAGGGGAGGGAGTGGTATAAGGAAGAGCTGACCATCCCTCATACCCACTGAATTCACTATAACCAGTTTGGCAAGTGGGTGGACCTGGGTTGGGACTGAATTGTTTCGGATTGGGTTGCCGGAGAATGGCTGATAACGCTGGATGGGTGAGTTGGTGGATTCAGACTGGTGTGGGGTTATAATTAATGACATGCCGTGGCTGTTGGGCAAAAAAGATTATCTATTTATAGATAATGTTGTGTATCCAACAGGATACGGATTGATTTTACACAATGGCAACCTTAAATGTTTATAAATTATAATTATAGATATACATATATCTATATATATACATATATTAGAATCTGAAATGCATACATACACTGTGACATGACATATGGCAATGAGCGGAAATTAAATTGATTGTTGTTATTGTGGTTTACTTTTTGCCCAGACTGTGTTAGTCTGTGTTAGAGTGGCCATTCCATTGCATTGATCCATCGAAATGCCATTAGAGGGAAAGTTTAAAGCATTTTCCAAATACGAAAAGTAGCAAAAACTTATTTATTATATTTGCCAAAGTGTAAATACAAAGCACAAAGTAAGTAACAACAACAGCAACAACAACAACAACAACCACAACGAAAAGTCCTGCCCCTCATCATCTTCTGCATTTCTAGTATTCCTTTTCCTTCTTTAACTTTTTTATTTTTTGTTTGTGGATATGTATGTGTGTGTGTGTGTGTGTGTATGTGTGGGTGTTTGTGTGTGTGTTGCCTGTTGGGCAGGCTTCTTGAAATTGTTGCTGTTGCTGCCATCTTCCTGTTCGGACGAACGAGGAGCGCACATCCGTTCCGTTACGCACTCTCCGGTCATCCTTGTCGCAGTTAGTTGTTATGGCTCCCTTTTGGCTGCCATTTTGTGTTCAATTTGAAACTTCCGTTTGTTGTATGAGACTTGAGCATTATTATTATGCTGAAGAGCATGTATTGAGGGTCTCCACCCCCTAAAACCTTATTTCCTACACCCCCTAACC
This sequence comes from Drosophila sturtevanti, assembly GCA_018150375.1. NCBI lineage: Eukaryota > Metazoa > Arthropoda > Insecta > Diptera > Drosophilidae > Drosophila > Drosophila sturtevanti. Next base: position 13,407,997 of record JAECWJ010000688.1, read on the forward strand.
ATCTCACCAAATACTAAACACAATGAAAATGCAAACAAAAATACAGAAGGAACAAAAATAAAAATAAAAGAAAAAGGTTTCTCAAAAAAAAAAAAAAAAAAAAAAAAAAAAAAAGTCCAAACCGAAGTTAAGTTGCCCTTAAGGAGTTTCTGCAGAGATGAACAGTTTAATGAGCTTTTTTTTTGTTGTTGTTGTTCTCTTTTTATTGAAATGTTTCAATTGCAAAGTTTTCAAAGATTAACTCAAATTAAAATTGAAATATTTGGATTATTTGAAGCCAATTTTTTTTTTAACAACAATTTGGCTCTTTGAGTAATTGTAATAACATATTGAAAGTATTGTCAAAAAAGTTATTAAGTTAAAATGAAATATTTCGAAGAAATTTCTTAATAAGAGAATTTAAAAGGCATTCCAAATATTAATAATCATTTAATTACACTCACAAGAAGAATTTAGCAATAAGTAATATTTAATTTACTGACTGAATAAAATTCATATCATTCGAATATTCATAATGAAGTCATATGAAATATTTGAAAGGATTATACTTTGAAGTATGTATTAGAAGACTATTTCTATACATAATATATATTATTTACGTTAATAACAATCAAGTTAGAGCCTTCTGGGAATCGTATCGAAATTATTATAATTTGCGTTCAAATGAAATCAATTTCAATATCATTTAAATCAAGAGCCTCATCCCAAAGAACTGTCTGTCTCTGTCAGTCAAAGACAAGGAAAGAGATACGAGTTAGTGAGGTAGACAGAGAGAGAGAGAGAGAACGATATAGTGCCGTGCATGGGCTTCCAACTGGGACATTGGGACGCTGGGAACTGGTCGAGCAGCACTCAAGTATACTGTTAAAGAAATTGGAGCAAAGGCAAGTCGAATGGCGGAGCTGAATCTGGAGCTGGAGGTAAAGTAGGAGAAGAAGAAAATGGAGAAGCCGGGGGATAGGCAGACAGTTGCTTAGCAGCTATTATGGGCACATGTTCTTCTTCTCCATTGAATTGACTGTCAGCGTCAGAGTCAGTGACGGCAACGGCAACAGCAAACGACTCTCTATGTTTCTGCCTTTCATTTGTTCATTCATTCGTTTCCAGTCAAAGAACCAGAAGCCAGAAGCCAAGAAAAGGGAAGCCCATTGGGAACGGCTTTTAGTTGGCGAATGTCGCTTAGATGTCTGGGCTTTGGGCCTGCCATTTGTGTGTTTATGTAGTTGGCAATGCCCCATAACAAAATCAAACCACATCAATTGTATACCTAAATAGCCAAGTGGGACCTCTTAGTTATTCATTTGGTTGACACACTTCCCCCCACCCCACCCCACACAATGTCCATTTCCATCTCCTCGTGACCCATTCGCAACCATCACCTTGGGCACAAACTGGAAGTTAAAGTTGCTTAAATTGTTGCCACTGGCATTTAATGATATTCATGCTAAACGCTTTGCCAACTCTTGCAATTGTCACTTGGCAGCAAAATGAAATTAATTTTGCGTTTGTAGTTAGCACAAAACACTCATACGACATGTTGTACGATATGCTGCTGCCACTGCCACTGCCACTGACATTGTCGTTTTTTTCTTTTATTTTTTCTTCCCCTTTTTTTTTGTTTTTGTCGTTTTTTGTTTTGTCATTCAACTAACTATTATTCCCATCATCTCTTTCCCTCTCTCTCCCTCTCTCTCTCTCTCTCACACACACACTGGATGGTTGCTGCAATTTCCATTTTAACTTTGGTCACACATGAGTTGGATTCGTCTCGGTTACAGTTTCCACTGTGAATTCCTCTGGCTACCTGTGGCAAAACATTTTTGTTTCGTTACGTTTTTCATTTGCAACTTGGCCAAAATTGTATGCACAGGCAGGGAAACGAGAATGTGGCGAGGTTAAGGGTATAGAAGTGGATGGGGGAGATGGAGTGGATGGGAGGGACGGACACAGTGAAAGAAAGACAAGTGACAAAATATCAGCAACAGCATCAACAGGAAAAATACAGAGAAAAATGCCAGAAAATAATGAAAAAAGTTTTATAATTGCATGAAACTTTCCAATTAACAAGCTGTCTTTGGTTTCGGTCTGAGGAATGAATGTATGTTTATGCATTTGTATGTGTGTGTGTGTGTGTGTGTGTGTGTGTGTGAGTGTGAGTGTGTAATGCGTTTCGGCTTTGATGATGGCATGCCAAAGCCACAAAAACTGTCAAAGCATCCAACCAAAAGTGGCCATCTAACACATTTACCAAGACTTTTCATCAATTAAAAGGATTTCTTTTTTTTTTTTTTTTTTTTTTTTCATATTTCCTCATTTGGTAGCTAGATTAGCATTAATATGCATAGTTTATAGAAAAGTTTTCCTTTTTTCAAATTGTATAAATCAAGTGAATTTAAGATATTGCAACACTTTTGAAATATTAATAGTCAAGTTAAAGTTGAAGCTGAACTCTTGGTACAATTTGCTGCATCGATAGTCACTGACTATTGACTAAAACTTTTTTAGAAATTCATTTCAGCCATTTTGTAAACTTTGCTCAATATGTGGTTGAGGCTATAACTTTGCGAAACTATTAAGTTGGCAAATTTTTATCTATCCATGTCAATAATGAAATGAACAATGTCTAAAAACTAAATCGATTTGAACCATCCGAAAGCATATCTTGTCAGATAGTACATAAATACATACAGATGTATATACTATATAGACAAAATATTGACATACTTATTGTATATGGTAAATGAAAATTACAATTTTATTTTGTTATTTGTTTTTTTTTTTTCATAAACATTTAAATTATTGCACACTTGTTTTAATTGAAAGGCATTCATATACATATATATATATATATATATATTGTATATTTTTTTCGAATTTCTCAAGCGTAAATATCAACAACTTCCTTTGTACAAGCTGCAGTTGTTATTGTTGTTGCTGCTGTCTCGGCATAACTTTTCTGCCTGTTTCATTCAACACAGACACATGTCCATGTCCCTGTTGCTGTCCCTTGTCCCCTGTCCCATGTCCCTTTTATTTTGTATCCCTGTCCCAGTGTCTGTTTGCTAACATGTTAGGCTCAGAAACTCGGTTCCAGCCTGAGGTTGAGGCCTGCCAACATTTCATTAAGTTTTGCTGCAAAAGTTTTATTAAAACAAATACGTGCCACAGCCACAACATATACACACACACACACACACTAAGCAGAAGGCATCTTATGTACGTCTCGTTACATTTTGGCCTCATTTCTTCTTCTTATTTTTTTTATTTTATTTTATTTTATTTTATTTTTTTTTTTCAGCTGCCGCCGCCGCCTTTTGCTTTGTTTTGTGGCAAGCAAAAGTCAAGTCAAGTAGATTTCTGCTGACTTTTGCACAGAACAACACACACACACACACACACACACACAAAAAAACACCGAAATGCAACAATTTCCTGAATGCTCTCTCCATGCTGCTCATCCCCTGTCGTTGACACCACCACCGCGTTTGTTAATGCTCCCCCCCCCACCCATCTCCTTTTTCCCCTTCTTTCTCTTGTTCCTGGTTTTTACTTCTGCATCTGCACCCTTAGCCCATAGGGCCATTGCTTAAGTAAGTTGTTTAACTCTGTAGATCCCCCGCGCCACCAAGAAAATTTCCTTTCCACCCTCACCCCTTTTTCTGTTTTCGACTTTTTCACTGACAATGTCTATCCCGGGCCGGGTTGTTGTCTTTGCAGGCGGCGCCAAAAGTCACAAAAATATACAGGACATATCCGCCTTATACTCTCTCTCTCTCTCTCTCTCTCTCTCTCCCTGCCTCTATCTGCTTCCCCCTCCTCTCTCGCTCTCTCTCTCTCTCTGCTAGCCGCTCTCACCTCCTGGTTGGCAAGGTACTACATGTAAGCTGAAATAGCAGCAAAAGCAAAGTAAATGGCATCTGGAAATGTAAACTTTTTTTCCAGCTGCATTTCTTCTTTTTCTTCGAATACTTTTTTCTTTTTTTTTTTTTTCTTATTTTCTTTTTGAATACTTTTGCCAACTGACTTTCTGAGTTTCTTTCCTTTTTATACATACAATTCCCATCCTCCTCCTTTGTATGCCTCTCCCTCATAGTCTTTTCTTTTCACATTTCTCTTAGTTTGTTGTTTTTTTTCTCTGCGTGGGTTGCATTTAAAATAAGTACAAAGTCGCCGGAGAATCTGCAATTCAACCACGAAAATCCTGGCTTGAAAACCGGCATAAGAATTTGAGTTAAGAAAAGAGTTCTCAAGATGCTCGTATAAGGGGAAAATGCATCAATGTTGATTTGATTGTAGCATTGTCGAGCACTCTGTGTGTGTGTGTGTGTGTGTGTGTGTGTGAATTTGCACTTGAAATCAAGATTATCCATTTGAATTTAAATGAATGAAATTTTAACAAAAAAAAAATCAATTTTTTTTTTTATAGTTTCTGTTGATTTTTTTTATTTTTAAGCAATTTTAATAAAAGACAGACCACAATCTTTTGGCATAACCTGAACAGAATGAAAATTCAGATTCATCCAATATATATATACATACATATATGAATATGCATATACCTAGATGCCACTTAAAAACTTGAATGATTATTAATCAATTAATAAAAATTGAATAATAATACTATATATATATATAATTGTATTATCTAACATAATAATTATTTAAACTAATTATTTATTAAATTATTGTCAATGGAAACTGATTTGGTATTAATAATTATCAATGGTTAAAATTCATAGTTCAAAGTAATAGTTAAAAAAATAAATTATTGAAATTTTTATGCAGATATTTATAATTTACACAGAAATTGAAATTTTCTGTACAAGTCCCCACAGGGGACATTTAATTTCATAATTAAAGGACAACGTTTAGTTGCAATATATGTACATATACTTATATATTTATAGTGCAGATTATGCATAAATATATTCAAAATTCACTTCAAGTGAATGGTATTTATGTTCAAATAAATAAAATACAAAGCTAAAGACAAAGTTTATTCGAATGAAATTAATATAATCAAAGTTTAGTTAACAGCTTAGGCAAAGTTAATAGAAATAAAATGCCTGTCGATTATTTCTACTATTTTCTTTGTTTTTCTATTTATTCTCTCACACTTCTTTTTTTTATAAAAGTTCCATTTTATTTATATTTTATATAAGATGTATTATATATTATTTTATTTATTTATTTTTTTCTATTTTATATATGAGGCATATTATTTTATTTTATATATATTTTATTCCTATATATTAATAATTATACCGACTAAGACTAAGAACTCTATTTTTTAATTGTTTTGTTTTAAAAACTTACCCAGAAATTGGCCCAGTCACGCCCATAGAATCTCAACAATTTCGAACTGTAAAGAAAAAAGAAATCTTTTGAAAAGTCTGTATAGTACATGAACAAGTTAAAATAGGAGACGCAGGGATTTGAAGGGTATTTGGAGAAGGATAAGAAGGGAGAGGTAGGGGGAGGTAGGTAGTATACAATTTTTCAGCAGTAAATTGTGGCGGCAACTTTGTCACTCGCCAGGCGCAACATAAACAACTACAACAACTGGCAAAACAACAACAACAACAATTGCCAAGTCTCGCAACAACTTGATACATTTTAGTGTTTTATCTCATAATTAATGGCGGCTGCGCGCACTACTTGCTGGGCGGTAAGGGCGTGGCATCTGCTGCTTAAAACAGACACGAAATTAATTGCGCTTTACGCGGCACGATAAACGCTGCAATATCCCTCCCCCTCTCTCGCCATTCTACCCCCTGAGCTTATAGTGCCAGTTACAAATGAACTGACTCGTAACTGGATCCTTGTGCTCGAAAGCTGGATATGGAATTGTATAGTAGTTGGTGGAGCTGTTGCTTGGGTAAAATCTATGCTCTTGGCCCCTCCAGTTGCCACGAAAATTAATTAAAAGTAAATCCAGTAAAAACTATTAAAGTTAAATTTGGCATGAACTCGACCACAAATCAATCTGCCACACAGTGTAAGCGCTTTATGTGTTCTCTCACTCTCACTCTCTCTCTTTCTCTGTCTCTCTCTCTGTCTCTCTCTCCCTCTGTCTTTCTTTCTTCTTTATCGCTCTACCACTTGCCTGCATAGGACAAACGCCAGTGCAAGGAAGCGGATGATGAGGTGGCATACTTTTGCAGAGAAAGGGAAAGAAAGGGAATGGGGTTAGGGTTGGGGTTGGGGTTGGGGTTGGGGTTTGGGGTCAGTGACAGCTGGAGAGCCAGTTTATTTTTGTTTCAGCTTGTCCTTGCGTGTGTCACAACGGCATGTTAAGCTGTTTATAAAGCGTTTCCACTCGTTTCTTTTTTTTTTTTTTTTTGCTTCCCATATGCGACTGTAGACACACACACACACACTTACACACACAAGCCAATGGACTTATGAGGATTTTGTTGAAAAGTTTTTCTGAGTGGCAAGTTTGTTACATTTTTTGGAGGCTTTTTTCTATCGTGACTTTTTCACTTTTCGACTTTTGCTTACACTAATCTAAATGGGTATATCATTTCGTATAAAATGCTTGCATTATATGTATGTACTTACATATACTTGTATGTATCTGAAGGATATCTAAACTTTCGTTATTTTTTGATTTCATTGTTAAGAAATTTGAAATCCGTTTAATTCTAAAACAATTTGCAAGGGAATTTGTTGTCGGAAGAATATTTTCACTGCTCAATGATTTGCATTAATTTATGGCCAAATCACAAAGCCAAACAACAATGACAATTAATTAAAACCATTTTCTGGGGGCATTTATTCTCCATCTCTGTCCCACCCACAATCTCTCTCTATCTTGATTCTCTGTTAATGCCATTCAGTAATAATCTTAAGGCAACCCTTAGCTAGCAAAATTTCACGTTTTTATCAAATAGTCCGTTGTTCATTTATCTATTGTGAGATGTCCTATAATGATGACGACGACGACGACCCAAAATGTATAATAGAAAAGTTTTGCATGGAAATTAATTTAACTACCTACCTAAGTTACAACGAATGCCATCTAATCTGTTGCCTATTTGTGTTGGTCCATTTTATACCCTATGCACATACATACATAGCCATCAAGGGTATTCGCATTCAGAACAATATTTTGTAATCAAATAATAAATAAATTTAATCAATTTTATATTAAATCATAATCTATTTAATTATTTGTTCGTATTTCCAAAAATTTATCGCTTAAATCAAAATAAAATATTACCGACAATTGTCAAATGAAACTTAATGCTTATTAATTGGGTTTTTTTTTGTTTGGTAGAGGGTATCACGTAATCGGTTTCTCATCTTAATAAATGTTATTTTTATTGATTGAATGGAAACTTTGTGGCAACTTGAGGCCTGTCCTGGCATTACGGGAACATGTGTTGGCCGGGGCAATTTAGTCAAATGGTCCCTCTCTTCGTTGGCTTGAATGTCTTTGTGTGTGTGGGTGGGTGGGTGTGGGTGAGTGTGTGTACGTGCGTCTGTATGGTTGGGTGGGTGTGTGTGTATTAGCAATCAATAGACAATTTACTATTACTGCAGTTTCAGGTTCTCAGCATAAAGTGCGCAATTTGATATTTACTTGACAAGCGAAAAGACAATTTTACAAGTCATTCATTTCGCAATTGATGGGTTACATGAGTTCCACGGTCCTGGATACCGGCACTAATTTAATTGGATCGTCATTTTATATAGTCCTATATATACTATGACATATGCACATTCTACATACATACATATATACATACATATATATTTTTTACAACTGCATATACATATGTATATATATTTGTGAAATCGCATATTTTTTATGCCACGTAGTGAGTGCCATTTGCGTTATGATTTTAAGTGTTCGTTTTTCTTCTTTTTCTTTTTTTTTTTTTTTTTTTTTATCAGAGATTTTTAATTGAATTGCCATGCCTGGTAATGTTCGGGCAATTATGTTGCCTGAATATACACATATACATATACATATATGTAGAAAAAATAAAAGAAAAAAAATCAGCAAAAACAATTTGCAATTGCAGTTGACAACCAAGTTTATTCATTTAACTACAACAACAACAATGCCTGTTGCAAAAATGCACCAAAGTTAATAACAGTTTAAATAAATGTGTGTAATTGTGTGCATGTGTGTGTGTGTGACTGCGTAAGGGGAAACTAAAAAAAAAAAAAGCTTCAAATATGAAATGTAAATACGGTAAATAAATTATGATTATATAAATTGAATTTGATTTAAGTATATTTCACAATAAAGAAATGACTTCTCTCTCCTCTTCCTTTTTTTTTTTGTACTCATCTTTTTCCATTTTAATTAAATTATGAAAAAAGCAAATTAGGATTTTCGTTAAATGTTTGTGTACCAATAAAACATATAAAATACAGTATACACACGACCGATGAACGAAGTTTCTATACTCTCCATACAGTTGAAATATGTATAGCTAAAAAAAAAGTTATTCAAAGGCAATTAAAAGCGAAATTATTTTGATTCATTTAAAATGAATTTCAAAGGAATTCAATTAAAATCTTTTGCAATGAAAGTGCAATAATCTATATATTAAAAATTCTGTTTAAAAGCTAACTAATTAATGACTAAGTCATAGTCATTTTGTTTTTATATCAAGAAAATTGTGGAAAGATTAATAAGGTTCAAGGAATAAAAATCTTTCTCTTGCCCTTTTGAAAATAACTTAATCTAATTAAATAGCAAATTTCTCTAGTTTTTAATACCTTCAAGAACTTGCAAGCTTAAAAGAATTCTTTAATTGAATTCCATCATAGATTGTTAAAAGAAAAATACATTTTTTTATCTAATCTAAATACCAAATAAGAGATGAAAAGAAAACAAAAAGTTTAACTTAAAAAAATAGATTACATTGAACACATTCAATTCAACTAAAGCCTTCAATTACTATTAAAAACAGAATTGTATTAATTAAATTCATTTATTATATGAATTCTGGTATACACTATATAGATGGTATTTTATTGTGCGTGACAAATATCTAATGACAATCAATATACCCTAATTGAAAAATACTTCTATTTGAATTTATCTATACTTAATGAAAATTGACTACAAGTTTCTTACATCATTTTTGGTCTTGGGTTTTGTCTTTTTGGGGAGGGCTATCAATCGATTTTTCAATATATATCTGCAAGTCAAATAAAAAACCTTAAGCTATCTTTTAGTTTTAGTTTTAGTTTCAGTTTTAGTGTGCGAAAAAGTGTTAAAGTAAATGTGATAAGAACATACATAAAACGTTTGCAATCATATCAAATGGTTATTTAGTTAAGCTTGCCAGCAAAACCAACCCCAGCCTTGGGCTGGACACGCCCACTAACCACACACACACACACACAGACACACACACATATATATATATATATATATAATGTGTGTGTATATGTATGTATAACCAAGGACAAGGACAATATTACTTATGTATATTGCCGCATAAGCCGTCACTTGTAGCCAAGTACAAGCAATTTGGTAAGGCAAGGGGTGTTGGTAGAGTGCCTAAATAAGACAGAGATGAAAGGCGGGTCATAGGGGCGGGACTGGTGGCCGGATAAGAAACGCATTTGTATTAGTTTTACGCGCATTAGAGTCTCATTGCCTGGCTTAAGGAGCACAGGACCAAGTCGAACCAACACCAACCGCAAGAGCACGAGCATAAAATAAAGTAATAAAAATCTTAGCCAAGGCGTGAAGCCAACAATGGAAAGGGGAGAAAAGAGCAAAATGATGCTGGTAGTAGGATGGTCATATCTATAAGATGCAGACATGTATGTATATATATATATATATATGTATTATATTTATATGCTGGATACGTCTACTTTCTCTTATTCTCTAATATTTGTGTGTGTGTGCGTGTGTGTGTGGGAGTGTTACTACGTGACATTTAAAAAGGGATAAGGGATAACTGAAAGCCAAAATCGAATAATAAAATACGAGTTGATATAACGTTTCTCGCTGTCAAAAGGATAATTGCCCATTTAAAAAAGAACATTTAAAAGTAAAAGTCTGACCCGATGTTGGCATAGATCAAATTGGATTGGATTTGATTCATCAGTTGTTACACACCCATTTCAAGTAAATTCCTAAGGATTTCTTAACCCCTCAGACAAGTAAAGCTAGTAAATCAGCGATGAAGCAAAAAAGAACAAACAAAAAAAAAAAAAAGGAAACTTTCAACTACAAGTTGTCGGTGTGTCATTGAAACAAATGCAGCACGAAATGCACCCAAAACCCCAATCAAAGCCAAATTACCTAACGAGTAGCGTCATCAAGTGGCCCCAACCAGTCAACCAGGCAGGCAGTAAGCCACTTGAGCTGATCTCGGGCAGCTTAAACTTTTTACGGTCGCATTGAGAGCAGCAGCAGCAGCAACAGCAACAGCAACATCAGCATCAGCAGAGGAGCATCATAAAATGGCAGTCCACCTGCAGTTCCACCTTCACTTGCACTTGGGATGGGATGGGGGATAGAAAAGCGATGGGGGGGGTGTATTAGGGATAAAGGTATGACGTGGAAGAAAGGAAGCGCGCTACTTCCTCAAATCAAGTCAAGTTTCAACAACTTTTACTTGATTTAAACCCATTAAAAGTCACTTTTTTAACACTTTTAACGCCCAACGAAACACATTCGCTCACTCACCAATTCACTAACTCACCAACTGACTGACTTACTCACCTTGTGCCATTAGCGGCATGACGACGAGAAAGCTGGATGCTAAAGTTGAAGTTGAAGACAATGAAGTATATTTTTATATACCTGCATAAGCATGCCCTTGGGGGGCGGGAATGGAGTAAGAGCACAAGGGACTTATAAAAATGAATGCAAGCGCAAAATCGTAAGCCGGGATGGATGACGATGACGATGAAGGAGATGGCGATGGAGATGTGAATAAGTATGGGCAGGAACTCTGGCTGTTGCAGTAGCAAGAACATCAACGGAAGTAAAACCTGCCCCTACTTGAGTCAACACCGTGGATGTCAGGAAGACATAGACAATGACAATCGGATGAGTTGTGAATGATAATGGAGTTGTTCTTGCTGCTGGTTGGTTAGCATGCCGAAGCTCCAGCTGTGAACGAGAAGAGCAAAGGAAAGGAAAAAAAAGCAAATATATGAGAGAGATGGATTGAATAAAATGGCATTATCTTTAGTCTTCATAAATCCTTAACCCTTATCTAATTACATAATTTTGCAATATACTAAAAAAAAAAAGAAACATTGTATATTAAAACTTTAGCATCCAAATAAGTATGCTATAAAAATTTAACAATTTTTAAACAGAATAAAAAAAAATCTTTGAATAGATAAATTAAAACTATATTATTGTAATCTGTCGCAACAATGAAAAACATATCCTATACATTATTTTTAAAATAATAATTAATATAATAAAAATGTTATTTTTAACGAATATTGTTCTCATAATAATAATTAATAATTAGCTCCAAACGAAAAATATAATTTGATTAGATGAAATTGATCAATTTTATACAAAGAGTGATTGAATCGGCATTTATGTATTCAAACCTTTATAAATAAGACTACATTATTCATTTTTAACTCTTTTAAATGAAGCATTATGGTCTATCTCTAGATTGGCCAAATTTTGAAAATCTTTATTCAATATTATTAAGAGAAAAAAGAAATTTGGCTAAGTCTCAATTATAGTTATTTCTAATAATTTAATGGCAGGATACCTTTTGGCCCACATCTATTTATAATTTGAAGAATGTAGAAACATTGTTGCAAGTGTATATAGTTAGTCATCATTGGAGGGTTAAATCTCAGCATTTTGCATACATGCACCTACATATATTTTTGTGCACATATGTATACGTACCGTACATGTATATGTTTATGTACGTATGTAAGTACGATTATGTGCTTTTCTTTTGTCTCCATATAAGCCATACTAATCTCTTTTTTGTGCCTGACACGCCTTAAAAGACTTAATTAATTTAGAAGGCTTTTCGTTTACTTAGAACTTGGGTCTGAGGACTGCGGACTACGGAAGATTGGAGCTCAAAGCGCATTTGTGTCACTCAAATGCAAATGATTTAAGTACAATTGAAGGCGGTAAGGCGGAATAGAAAACCGGACGGACGGACAAAGTAGTGGAGTAGCAGCTTGATGGCAATTACGAGAAGAGATCCCAAACGCAATGCGGCAATCATGTAAATGCGGCATTGGGAAATGCCAACACGAACACGCACGAATGCTGATGCGGCGGAAATAATTGTCTTGACATAGATAATCTTGTTACCTTTTGGCCAGCGGTCCCAAACAGTTCACCCTCCAAACTGCCACTGCCAATCTATCTTTCACTCTCTCTCTCTCTCTATCTCTCTTGCTCTATTTCGCTTTTTGTGTTGTCAATTTATTTGCGTAATTTATGCCCCACCATAGCCAGAGGTGATGCTAGACAAAAGCACAAATACAAATACATACAGGCATTCGCCTCTATCAACTGTTGCCCGGCTAGAATTCCGAATCCAAGCTAGGCAATGCCCAGGCCCAGGTCCAGGTCCAGGTCCAGGTCCTGTCATTGTTAAGCTGATTTCTTTCTTTTTGCTGGTGTTGTTTTTGTTTTATTTATTTGGACTCTGTTTAAAATTCAAATCAAATATCTTCATAAATTTTTTTGTTTTTTTTTTTTCGTTTTTTTTCTGTTTTTTTTTTGGCGCAGCTCGTTATTATAAGAAGACCAGAGGGAGAGGTAGAGACAATAAGGATGGCAGAAGGACGAGATAGACAGATAGAATGACAGTGAGATAGAGAATGGTAATGAGTGGGTATATTTGGTTTAGAGATACATAGATTCCATTTGGAATTTTTCATTGGGTAGTCTATGGTCGTTACTCTAGTTGGCTTTATTTATCTGTCAGTTGGTCATGGTTTTCACAAATTTTGATTTCTTGTCACAATTTGTTGACATTTGTTATATATTTTATTTGTCATTTCGTTTCTATATTATTTCTCTTTTCTCCTCATTTTCTTACCTACATTGTTCGAGGTTGGCCGCAGCCAATTAAGGAACCAAACAGAGTAAAGGTAAAAAAATATATATAAGAAGAAAAAAAACCCAAAAAAAATGAACAAAACTAAGAAAATTTCGGAAAGGGAGTTGGTACTACATTGTGTATACTTAATGTTGTATATATGTATGTATGTATGTATGTACCATATATAGTATGTATTGGTTTAGCGGAAGAAGCATAGATGTCTGGCCAGTCCTCATTCTCATCGTAGTCATCGTCTTGGTCTACGTCCTTGTCATCGTCATCGCCATCGCCATCGTCATCGCCTGTGCTGCACATCCTGTGCTAGGAAACTTCCGCTGCTGTTTCGGCAGGATTTTAAGCCTTTTGCCTTACACCTAATTGCACAATAAGGACTCCAAACCCACAGTCACCCATTGCTGCCATGATGGGATGGCAGTCTGTGAAAGTGTCGAGTGGCATCGTCTGCTGCAATTTCCTTACATATTGTTGATGTAGACTCAGTCAGTTAGTAAGTTATTTAGTCAGTTTACCAGTCAGTCAGTCAGTCAACCAGTCAGTCACTCACTCACTCACTCACTCACTCAGTCAGGCAGTCAGCTGAAAAACTTTAAATTGTTTCACAGCTTAAATTAATTTGTATGCTTTTTGCATATGTGAGTGTTTTCTCTAACTAAAATTTTCTTTTGCCATCTAAAATTTGTTCAAGTGGCTAAAGATGTTTCAATCCACTGTTCAGCTCTCCTCTCCCTCGTTGCCTTCTTCAACTGTTTCATTTCCCCTGCTCCCCTGAATGTGGCTCTTAATGCTAAAGCCAAACACAAGTTAACTTAACCCGCTCCTCCACATTCACCTCCCACCCCCCTAACTCTCTTCTTTCTCTTTGCCAACATACTTTTTGCTCATTATTTTTGCACAAACAATAACAAATTCATATAATGCGTTATGTATTTTTCAACTCAATTAGAAAATGTTTACAATGTGCATGAAAATTTCAAAGTTTCTCATTTTTTCCGCTTTCTCTCTTTCTCGCTCTCGCTCTCGCTTCTGTTTTTTGTTTGGTTTTTTTTTTTTGTTTTTGGTGCTTGGAAAAACTTTTGGAAAAACAGAGGCAGGCTTGCAGGCTGGCAGGCTGGCAGGCAGTCAACCCACTTCAACACAAATGGGTAAAGAGTAAATGTTGTTCAATATTAAAGTTGAAGAAAAGTGAACAGCAACAACAGCAACAACAGCAACAACAACGATAACTGAGGAAGAAAGCACCTTAAAAACAAAAAAAATAAAGTTAGCCTCGTTTTATTAGGGCCTCGTTTCTATTCTCAACATCTACGACTACCTAGCTACCTAGCTACCTACCATGCCATAGGTAGAGGATACCTATTCAATGGCCCATGTTTCATAAGCTTATTTTCGGGGAAATTATGGCGTACATTTCGCTTAAGCACTTGGAAAGTGCCAAAGCAAATGAGGTAAAGTGCATAAAAATGCAGTCCGACTTGCTGGCGTCGTTGGTAACTTGGCCAAGTATACGTTGTTTTTTTTGTTTTTTTTGTGTTTTTTTTTTTTGCCTGTTTCGGACTGCAGAGTCTGCAGAATATTTTTCCTTTTTGCCTGTTATTTCTTTTTTCTTTTCTTTTTCGGTTTTTTTTCTTTTTTTTTTTTTTGTTTTATATATACCTATATATTTTTGTTCATTTTTTTTGTTCGGTCATGGCGTCAGATTGTCGCTGCGGTAGATGGTGCCTTTTAAAAAGGTTTTTCGTATGAAATGAACATTTCCAAGCCCATGCACCACCTACACAGAGTCAGCAGAAAATGTTTGGTATATTGGCCACATGGCGTATACATACTATATATGTATATGTAACTATATATATGTATATACATACATATATTGAACAAGAAAACAAGAGCAAGAGAGAGACAGAGAGAGACAGAGAGAGAGAGAGAGAGAGAGAGAAAACCTGGCATCGTCTGGCCATAAAGAGATAGCGACTCCCATAACTTTAAAGTTCGAAAACTAATTATGCCTATGGCCCAGACATAGATAGACATGAAAGGGGTATGGAAAAGAGAGTAACGGGTAACGGGTAACGGGTTAGGGGTAAGGGGACATGGACACAGTTCGACTAGCAATGGCAATAGCAATGCCATGAACTGAACCAACCCCCCTTGCCTTGTCTGTACGTATTTTGCTGCATTCTCATAAATTATGCTCTACACCCCAAATATCTAGCATACCCCGCATCCCACACTCCATACCATACCACCACACCACACCACACCACACCAGACCATGCCTACACTTATCCATTTTGGCATCATATCAGCTTGCAGCTCACCTCATCTCTCACCTATGTATATGGCCTTTCAGCTAATTTGCTTTTGCATTTGGCTGCATTTTATAGCTAATGGTTTTTGAATAACAATTGGCTCAAGCACGAGAGGCGGCAGTAAAATTGTCTAGCACAAAATATATATATACATACATATATTTGCTAGCTTAAGTGCCGCATTAAAAACAAGGATATCATCATCAAAATGATCTCCATCTTTAGCTCTAGCATCATCTCCTTGTCCACATCACCATGACAATAAAGGCAATTGACGAGCAGGCAAATGTTGAAAATAATGATTAACGAGCGTACCCACACACACACGCTCTCACACACACACGCACGCACACAGAGGATAGAAGGAAGATGTGAAGAATGAAATGAATGAGGGCCAAAATGAGGCAGACAAGAAAAAGTCATATAGACAAGCAAGGATAGTAGCAGCAGGAGACAGGAGACAGGAGACAGAAGCAAGTGAAAGGAAGTGAAGGCGGAATAAAAAAATAAAATACGCATACGCAGGCAAATCAAATGGAAATGGAGATAGATGCGTCAGGGCAATGGGCAGAACATAGGGAGATATAGTATTTGTGGAATGAAAGCCTAAAGCATCATCAATGATTTAAATTAATCGTCGTAACACACGCAAATCTCGCACATGACAACCGAACAACAAAAGAACATCAACAGGGTGTGGGATTTCAGAGGGGTTGGGAATGTAGGAGGGTTGGTTGCAGTATGGGGTACATTTTTTGGGTGGGCGGATCTGAGACGATTTCTTTTTTTTTTTTCGGTCTGGCAGCGGATATGAAGTTGAAATCACCATATCAGACCAAATTACAAGAGCAAACATAAAATGGCTCAAGCCAAATGACTAAACGAAGTGGCAAGCAGAAGCACTTGATGGCATTTTCCTGCATCAGGATGATGATGATAATGATGATGATGATGATGGCAGCCGCAATGGCAAAAGGAGAAGGCGTGGAATCAACTTAAAAGGCAGATGGGGGGGGGTGGCAAATTAAAACGAAACGTTGCGATGACGACGACCAGGAGTATGGGAATGTGAATGGGAATATTTTGCTATTGACGCAAGTCACAGACATAGCCAGAGACTATGATAGAAATAGAAAGATAGCAAGAGGAGAGAGAGAGAGAGAGAGAGAGAGAGAGAGGGAGAGAGGGAGAGAGAGAGAAAGGGAGAGGGAGAGAGAGAGTAAGTGAGACTGAGGTGATTGAGAAGGGGAAAAGGATGGAGAATCTTAACAGTCGGATTCAGAGTCGGAGGCAACCAATCACGACAGATAGCATGCCAAGTGGGTAGAATCTGGAGCTATTTTGACAGATTAACTCACGCGTGTGGCGACATATACGCACGCATGCCTCCCATCCTTTCCATACCCCAACCCTTACCCCTACCCTCTCCCCCAACCCATCTGTCTGTCATTTGACAAACAACCAGACAGAAACTGAAACTGGACAACATCACCAACAGAGCAGCAGATCAAACTGAAACCGAAATCCAAAAAAAAAATATTAAATTGTTCACCAAAAATCACAATTGTAGAAATACAAAAACAAAAACAAAAAAAAAAAAGAATTAACAAAAATCATTCAAGTGGAAATTAGCAATTAAATAACTAAATATTTTTAATAATCCATCCTGATATATTGTTCTTATTTATCAAGTGAAAAATATCTTTTAATTTTGTATACCAATTGGAATTATCAGAATGAGATGAAAAATGAGAATGATTTCTTTCAACACAATTCCATTATACTATATATACATATATACATACATATGTAAAGTGTATATGCATATATTTGTATACTCGTATGTATGTCTACATATATATGTATATATTGTCTAGTGCCCCTCTTTTGTGTGGCAAGTATGAATTTTATTTGTATACATATGATATATATTTTTTTATAGCTACCATACGGATTGTTTGTATATATGTCATCTCATCTTTGCCTTGACAAAGTCATCATACCCTTCCCTATGCCAGGACATTATTAAAACGGGGGAAAAAAAAGGCATTCGTTTTGCCACTGGCAGCCATTTGCCGCTGCATGTGTTAAATTTAAGTTTTGATTTACGACCTCAACTTTGTAGTCTGTTGTTGTTGCCTGCTACTATATAGGCAATACATTTACTCACTCACAAATACAAATACACACACACACACTAACACACACATGCCCGGTTTGATAGTGATAAATTGCGCTGTCAGAAGTTGGTAGCTACAATCGCAGTTTTCTTCTTTTTTTTTTTTTGTCCGGGGCACCGTCGCAGCTGCCGAGGACTTCACTCCACTCCATTCCCCTCCGTTCCGCTCCACTCTATACAACTCTCTTCTCTTCTCTACTCTACTCTAGCTATCCTATCGAGCTATGTATCTGAGGCTAACTGGGTTATGAGCCAGCTTCAAGCATTTAATGGCTGTTGACAGTCGTGTCAGAACTAAAAAAAAAAAAAAAAAAGAACGAAAAAACAAAAAATAATATACAACCTACAAAAAGAGAAGAAAATTTAAGGGAAGAGAAGTGAAGAGTAGAGAAGAGAAGGGAAAGCAGAACGTTTTGTATATGAAGTCAGCTTTGTTTTAAGCCTTTCGCTTGCAGTCGTTGTTTGGTTTTCTTAACGTTTCTTAGTTTTTTTTTTGTTTTTGCTTTTTTGCTTTTTTGTTTTTTATGGCCAACTTCTTGACGGGTATGGCAAGTTATGTGCGCTCATTTCATTGTTGTTCTTGCGCCCCATTGGGGCTCAAGTGCGCTTATAAATTTGTAATAAAGTTGCTTATGTCGTAGACAACATGCTTTACCCTCGCTTGATTTGTATGGTTAAAAGGCTGGCTGGGTGGCTGGCTGGCTGCCTGGCATATTGGGCAACTGTGAGGCACTTTTAGCCAGCTAATTGTTGGAGGGCATAAAATATTAACCAGTCAACTGAAAATTGCATTTCCAATTGTCTTTCTCCCTCTCTCTTTGACTTTTTGTGTTTGTGTGTTTGTGTGTGTGTGTGTGTATGTGTGTGAGTGAGTGTGAGTAAGTGGATTTTTTTTTTAATGCTTGAACAAACCGAATAGTGGCAGCTGATACTAGAATTATTGCACCATCAAATTGTAGTACCGGATTAGCCGCTATATAGCATAGAATTGTGGGATATGGTGTTAGTTCGGTTTGTTCAAGAGGTGAATGAGAGGGGGGGAGAGGAGTATGGGGGTTTCTATGTATATGGTTGTCTATGCATAAATTATGCAAAATGATTTATAAGCGAAAAGGCAAAAGCGAAAACCGCACAACGTAAAAACTAAACATTGACCGACCGCATAAATTAATTGAATTATGCAAGCAATGTACGCTTACGGCGCCCTGATGTATGCAATAGCAATTCATTATTATTATTATGTAAATGTCGTATGTGTGGGTGTGTCCTGTCCGATGTGTGTGTGTGTGCGTGTGTGTGTGTATCTGAGTCGATTGGCTGGCATTTAATCATGCAATTTGAACTTTCACTTGATTAGCGCTAGGCTTAGTTGACAGATTTATGTGCCTTTAGTTCCAGAAGTGTCCCTTTTCCCTCTATCTTTCTCTCTTTTCTCTCTCTCTCTCTCTCTGTCTCTCTCTTTCTCTCTCTCTCTCTCTCTCTCTCTCTCTCTTTCTGTCTTATGCTGCTCTTTATCAAAGTTAAAGCTCACTCGAAAAATTAAAATCAATTTGCCACACACACAGAGGGAGAGATAGCTAGAGAGAGAGAGAGAGAGAAAGAGAGAGAGACAGGAAGAGGGAGAGAAACTCAGTCATTGTGGGCGGTACTGGAATTGCGTGTGTATGTATGCGTATATGTGTGTGTTTGTTAGTGTGCGTGCTTGTGTGTGTGTGTGTGTGTGTATATAGCCACCAACATTTGCCTTCCTCTGGCTCGTTAAAGTCTATAAAGACTGCCTTTGAAATCAATAAACCACGCGCGGGTTTTATGAGCCTGAGTTATAGGCCACAGTGTGTGTCTCACAGTATGCTAGTGTGTGCATGTATGTATGTGTGTGTGTGCGTGCATGAGGGAGTGTGGTTCTCTGTGCGTCATGAACATGACATGTGTCTGGGCCCAAACTCTCGCCGTCTCAACGTTGGCTACCGTTGGCAACGATGTCTTTAATTTCTTAGTAGCTGCATAAATAAACTATAAATTCAATTTTAGTATGGACTATAAGCCAGTTGGCTAAATAGATCATAGACATATATACAAACATAAATAATATACATATGTATATATGTTGTATATACATATATAGTTAATGCTTATATATTGGTTCTACGACTCAGTCGTTGTCGTTGACGTTGTCGTCATATCCTCTTCATTGCCCAACCACTTGAAGTTTAAGTTTATCTATTTTGTTTATTTGCCACAGTAGACTCTCCATTAACAAGAAATTTGAACTCAACTGTTGAATTGCTTGATTCTGAAATCAACCACATACACAAGCACACATACATACGAAAAAATTAATACCTATTGGGTATGAGTCCAAGTCCTATTGCAATAAGTTTACTTAATTTTCATATTTATCTTCGTTTTAAGCTCGACTAAACCGATTTTAAACATAGCCTAAAAAGTGCAAAGAAAAAATTCTAAGAGTAACTCGAAGGAACATTATCTTCGTGATTTCTAAAGTCAATTAGTCTTCTTTCATCTCTTTCTTAAAATTAAGTTAAGACTCGACTTATTTTAAAATTTTTATGTTTTTTTGTTTCTCTTCGTATCTTTTAACTTTATTTTTCTTATTTTTTTTGCTAATTGAATCGAAGTTCTTTTGATAAATTCTTTATATAAACACATACACATACACACAGACACTCACACACACATATAAGTAGAGAAAAATTCCTTTAGCATTTTGTTTGATCAACTAAAATGTATTGAAATAGGTGAGACGGTAGAGGAGGGAGGGGTGGTAATAGAAAAATTTTCAAATATTTACCACACTTGCCAGTTTCTCCTGTAAACAAGTCAGCAAAAATCAAGTTTCATCAAATGCTTGTTATTTTCTTTTCTTTTTTTTTTTTTTTTTGCTCTTATCGAACCATTTGATGGAGCCAAACGATTTTCATGTTCATGTTCATGTTCATGTTCAGATTGTATTCGATTTCATATTTGCTTCGCTTGCCCCAGAGTACACAATTTATAAGTACTTATGTCATATGGTAGGAGCAGCGGCAGCAGCAGCAACAGCAACAGCAGCAGCAGCAGCAGCAGCAGCAACAGCAGCAGTAGCCAACATCAGCGACAGCTGATGAAAATGGCAAAACGTTTACTGGCCCGTAAATCGTAGATGTAGAGCCTCTGTTTTATGTGAATGCAGTCAGGATTCGGAATGTGCTTAAAATTTAATGACCATTAAAGAGCTTCACACAGTCAGCATCCAGTATCCACACACATTCAGAGCAGGGCAGTGACTTTTATGAGCTGTGTGATTGTGCCGCATGTGATGATGCCGATGATGATGAGAATGAGAGGGGGCGAGGGTGAGAATGTTTGGATGAGAATAGAAATGACTATAGGGATGATGTTGATGATGATGTTGTGGATGTGGATGTGGATGTGGAGGTGGAGGTGGATGCTGATTCTTTCTATTATACCCACACTCTTATTTTCTTTCAAGCAACAAAGTCAATTCCCCAATTGCCGC
Source organism: Drosophila sturtevanti (assembly GCA_018150375.1). Classification (NCBI taxonomy): domain Eukaryota; kingdom Metazoa; phylum Arthropoda; class Insecta; order Diptera; family Drosophilidae; genus Drosophila; species Drosophila sturtevanti. The sequence continues at coordinate 13,429,060 of JAECWJ010000688.1, forward strand.
GTAACTAAATGCAAAAATATGCAAACGAAATTCTGTCACCAAAACTTACAATCATCTATTGAGTAGTGTATACGTGTGTGTGTGTATGTGTGTGTGTGTGTGTGTGTGTGTGTGTGTGTGTGTGTAGAGAGTGAGAGGAGCAGGAGGAAGAGAAGGAGATGCTAGGCGGTGATAAAATTGGCTATAGAGCCACACTCGAAGGCAAATATTTATGGCCACCTAAACACAGATACATATACCAACCTTGCATCGCATACATATATACATACACATACACCTACACATACACACACACATACACACACACATACACATACACATACGCATATGTGACCCAAAGTCTAGCTTGTGTCAATGAAAATTCAAACAAAAGTGAACTGCAATTCCAATGAAAAATCCCTCGTCTGGTCTATGAGCTAGCCAGATTAACAAGAGCATCAGCCTTTGGCCAAAATGAATAGACAGTATAGGCAAATACTATACTATAGATGTAAGATGGTATGGGTAAATGGGAGAGTGCAAAACGTTATGCCGGCTGGCATTGTTTTTATCAACATTTTTTTATATACCCTTCAATCATTAGAGTTGTACAAAAAGCTTGCTAAATTAAAATTTATTTTTACCCCATCAACAATATTTATTGTTAGATCTGTGGGAAACTTCCATATGAAAACCTTTTATTTCCATATAGTTTTTCAAAATCGTTTTAGAAAAACTTTTTTTTAAAGGTTTTTTGAAAATATAATATTGTACGGATCTAGGACATAGATTTGAAAGTGTATTGAAAATGCATTGTTGCTCACATTAGGTAAATGGTTGTAGTTTTCTCTTCTGTTTTATATATATCCTTTCCATTTTTCTTTTTCTTTTTTCATTTTTCCTCTTCTTCTTTTTTATTTTTGTTGTTTGTTTCTTATGTGTTTGTTTGTATCACTCTCCCTTGGTTGTGTTGGCCATTTTTGCATATTGGCCATGTGCACTTTGATAAGTGAAAATTGGAAAAAATTCTCACTTTGCATGGAAAAAATAATTACGAAAATATTTGCTATTGTTGTTGTTGCTATTGCTGTTGCTGTTGCTGTTGCTGTTGCCGTTTGTTGATGCTTCTTTTGTTGTCCATTCAATTTGAACGCTTAAATTGTGCAGGCAGATTTGACAACTTTAAGTACCAACTTCAACTGCATTTCCAAAGCATTGGCAGTTAGTCGCTAAGCACGCGGGCTTAGAGAGGTACAGCAACTACAAAAACAAAGAGAAAGAGAGAAGGGGACAGACAATGCTATTTGGCCAGTACTAGATCCTGCTGCCTTTCCATTGTAAAAAGAAAAGTTACTGCTCTTTTTCTCTTTTTTTTTCGGGGTTCATTTTTATTTATATTTTCATTTTTTCTTTTTTTTTTTGTTTTCTTTTTATTGTTTTGCCAGTTTTCTTTAGTCTATTTTTCCGTGTCCTTTTTTTTGTTTGTCGTTGTTGTTGTTGTTGTTGTTTAGCTAGCTGCAAATCAAAAGGCCATTGAAAACAAAAGCCCATGTTGCCTATAAATAGAGAGAGACAGAGAGAGAGACCGAGTTAAGTTAGCCAACTCTTTTTCTTTGTGCACGCTGCCTTTTCCATCTCTCTCTCTCTCTCTCTCTCTCTCTCTCTCTATGTTTTTTCTCTTTTTTTCCTCTCTTTTTGTCTCCTTTAGTGTTGGTCTCTTGCAGTTTCTTATCTGTTTATAGCACTTTTTTCGGGTATACGTTTTGTTATTTAAGTGTTCATTCTGGCTGGGATTTTGGTCGTAACACATTGACCAAATCTATACATGTTTGGCATGTTTAAGCCATGATTTACTTAATTGCATTTGCTAACCGCAAACACACATAGACATAGACACACACACACACACACACAAATCTAATTGCAATTATGCAATTTGTTGCCTCTATTTTTTTATTGTTGTTATTTTGTACAAAAAAAAAAAAAATATATATATATATATTGTATATAGGAACTTATTGCATAATGTGTTTAAAATTTATGCAACGATAATGCTTCTCGCTCTCTCGGTTTCCCCTCTCTCTCTCTCTCTCTCTCTCTCTCTCCCTCTTTCTCATGGGCTGCTTATTGGCAAATAAACACAAATCGTTGGCCATAATTTATATGTTAGGGGTGCAATGGCAAAACGTTAACATGGCCATATAACAAAATTATAATTTACATTTTGCCACAATCGAGTGAACTGTTGACTATAGTGAAAGAGTTGGCAATGATTATATATGTACATATACATATGTAGAATTGAAATAGCTTGCTTCTATATATACTCATGTATATACGTAAGTATATACATTTTTTTTTTTCTATAGTCGTGCCATCAATTATTTTTGCAACTTATTTTGTTTCCTTTTTTTATTATAACTAATTGCATTTCAATATGGCAAAGTGCGTGACTTTTTCACAGCAAGTCGAAAAACTATATTAAATTATCAACAAAAATAATGCAAATCGGATGCGAAATATACCCTGCCCCCAAAGGTATGCCACATATCATTATTTATTATAGACTTTGATTGGCTAATTATTGAGAATGAATGTTAATTGGCAAAAAATGAAAATCGAGACTGAGAGACAAAAAAAAAAATAATACACTTAGTTAGTTAGGTGAAAATATCATTGATTAATCCAGTTTATAAATAATAGTGATACATTACCATATAAACATTAAATTGTTATCAATTTTCTATTTATATATACATGTACATGTATATATGTATGTGTGTGTGTGTGTAAGTGTATAAATTTATACATTTCAATTTATTTGTAATGAAAAAATTTAAAAAGATTTAAAAAGCCCATCCCTTCCAGCTTCTCCCAACATGGATACACAATTTTCAAAATGAAAAGTTATTAATTTTAATGAATTATAGATATCATAATTTTCATTATTCTTAGCCAATTTACAAAAGGGGTGAAGATATGGCTTAAAGCATTCTGCTAAACTTGGCTCGTACTTTGCTAAATAACAAAATTAATGAAACATTTCGCAGGACTTTCAGGACTCTGGCTGTGCAAATATAGCTATTTATACTACACTCAACTTAATTACTAGCAACAGCAGCCGCAGGAGGCAAAAACTCTGACAGGATCTACAGCAACAACAACAGCAATAGCAATAGCAACAGCAACAGCAACAAAAGCGGCAGCTTAATCCGGCTAACATAGCCACGGTTCATTAATCAGGCGCGACTATAAGCCACAACAGGAACAAAACCCTAGCCAAGAGTAGCCCAGTTCTATACTAAAGTTTACTATATACTGGCTACATTTAGTCGAAGACCAGAAGGAAAAACAACAAAAAAAAAAAAAAATTAACAAGCAACTTAACACTTTAACGCCTTTCACTTCACTTTACGATGGCTGCTGGGAAACAATGTAATTACTTCAAACACTGAAGATGCTGCCGATGTGGCCGATGTGGCCGATGCTCTACTCTTGGCCTCTTTGGAGGCGTCTGTAATGGACGCTTGGCTGGTTTCTTACCAGGGGAGGGGGAAAATTTTTGGCTCTAGACTGCATTACCATTTGATTATAGAAAACATTTATTTAAAGTTGCCCTGGGCATGGGCTGGCAACCAGACCAAAGACAGCGGCAATGGCAGGAGCACAACTAAGCCATTATGTAGCACATACAAACTAACACAAACTAAGATAAACACACACACACACACACATACATACAGTAAGTGGAATGAATACAAAATTTTGGTATGGGTAAGGATACCAACAGGCAACACCAACAAACTGCACCGCCAACTAACCACAATGCAAATCCACAGAGCAAACAATGTCAGGTGAACATTGGGGGATGCCTAGACTCAACTCGACTTTGGCTTCCAGCTTGTGGCTTGAATTGGGTGTTGGGTGTGGACCCATCTATATACATACATATATACTTGTATGTGTTTGTGTGTATGTGACAGGCTGACAGACATCGGCACACCTTTTGCCATCAACTGGCAAAGTCAGCGGCGCCCCGTTTCTGTTTCAGCTTTCAAATTGGTAAATGTCGGTTTGTCGTTTCGACTCAGAGTCCCCTACCATAGCTCAGCTACAGCCTCATTCTCAAACTTAGTTATAGCCATACATATACACTGTCTCGTTCCCATTCCCGTTCCCGTTCCCGTTCCCGTTCTCGTACTCGTACGTAATTCAATCTGCAGTTTCAAGCTATTTTCAACAGTCAGGCAGCAATAGCAGGCAACAGATTTGCTCGTCAGTCGCGTCGAGAGCATGTGTTAACGGCTTCGTTGAAGGCAGTTTGAGGCCATTTGTCTTTTGCAAATGTTTGCCTGACTGACAGTCAGCCAGACAAACAGACAGACGGACAGACAAACAGACAGGGAGCGATGGAGACATAGGAATCGTTGTAGACGTGCATCAGAGACTGCAGGTCTAAGTGCACCTACACATGAAACTAACTCAGAAAATTGCTAAGCAATCGCCAAACCGAAAATGTTAATGGAGGTAAAAGGTATGGCTAAAAACGGGCCAAATGTAGCCAACGATAGACAAACAGAAGAGGGGGCACAACTGGAGTGTAATTAATGTTATAAGGATCACAAATGTGACAAGCTAAATGTGTAAGAAGGATGTGAACAATTGCAACTCGACTTTCAGTTACCATTAATAACAAATAAAATCAAGAAAAATATCTTAAATTTTGAAAAATTATGGTAAAGAGAATATTTACCAGTTAATTATAACTATAGAATTATTCCCTCATTAAACGTTGCATTCTCTTAATATTTTTATACATATATCGTATAATAAATTTATTTGCTCAGAAATTGAAATGATATAATATTTCTGCCTTAAGATTGCCCATCTCTATTAATATCTATGTAAAGTTAGTTATCTGTTAAATTATTCCTTAAATTGATTGAATATGTTTATAATTATTATTTGACATATTCTATATATTTGCAGATAATAAAAGTATCTAAATTCTGGGTGAGTTCATAATTTAATTTTCCTATTTCTAAGCTGATTATACTTTACTTATGATCGGATTCTTATAATATTTGATTGATACATTTACTCAATATATAAAGCGATATATTAGCTCTGATTCACTTTCTCAGTTTTCAATCAACAAGCGACGGCATTTAACCAAAAAAAAAAAAAAAGCTAACAAAAGGCAACCAAAAAAATTCCAATGAACATTTCGTCTAATGAAATTTATGCAAAAACAGGAATGGGAATTTGTGACACTTTTCAAATGGTGTTACAACGGAAACTGTCGCACACTCTCTCTCACACACACACACACACACGAAACCCATCGCATAGAAAGATATATATATATGCAAAAGGGGTTTCTGCCGAGTGAAAAATAAAATAAAACGGGGAAAAAATAAACATTTTTATGTGCCTTGGCGACATAATTAATTTAAAGAATTGTTTGCGAAAACTGTCAGGTGTTCGGTTTTGCCAACTATTAATCATTGTTATTGTGGTTGCTATTGTTGTTACTTTAACTGTTGTTGTTGTTGTTGTTATTATTGCTCGAATTGCTGGTGTTGCATTTGCATAGACTACTCATGCAATCGAGTTGATTTATTATAATTACGCTGTAGCTGACAGTTAAGTAAATGCCCTGACAATCAATTTAATTACAATACACATATCAATTAGTAAAAGGTTGCATATGGACTTAAAATAAGGAAAGGGGAAATGTAGTTTTCGTATTATGCTTGACTTACCTTTAAACGAATTCCAGCCAAAAATGGGGAAGGTGTTTGATGTTTGTTGGTTTTTCACTATTCTTTCGTTTTTAATTATTTCGAGTGTTCTTTAATTTTCTAATTTTTTTTTTTTATTGGCAAAAGTTTGAGTTCTTCTCTCTTTTAGCGTCAACATATGGTAGAAATGGCTGGTCTCGATGTTAGTTGTTAGGATATTAGGCCACATAATGTCCACACTTTTGATGGCCCAAAACGCGCTAAACGATTCAAGGAAGGGGGGAAAAAAACACACACACAGAAAAAAAAAGTGTAAAAAACCATTTAAGAACCAAAAAAAAAAAAAAACAAGTCATTTGCAAGGCTAGCCAGCATCTCTGTATGTATATATGTTTTTTTTTTTTTTTGTGTCTATGAGTGTTTGTATATGTATTGGTGTTGATGTGTATGTGTAAGCGTTAGGTCCTGCCTAGGCCTTGGGCGTAGCCATTGTCGTAGTCATTTTAAATATCTCTTGAGGTTCGTTGCGTCTTCTTTTATTTTCCTCTCTCTCTCTCTCTCGTTTCGTGTTGTGTGTTTCTGTGTCTCCATGTTGTTGTTCTTTGATTGTTCAGTTATTCACAAATATATATATATATATATATATATATACATATATATATATATATATACAAATATATATATAAATACACATACACATATATTTGGTATATATATATTTATATATATATATATACATATATTTGGTATATACTTAAGCACTTAAAGTTGTTATTATTTATTATAGAATTTTTTTTTTTTAATATATTATCTTTATTGCCTTCTGGTATACTCAACACTGAGTAGCTGTTGCCTGGTCCCAATATTTCAAGTTGATTGAAGAAGGAAGGATATGCGCACACAACCACCGCTGTCGCAGGACAACAGCCAACTGTGCGATGAGTGTGAATATTATGCCAAGCCAGGGCCACGGCCAGGCTGATAAGGGAATAAGCTCGAACTCAAACCTGTTCGCACGACCTGTACACATTAAGAGGAGAGTGTGACTCAAACAGGACGAACATAGCATAACAGAGCATAACTGAATGGAGCCATGTTGAATCAGGAGCAAAACAGAATAGAGCAGAACAGCATACGATAGAATAGAGTAGAGCAATATACATATATATATATATATATATATATATATACACATAGAAGAGGATAGCAAATGTCTCATGCCAATCTTCTTGTTTGCCTCGACACTTGTTACCGTTTTACAAACTGAATGGTTAAATGAGGGGTTTGGTGTTGGGTTGCTTTGAGTATGGCTCGGTGGGATTGGGTAAAATATGCCGGAGCGTATTTGCTTATAGGTACAGCAACAACAACTGCGAATGCTATTCATGTACAACGTGTCGTATGCGCACTTTTGCGGCATTTTGAACTGTTTATTTCGGTTTCGTCCAAAAATTGCATACATTGAATGGTAGTATAACTGCCTCAAACCTATTAAATGTAAATGAGTATAAAATAAAATCCGAATATAAAGAGAATATAATAATTCCATTCCAATTATTAAAAACAAAAAATATGACAATTGAATAATAAATAATTTTAGCATTCAAATACCTTTTAAATAATCGAAAACTTTGAAGAAACTTTAGTTTAAATAATTGTTTTAAAAGTTTTTTTAAGTTTGAAGGCTTTGTCTGTAGGAATGTAAAAAACTGAATCTTTATGTATATTCTACAACATTAACAAGAGACGCCGAAATGTAGGCAATGGAAAATTTCAAATAAATTTTAATGAACATAAATAGTCAAACCAATTTTATATTTCCATCTTTATGTCCATCTATCTGTTTAACTATCTGCCTAGCTATTTAATTTTTAACAACCAAATCTTAGGCCACGCCCATGCAAAGTATTTGTAAATGAAATTTATGAAAAAATCACTAACTATAAAGTATGTATTGGTTAGTTAGCACATTGATTCAAAAATCATTTAATACACTGTTTTATCATTTGTTTATCGTCGTGAACTTTGACTAAAGTATTTCTACAAAAGCTAAAGTAATTTGCTGTCAATAAAAGAAAGAAAGTGGTACTCTGTTAACCTGTGTACATACATAACACAAACATTTGGCCGAAAAAAAGGCCAGCTTGGGTGAATTATCAAACTATTGTTAATGAATTTTTGATTAATTTTTCGCAGTTGCCAAAGACCCTGTAGAATTAATACTACAAATTTACAATGCTCAATCTCAGCCAAATAGAGGCCGATTTAAAAAAAAAAGACATATATATTATGTATTTGCATTGAGGTACAACAGTTCATGAAATACTGAACTATATTAAATAAAAAATTTGCCAGGGTATACAAACTTCGGTATGGCTACATAAAACACGGTCTTTTAGGTTTTTATTTTAACCGCTGTTGCTGCTTGTGGTGCAGCAAATAACTAACATATTTGCCAGTGCGATTGTTAAAGAGGCTATTATTTAGCAATCTAAACGATTTTGGCCGAACATGAACTATTTGCAAATTGTGTATGTGTATGTGTGTGTGTGTGTGTGTGTGTGTGTGTGTGCCCTCAGTTCGGTTTGGTGATTTGGTAATTGCAGCATCAACAACAATATCAGGGCGCATGCACGTTTAATGTGTGTGTGTGTGTATGTACGCCTGTATGTGTCTGTGTATACACACCAGGATATCGGACACTAGCCATAATATTCAGCGGCACAATTAACGACCAACGGACAGACGCACAGAAACACACAGAGCCAGACCCAAACTCAAACCCGAACCCAAAATCATACTCAAACCCAGAATCAGTAACAGAAACGGGGACAGAGACACCCAGATCCAATCCTCCTTCCAGCTATGCAAATATGCCGAACACAGTCAATTAAATTCGCAACTCGGAAAAGTGTTAAAGCGCTGAAAGGGCAATGAAGGAGAGGGGATTGAGGGAAGCCAAAACAGACAAGTCATGGAGGGAAAAGCCAGTTGGATTTTGAGTTTAAACTATATGCCCAACAATTTGATTAAATTTTTAAATTATTTTTTTTTTTGTTTATTTTTTGTTTTGTTGGGTTTTTTTTTTTTTTTTTGGGTTATTTTGTTTTGTTTTTTGCCTTTAGTTGAACAAAATTTGTAATTCAAATTAAAAGCGCAAATAGTTTTTTGTGCCGAGGCTAAGGCAGAGTCAGAGATGGCAACCAAAGGCATACCAAATTACTAGTGAAGCGGCTGTCTCACAGTGCTTCTGCTCCTTCTCATTCTCCTTGATGGAGGCCAAAAACAAACAAAAAAAAAAAAAAAGAACTGAAAAAAGAAGGAATATACAAAAAAGCACAAAAAAAAAAAAACAGCAACAAAAGCAAAAGCAAATGAAATGCAGTCAGTGGAAATGACGACGCCCAAGTCTCCACTGTGTGATAGAGGGAGCAGATGATGATGATGATGATGATATGGATAACAGAGGGGGGGCAAAAGCGAGTGGGAAAGGAGGGGGAAAGTAGGCAACTGAAAATCCAAAACAAAAACCCAACGAGAAACTAAAATAGACAAAAAAGCAAAAAAAAAAAAAAACAAAAAATGACGAAAAAAAAAAAAAAAAAGGAAATACAGAAAATGCCGCCACATTTGAATGCTGTGAAGCAACAATGTTGCATTCCACTTGGGCACTTTGTTAGAAGCAGCAGCAACAGTCATATTGTGGCCACACACACGCACACACTCACACACACATTCACACACGGACATATACATACCCACACAGGCATACACAACAACTATACGCATACACATAAAGCCACACACCACACACACAGTGAGAGAGGGGAATCTCTAGAAGTAGAGAGCTAGAACTTAGTACCAGGACCAAGACCGGGACCGGGACCAGGACCAGGACAAAAAGGGCGAAAAGTAAAAGCCACGCCGGCATTTGGCACAAAAATATTTTAAAATTCCAACAACGAAAGTGCAGACAAAACTCTTAAATGACGAGCAGCACGTGCCCAAATAAAATGATGCGCATAGTTTGAAGTGTGTGAGTGTGTGAGTGTGTGTGTGTGTGAGGGGCTATCAACCCCCTACCAAAACCGAAAAACCCTTAACCATATATAGGTACAGATGTATGTATGTATGTATATGTTTGTATGAAAGGCCTTCCGCGCTCTCGCTAAACTCAATTTTCGCACACTCATTTCATCGTCGTTGTCCCGTTTTCAATCCCCCCCCCCATCTCCCTCACACTCCTGTTCATATATAAAAGCAGCGACAGAGCCATCACTCCATAGGGACTCCATAGACATACTCTGAGCATATTTTCGACATCAACGTTTGCCATTTTTGTAGGCTTAGTCCTTGGCGCCATTGCTGCGCTTTGGGTTTTCGCTGACTTTTCAATGTGTCAAATCGTGCTACATTAGATTGGACTTTGGACTTGCAACATCTTCTGTCTGTGAGTAGCTCACAGCTCAGCAGGTGATGGTTAGAAAGAGAAAGAGCGAGACAGAGAGAGAGAGAGAGAGCGAGAGGAGTTATCCACATTGGTGGCATGCAGAACAAGTGACAAGTGCATACGCGACCGTATTGAAAATGGTTTTTCTATATTGATATATTGATAAACATCAATAGCATATGGCCAGGCCAATCCAATTCAATGTAATGACTTTATGGATAGAGAAAATTCTTTTCCATTTGCAATCGATTGAACTAAGTTATATATATTGCTAAAAAAAAAAAAAAAAAACAATAGCAAAACAACAAAAAAATTTCCTAAATAAACTGATTATAATTTGAAACCCTTTTTCGTTCTTATTTTCAGTTAAATGTATATATATATACATATATAAAGTAAAGTTTCTATAAATCGGTGCCATTTATTTTGCTGTTTATGCATATCCGAATAATAGTATTTCATTTCTGAAGCATAAGTTGAAAATTTAAAAAAAAAAAATTTTTTTTTTTAAATTTAGCAAATTTATAAAATTTTTGATGGTATTATAGTTGATGGCATGTTATTGTTTTATATTATTATTATTGTTGTTTATCCAGTTTCGCGGAATTTATAATTGCATATCATTATTTGGGATCTGCATAAAAATGTCAATTTTTTTTCCTCTTTTCGTTTTTTTTTTTTTTTTTTTTTTTTTTTTTTTTATCCTGTTGTTGTTATCGATATTAATGAAGACTCATAATGGCTTTGTGTGCAGCAGCAAAATGTTAAAATGCCAGCTAATTAAAGTTCTGAAATAATTTCAAATTTATATACTCGTTTGTTTTCATTTTACTTTCTATATATATATATATATGTATGTATATATGTATATACATATGTAAATGTTTTTTCTTCTGTTCGCACAGTTTTTTGTCTTTATTTTATTTTATTTTTTTTTTTTTTTTTTTTTGTTTTTCACCCAAGAAATTTGCATAAAATAAACATTGGCATTTACGAGTAAATCACGCAATATTTATACAATCTAAAAATTGGAAATCAAGTTTTCCATTTTTTATTGTTGGTAATTTTTTTTTTTTGTTTTTTTTTTGTTTTTGTTCTTTTTTGTGTTGTGTTGGGTTGTGTTTCGACTGTTCTCTTCACCGTCAAATAATCAATCAGACGTGAAATAAATGAAAATTTATGCTGCATAAAAAAATAAACATAAACATATATGTATATATACTTTATATATAAATATATATGTACATACATACATCTGGTTGTATGTATGTATATTTAACGAATCTGTTACCCTGTTTTGTTTATTTATATCGGTTTCGTCTTGGTTCCACCTCTTTAATGCATACATATGACTTCCGAAACCATTAAATTTTAGCATAAAAAAAAAAGAACACCAAAATACAAATACTTTGCCGTGTATTTCCGCTGGTTAGTTAGGTTGTTTCACTGACATTCTGCCAAAGAAGACAAAAAAAATAAGGAAAGAAATAAGAAAAATAAAAACCAAAAAACCAAAAAAAAAAAAAAAAAAGAAAAAAGGAAAAACAAAAGAAAAATGACCAAATGCAAACTGCAAAGTGCAGTAAAAAATTTGTTGAAATATGCGACATAGCTGCTCTAGCTCTGGCTTTGGCAAAATAAAAAAAAAAAGGAACAAAAAAGGCAAAAAAAAAAAAAAAATAAAAAGAAAGAACGAAAAGGGACAAAATTGCAGAGCTTTTATTTGCACTTCAATTTTGCCCTCGACGACGAGGACGACAACGACAACGACAACGAAGAAGACGGCCGGCGGCGCTCTTTATGGCGATTGCAATCCCAGCTGCACTCGGTTAACTGCACTGCAGTTGCTGCACGCCATGACAAACCGAACTGAACCAAACTGAACCAAGTCAAACCAAGCAAAGCCCATCCAAGGACTTGGACTTGCAGTTGGAAAGTCACAAGACAAGTGCTACTTACAGCTATTTTATGTTTGAATGTCCTTTTGTGCTTATCAGCGCTTAAAATCGGACAGAAGTCAGCCCAAAAAGCACAAGGCACGACAAACGATGGTAGCACGCCGGCCAGGATACAGGAGAGCAGGGTACAGGCACCACCATCACCACCATTACTACCGCACAAAGTACAACAACACCAAAAAAAAAAAAAAAGGAACAACAACAACCTGCAGGTGAAACGTTGCACGGGAAACAGGCAAAATAAAATCATGTGACACTTTGTGGTTAATAATGTTTCGGGTGTGCATATATTCCCAGCAAAAGGGCACGGCCATCTATGGTTGGGATGTAATGGGATGGGATGGTCGATGGGGGATGGGGGATGGATGATGGGGAAATTGTGCCTGGGTATGAGGTGTTTCGAGAATGAGGGCCTTTGTCTCGGACATGGACACCCCCGAAAAACCAGAACGAAACACACAACCAATTGGCGGGCCACGTTGGCGGCGGTGATTTAAATGCAAATTTATTATCATGCAGCAGTAAAAATACCAACAAAAAAAAAAGGAATCAGTGGATATATATAAACATTGTGACGACTAGTCAATACCCTCTTAAAAATACTCTCATTTGACTTAAAAGTATCTATTTTAATACAAGAATATTTTATTTTGTATCTTTTAAATAGTTTTTCTTGGATATTTCTTAGATGGTTTAGATATGCTATATCGAAATGATCCATTGGTTCGATCATAGGCGTTCTATTCACTTATTTGATTTAGGAAAGTTAGTATTCCATAAACGAATACCAAATTTTTAACAATTTCTTTATTATTTAATAATTAATAATTCCATCAGGTTGTGTACAATACAATGAAAATTAAAATTTAGGATTTAAATTTAAAATTAGACTTATACAATTGTAGATATCTATTTAAATCTAGAAAAATATAATAAATATATATATATATATATATAATATATGAAGAAATGAATAATGAATGAATATATAGGCAAGTAACAGGATAGTTCAAGGGTCACATATAATTGATATACCCTTAAGCAATGTGTACGAAAATGTACTCATAGCCCTCTTTCCAACAGGTTAGGGGGTAGCTGAAGAACTTTTTAAACATCATATATGTACTTATATATATAGTATATATAAACATGTATATATATATATATTTATATATATATATACATATTTATATATATATGTATACATATATATATTTGTATAATTGAAAGGGGACAGAGGGAAAAATGTTGTAATAATATTTACAAAATGTCTGCTTGCCATTTTTCCCCACACTTTTTGTCTTTGTGCAACCAAACAGGGTGCAACAATTTTTATGGTCACATTTTAATTTTCTGCATTTATATTTACATTTTTATTAAACGATTTGCATATTCTGTTCATCAACATTAACATCATCATCATCATCATCATCCCCATCTTCATCATTATTGGTATTATTATTATTATTATTATTATTATTATTCTTATTGATATTACAAGATCATTATAAATGCAAAGCTTTCAATTAAAAAAAAAAAAAAAAAAAAACCAATAGCAAAATAATAAATAACTAAAAAGAAAATCTCCATTTAAAGAAAACTTTACTCTAGGGGTGGCTCTAACTTTGCTTTGAGCCATTTCCCCATGTCCTTCAATATAGCCACACGCGATAGAAATCGAACAATGGTCATGCAATTGACACGATATTATCGCCGCAAGACCAAAACAATTTAACCCTTAGTACTGTAAATTAACGGGTTTAGAAAGGTTGCCAATTATTTTAACTGTACCATTAAGCTGATAAATGCTAAATACATAATGCATATATACATAGAAACGGATCCTTACACAGATAATAATAGCTAGTTATGCCAATAGTAGGTACATTTGTTATACTCTATCCTACTATTATTTACTTAGTACATACATATCTTTATATATGTATTTTAAGAAACGATATTTCTATCATTTAGCAGGTATTTAATTGATTGCTTATGGATACAATATATAGGATATATTGCTTACGAAAAAAAAAAGGCTTTAAATTAAAATTGACATTCTCAGTGATGATAGAAAATATTAGTTTTTTGATTAAAGTCCATGTTTGCCTTTGAACTTGACAGGCTAAAAAGTTCACATTGCCTGGATAATGTTCAGGCCAACTCACTTACCCTTTCTCTCCCTACCCCTCTGTGTCTCTCTTCCACTTTCAGTCGCTCACTCCCTCTCTATCATTTTATTTGCAATTCCTTGGAAAATAGAGAGGATTTCTCATATATGTACATATACTCTGTATCTATCTTTGTCTAGGTTATTATCATCGTCACTCATTCGTATGGCTTATCTGTGAAGCAAAATTGTTGTTTAAGTTTGCCATTTTTCAACAACTCATCAATCTGTTTCGATGCTATGCTTTAGTTTTGCCATCAGCCTCTTCCGTTTCTTTCCATTCAGTTGGTTTCAGCTGAGTAGTTGAATTTGGGTCTGGTTCTGGTTCTGGTTCTGGTTCTGGTTTTAGGTTTGGGTTTAGGTTTAGGTTTGCTTTGGTTTGGCTCAGTTCTAACTTATGCGAGGCACGCACTAACCGCAAATGCAGCAGCATCAGTCTTCGTCTGCAGCCCTTCAACTTGCAAGCAAGCAACCCACCCCATCATCTCCCACCACATTCTGTATGATGCCACTCTTGGTAAATATGGGAACATTTGCTCCACTCACTCTACTCCACTCCACTCCACTCCACTCCACTCTATTCCACTTTATTTTTCTTCTTTTTCTTTTTTTTTTTTTTTTTTTTTTTTTTTTTGTATCTTTGCGTAACTGTGAGGAAAGTTTTAGCACTTATGTTAGGGCCTTCTTTTTGCTACTGAACCGCCTGTCGCCAATGACGCTAAACTTTTTTATTATGTATTTTGCGCTTTTATTATTCATCTATCATCGTTGTTATAGTTTAATAGAAAGTTTAAAAGTCATCATGGCATCGGCAATGACTTGCAAACATTTCCACCGTGCGCCATATGGAAAAAGAAAAAAAAGAAACACCAAATTCTGGCTATAACTTAGACATATGTACGGGTGCGGTTTGTGTGTGTGTGTGAGTATGTTGCTCTTGGGCAGAGAAGAGCAACTCCACATGCTCATCAGACTTTCATTAGCTTTGCCAAAGGCATTTTGGACAAAAGCTGGCCAAAAGCCAAAAGCCAGCAGGCAGTAGCCAAGGCATAAGCATCACAGACAGCAGATAAACAATTAAATTTATGCAACGAACGTTTCATTAGCATTCGAGCAAATAGCGTGATTTCATCTCCCTTCAATCCCCTTACTCTCCTTTCCCCATCCTTTCTAAGTTTTTAGCCATCACTCTCTCTCTCTCTCTCTCTCTCTCTCTCTCTCTCTCTCTCTACTTCACCCTTTACATTGCTATCTCTTTCTGTCTCTCTCTCTCTCTCTCTCACTCTCTCACTTACTCTCTCTAGTTGGATGTCCTCGGGCGGGCCGTTAGTGTTAATTAACTTGGCGCGGATTCAAGTGCCAAATACGAATTTCGAATTGCATGGTACTTCAATCACCCATATCAACGAAAAGGGAGGGGGGGGATGGCTTTGGTGGCCACCCGCTCCATTTGCTCTTTCATCTCGGATCTTCAATATCCAATCTGTATGGTACCATGACAACGCAGATACATAACTCAGGCTAAAAAATTCAATAAAATGCTCAACTGCAACTGACCATGAGACGTTTATAGCATCCATTGGCCACGCATGCAAAAAGCCAAAATAACCGCAAAGTGTTTCTAATAAATTGTGCAACAACAGCAGCAGCAGCAGCACCAGCAACAACAACAACAACAACAACGCTAACAACTACAACAAGTGTTTAAATTTATCGCCAATCTACATATACATACATTCACATATATACACATATACATATATATAGACATATGTATGTATATATTTATGAAGTCACATATACATATATACATAGTTCATTCTCTTTCACACATACTCAAGCTGTCCTTTTCTATCACACTAAATAAACAATATTTTATATGAAAAGCAAAAGCCCGAGGACCATATCGCATCAACCGTTGGCGCTAACTAAACGTTGCTGAACGGCAGCAATACCAACACCAGCGATAAGACAATACAAAAACCTATACGACCAACAATATACCCTACAAAACAATCGTTAAACATCAAACTGACTGCAAAATTCTCTATCTTTATTATATCGTATCGATTTGATATCTGATATCAATCTATTTAAAGCTGTAATATTTCTCTTTCTATGTGATCGTTCATTATTTGATTAACAGATCGAAAATTATAATCGCTTAAAATTTTATTATGGTTTATTAATCAATTGCTTCAAATATGATTAAAAATAGAACGGTTTAAGCTTTTGATTTCATTTTGACCAATAAATTTATAGATGTAAAGAATTAATTTGAATTAATTAATTGAATTTTTTAATTAAGATTTAAAGATTTTTCTTTGTTTATTATAACCGTTTGGCGTAAAGGATTCTTAAATACTAAAAATCCATCAACTGGTCTTACATATTTGGATCTCTTACACATCTAAAGTATGAGTATATAATGTGTAATATGATCTGATTAAAGTACTTATATATATGCAGTTATTTAAATAATTGAATAATATAGAAATATTATTATTGTTATTGGGCATAATATTTGGATTTGGTTATATCACGTCACTCTATAAATTTATCTAAACAAAAATATATGTATGTATTCGCATATTTAAATATAATATATACGAATGGAGAAACTTGATTTTCTCTTTGCCTTATTGTAGACTTTTAAGTTTATTATTTTCTTTTTTAACCTTCCCATGTGCCCTATATGGCTCTTATTGCCTTTATGGATTATAGGGTATTTGGAAAAACCACGAAGAGGAGCAATTATGATATCGGGGCATGATTTTGTGGGCAATTGGCTTTAATGGCTCCCAGGCAGACCAGGGCTAGGAGTCGAGCTCCAGTTCCAGTTCCAGTTTCAATTCAAGCCAAACTGCCAGTTGGTGTCGCCAACAGCAACAGCCATTCTTGTTGCTCTTTCTACCAAGTTCATTTAGAATCCCCTTAGCCGCCATCTCTGGACACCATTTTATCCCGTTTCTGGTTTATATTTAGTATGTGTAAGTGTGTGTGTGTGTGTATGTGTTTCTGTATGTGTGTGTGTGTGTGTGTGTTTGTGTGAAATTTATTTAAATGCTGCCAAAAGGCAATGGCAAATCAGAGTCAATTGGCTTCAGTTCTGGGTACAAGTGTCGCTGCTAGCCGGATCCTGCTGTGTGTATTATAAGCTGCTTCTCTAATAAATACGCTGGGCATTTGCCAGCTAGACGGGACCGAGCCTAAACCGTGTCTGATGCCTATCAAGCCCCTTGCCAGGGCATCCTTTCTTTTCATTTCTATTTTTTTCCCCGTTTTTTTTTTTTTTTTTGTTTTTGTTCGCCTTTTTTCTTTTTGCTGTGTTGCTCTTCTCTACTCTTTTACTGTTTTGTTTTGGCTTTTCTTCTTTTTTATTTTTCGTTTGTTGTATCTTTTTGGTTGTTGTGCAATTTATTTTTAAATTGCCTTATATGATAATCGTTTGCATTAAAAGGCATAGAAGACCCCTTGTCTATCCCATTTGCCGGTTTGCCGATTGCCTTTTGCTGCCTTTGCCACACCCTTTGTCCTGTTCCTATGCCAGTGCCAGTGCCTGTGCCTGTGCCTGTGCCTTTTCCTTTGCCAAAAAGTGTCGCCGACGTTGTTTGTATTTATTTATTATTCAAAGTGTTATCGGCGGCAGAGTCAGCGGCGGACACGGAGGCATGGCAGCCAAAAACCCAAAGGATTAGTTATGATAAATGTGTTTTATAAGCGTGACACACACTCAGCTGGGAAAGGAGCGAGAGACACACACACACACACACACACATTCAGAGAGAGAGAGAGAGAGAGAGAGAGAGAGATATATATATAAAGAGTCAAGCAAAACCAAAGCGGGTCGTGTCCCATTTTAATGCACAGATAATGAGTTCCTTTGTTGGCAATATGTCAAATCGTTGGGCCAATTTTTCAGCCTCCAAACACAACTCAGTTGGGTAAAGGATTGGTATACAGTTTGCCATCATCTAGCATTTGCCATTTGCCATTTGCCATTCGCCGTTTTGTGTATGCGCGTTGAATCGTGTTAATTGCTGCCTATGGAACTACATGAGATTAGTAAGTATATAAATCAGTCGTATCAACTTTACTCCTTCTACCTCCAACCAGCAATCCAGAACTCTATCTATCCCTCTCACACTTTCACCCACTCTTTCTCTTTGGGATAAGTTACGCTGGAAAAGCCGCAAGATGAAAATGCTGATAAATATGGTGAAACTTGAGAAGAGAAATCAATTAAAAACGCTTCAATTGGTTTTGGTTTTTCCTTCGTTGTTTTTCCGCCTCCGTTGTGGTTGCCATGTGGATAATCATGATGCAGATGATGATGATGATGATGATGATGATGATAATGATGATGCTGATGACGATGGTGGTGCTTTGTCCTAGCATGGGGCATAAGGACTAGAATAAAGGCTTTGTTCAAAATCCAAGAGTTGTCAAGCATGGCTTATGCACGAACTTGACATGGTATATGAAAACTTATTCAAAATATATATTGACTCACAGCTTTAACATGGATTAATCCTAATCAAATTGATTACAAATAGGAGTATTTTAATAATATATAAATTTCTTTAATTTTAGTTCATAATATATAATTTTCAACTGGTTCATTTCGATTTCGATTCCACAAGTAAATCATTTCATTTTTTCAATAACATTTTTATATATTTCTCAATTATTATTCTAGGATTTTTGTTAACCAATTTGATGGAATTATAGAAATTATATTGAAAATTGTTAATTAATCTAATCTAATTTTAAGGCTAATTGCAATCGTATTGATCCCAAAGCAATGTTGTTAGCCAAGAGCATTGAAAGTTTCACCATTCATCAATTGGACCTATTTCCATTATATTATATTGTATTATACTTTACCATTGAGGCGACCTGCCGCCAACCGCCCCCTATCTCCCCTCCCCCCCCCTTCCCTAAAAGCATAAAAGAGGGGGGAGGAGAAAAAATGCAATTATGTAAGTCAGCAAGCATAATCGATTAACGCCCGAGTTTGGCATTGATGTAGCTGCTCCTGTTCCATCGCCAGCTCCTACTTTTACTCCTGCTACTTCTCCTATGCCTCAACCATTCATTTGGATTGGTTTTTTTCTGTTGTTGTTGTGACTTTTCTTGTTGTTGTTGTTGTTGTTGTTGGGACTGCGGCCGCGCCTGAATGAATGCGAATGTGATTACGTTATCAAGACATACTTGAGTTATAAATTCGATTAAATTACCTATAAGCCTATAACGTCCATCACTACCATACATGCGAAAGGTTGAGGTGAGGATTGTGTTCCACCTTTATATCAGCCAATCCACTTGAATCTTCAGTTATTTTTTTTTTCTTTTCTCCTTTTTTCTTTCATTTTTTTTTTTTTTTTTTTTTTTTTTTTTTGGTAATTTCAATTTAATCGCGTGTCTCGACCGCGTGACTTACTCTATGTGCTGGCTAATAAATATTTCACTTATTTCACGATTTTCACGCCTACTATTTGCTGATACTTGTCCTTAACTAACCCATACCCAAGCCCAAAACCCCCTCACCCATTCTCATACCAATTCTCAAATACGGGCCGTACTCCCACCCCACCCCCTCATTGCCCCTTCACTCTACCTCACCTGCTGTGAGTGAATTGTTACAAAACGTTTTTACCATTTTTCTTACTTGCTCGCACATTGTCAACGTTTTGTGCTAAAGTGTGGAAATGTGGGCGTCCCCGCCTCCCCCCCCCCCACATTCTACAACAAAAGAGGCGTGCCCAGGTGGCAATGAGTGCCGAGTGCCAGCGGCATGTCTCAAAATGAGTTGACACTTTGCATGTCAGTATAATTTTGAAATATTAATCATATGGCATGTGCAGGTTGAGCTTTTGGTGCTCCAACTTCGACTCTGGCTCTGACTGGGAATGAGAATGAGAATAGCAATGAGACTAAGGTATGGGTATGGGTATGAGTATGGGTATGGGTATGGGTATGGGTATGGGTATGGTTATAGGTATGAGAATGTTTGCTTGGCATGGCATGAGCAGTGGGCATGAGCCTGACATGACCTGGGCCTTCAGCATGAGCATAAGCATGATGATGAGGGCAAAACTATTGTTGCTACTGCATATTACGTTACATGCGAACATTAAGCAACACACACACAAAGATAGATTGTGTGTGTGTGTGCCAGAGAAGAAGGTGGACGAAAGCAAGAGGCAAACACAAAGGAGCATTGGCTGCATAATCAAATAGAAAATGTTGGCTCGTGCTGCTCGAGCTGACTATACACTGCAAAAAAAAAAAAAAGATACAAAACAATCTATACGATATAGATGACCAACTAATAAAACTATCAAAAAAGTAAATTTAAATTATATATATTATACAATAATTGCAATTTTTCCCCAAAGGATGGCAAGCAAATTTTCATGCCAATAAATTTAAGCTAAATAAGGCTTAATATTCTTTAGCTTAAGCTAATCCCACTTAATCCATTATTTTGTATAAATTATGCTCCATCTGCATCTATGACTTTAGTAATTTAAATGATTTC
This sequence comes from Drosophila sturtevanti, assembly GCA_018150375.1. NCBI lineage: Eukaryota > Metazoa > Arthropoda > Insecta > Diptera > Drosophilidae > Drosophila > Drosophila sturtevanti. The sequence goes on from JAECWJ010000688.1 coordinate 13,449,905, forward strand.
TTAGTAACAAGCACAAACCAACTTTGCATAGCTTTTAGTGGACATTATTCAATATTTTATCATTGAATTTTTGAAATTTACCATATAAATTCTGAAATTTCATGTACAATTTTTTTTATTTAAGTGTAAGACTTATGAGTGAGAGAGAGAGAGAGAGAGAGAGAGAGAGAGGGAGTGGGAGTGGGAGTGGGAGAGAGACTGACTGAGAGAGGAGATGAACGGGGTCTTATAAGAGCCATGGCGTATAGCAATTAGTGTTGCATTTTATGGCCTTTAATGTGGTAATGGTTTCGGGTAATTAACAATTATGTCTAACTACAAATGCGACACGTTGCCGATTGCGTGTTAGCCCCTGTCACAGACCTTACCTCCTTCCATATAGTAGGTACATAAGAGATGTGTAAGTATGTATGTAACTCCTTGAGGTTATTAAACACACAGACACACACACACTCAGACCCACACACACACACAGTTGCATATTTCAAATGACTGGCAACTCTCTGGATTAAACTTCAACTGTTATACTACCAAAACAGAAAAGCTAACTCCATTTTACATTTTGCATATAGCCAACTCCAACAGCTTCATCTATCTATGTATGTATGTACATTCACATCTTTAGTACATCCAACTCCAGCTCCAATTTTAAGCTTCAACTCCAACTCCAGCTGCAGTTGAAGGGCAAATTAGCCATGGCCATGGCCATAGCCAATGGCGTTGTAAGAACTAACTAAGTGGTTTGCTTATTGTTAGTTCGTTTGCCATATTAAAATTTCACAAAATTGCCGAGCTGTGCACTTTTAATGTGCTCTCGCCCCCAGATTAATTGCCCATGCAAATGTTGCACTCCCAAAAGAGGGACACTAGTATTCCAGTATTCAGCCAGTGATCCTACAACTTGCTTTTCATGTTTTTTTTTTTTTAGCCAATCTAATGAGCCAAATGCATTTACTGTGCGAGCAACAATGAACGGGAGGAGGGGGGGAAGACTAGGAGAACAATATACAGAGAATTTTACATTTATAGAGTTTTGGTTTATGAATAGGGAAATGGTGATTAATTTATATTATTTAATTTATTTGCTTTGACAATTTTATTATTTCGTGCAATGGCAACTAACTAAAGTGATATTAAAATTTATTCTTTTTTTGCTTTATGGGTTCTATAAAATGAAATAATAATTTAGCATAATTTATTACAACAATTTTAACAATAATCCGCAGAATAAAAGTGAAGAAGAAAGTTTCTTAAAATTTATTAAATAAAGTTGGAAGACTTATTAGAATATTCCATCAAATACTCAAACATCAAAGAACATTATTAAATATATAGAAAAATCCTGATTGTACTTCAGATTTCTAACTAATTCACAAGTTGTTATAGAACATTTTTCAATGAATTTTAATACAATCATTATTTAATCGATGCTATTAATTGAAATTGAATCAAATTTCATTGCATTCGTATTGAATTCATGTGTAGGTAGATTCAATTTGAACAATATGTAGGTGTAGGTGTTGGTATGTATGTGAAAATCATCATTATACCAGGATGTTAATGTGCCATCAAAAATTTCATTTTAAACAGCATCAAACTGGACCTTTTATCCCATAATTAAAAAGCGCCAACCTAATGGGCACATTGCCCAGTGGCCAACTCATACCATTTTAGCCATACCATTCATCCTTCGTCTTCCGCAACTGTGGTCACTGCTGGCCCCATTGCAAAAGTCTATTAACGTACACGAAACTGTTAATTTTGCTGATGCAATTTCGGCTCAATTTATTGTGCACCCACAAAACACAAAAAAAAAAAAAAAAAAAAAAAGGAAAAAACGAAATGAAACGAAACGAACCAAAAAGGAGTAAGAGACAGAATGCAGTAAAATAAAAGAGTAAAAGAGAGAAGGAGAGAAATAGAGAAAAAGCAAAAAGAGAAAGAGAGAGAGAGAAAAAGAGAGGGAGAGAGAGAGAGAGTATGAGAATAACGAGCCGAAATTGAAAAGCCAAAGTACATAACAACAAGCTGGCGGCCAACTCATGGCCCCCAAAATGCCAATCCCAGGCGCGAAAATCAATATAAATATGCTCGACCCGGCCCATGGTGAAATAAGGAACCAAGCACATCGGTGGATACCAGAGGAACATGACAATTTATGTGCATTTTGTATGCAGGCGGCTAAATAGACAAGGCTAGGCAAGGTCCGCGTGCGTGCGTCCGTCCGTCCGTCCGTCCGTTCGTCCAACCGCCCGTGCGTTCATTCGTTCACTCTTTAGTTTGTTCGTTCGTTCGCTTGTTCGTTTGTTGGCCGGATAGACTAAGAGACATACATACTATATAGACAGACATAATACAATGGCTGTGCCAAGGACACGCCCCTCCCTTTTTACATGCCTACAGCCGTCTATAACGCCTTCACTCACACGTAACGATAAAACTTGAAAATGCTGTTAGCTACAAAATTTGTTGTCAGACTTTTGTCGGCTCGACGCTCACGCCCCCCCTGCATGTGCAGATTTTCCAGTATAAAAGAGGAGAAAGGATGGGATGAGAGTAAAATGGATTGGGTCAGACGCAGTCCTAATTTGAGTTTGGAGCAGCAGCACCATCGCTACCATCGCTACCATCACTGCCACCACCATTGACGCCCTCAACGCGGAAATGCACGCGCCATTGCATTTGTAGGGTCTTGGACTGAGCGGCAATTGCAAATTTATGCACTGCCGTTGTAAACAAGGCAAACATTTCCGAGTGCAAAGTATTCGAATGCGTAGCTCAATTGTAAATTATTTACAGCATACTTTTGGGGACGCCATGCTATCAAACTATAACTCGATATGCATTTGAGTCTGGTCAGCGACAAACCTAATTACAGCACCAGTACACACACACACACACACACACACACACACAAACACACACATACAATGAGATGCATGCATGTATGCATATATATACATATATATATCAAACAGATTATTAGGACAAGGGCATCATGGACATGGACATGGGCTGAGTCAGAGGCAGGGGCAATAGCCGCGCCCACAATGTCAGCCTTTGTCGGCTCGTTTAGCCACGCAAATTGCTGTCCATTGAGTTAACTGTTAGAGCTGTTAGAGCTGAGGCCGTTCTCACTTCACAGAGAGACCACCGAAAACGACGGCACACCTCAATCTATCTCCCCACCTTTCTCCATCTATCCCTCAGTTGAACTGCCAAGCCACATAACTTTGTTCTTCCCAATTTCATTCCACCCAGTTACCATTTTGCGACAACTGAACACTGACTTTTCGACTCCGACTGCAGCTTTACAGTTATAGCTACAGCTGCAGCTGTTGCTGTTGCCATTTCTGTTGCTGTTGCTGTTGCTGTTGCTGCTGTTGCTGTTGCTTTTGCTGCTGCTGCTGCTGATGTCAAGTGGACAACGTCAGGGCACAAAAACAACATAAAGAAAGAGCTGAAAAAACTGCCTGCTGCAAAATATTGTGCAATGCGCTGCCAAATAACGAAACAAAACAAAAGAAATAAAATATACAAAGAAACAAACGGCAACGGCTCCTCAATACCCATCTGAATTATAATATATGACATATATTAAATTCTTAAAGATTTATCATTAAAAAATCAATCATTTCTTATTAAGATGTAAATAAAAGTATTTATTGAATAATACAGCGAGTTAAAGCTCTTCTATAATGTATCATATCTATGGCTCTCGACAATAAATAGATAGAAAAATAAAAGTCCGTCTTTATCCATTTACTTCTAAAAAGATAATTTACATTATATAATACATTCTTAAAATGCTTCGATTCCATTGATTCCTCCATCTAAACTAACTTTTGAAACTTTAATGGAATAAAAGTGAACTGAAAAGGATACAAAAGTTAAAAATTTGGTTATAGTTTACGTGAAAATTTGTTAAATATGTGCAAACTGTTTTCTAATAGTTAGTTTAGCATACCTTTAAAAATTTGCTACCCTATAAAGACACAGTCACATCGAGTATAAACAGCAACAACGCAGCAAAAATAAAAAATAAATAAAACTTTGGGGATGGGTATACGGATAGGTATAGGTATGGGTATGGGGGGATGGAGGACAGAGTGCAGGACACAAAAAGAAAACCTTTAACGGCAAATGTCGAACCACGAATGTCGAACGTTTTTGGGCTTGGACCCAGGGACTGGGGGTCTGGTTTGCTTTTACTTTGGCAACGGCCAAATGCGTCTACCTCACCCGCTGCCACTGTCGCTGTGGCTCTCTCTTTTCTCTGTTTCTCGGTTCTGTGTCTGTTTTATTTTACTTTTGCATATTTTTTGGCGTGTTTCAACTACTACTGCAGCGCTGTCTCTACATTTTTCAAGTTGTCTGCGTTTGACGTGCACGGATGGGTGCTCCACTGCGTCGGCGGCGGCGGCGGCAGCAGCAACAGCAGCGGCGACGGTTGGCGTAGTTACAGTTTTGCCGCCCCCACTGGTTGTGGTTCGTTGCTTGGTTATCGCCAGCGCCACTACTCACACAGCCAAAGACCAACTCAACTGACTTTCGTCCCGTTATGCTATTCCTGCTGTTCCTGCTATCCCTGCCTCACCCCGTTGGAGAGCCTGTTTTTTAGTGCCTTCCGTAACCATTAAATTTTACGTTTTTATTAGCGCGCGCACACAGAGTGGAAGATAGGCCAGGGCTCTCTGCCTCTATGAACCACCTCCCTCCTCTTATCCAATCCCAACTACAGTGCCTCTCGCACTACAACTACAACAATTTTTGAATATTTCCGTTTTGGCTGGCAGTTTTCGGTTTTCGGCTTGTCTACAAAATGCAGTTTTGCATGCACTTGGCCACGGCACAAACACTCGTACTCGCACTCGCACTTACAAACACACACACACACACAAACACAAACACAAATAAAAAGACCAAAAGACAATAATAAACGAAACGAAACGAAAAGAAAAAAAAGGCAGATAAAAACCCTGAAGACCGAAAATGGCAAAATTGCATTGCGCTCAAAAGTATGCTATGTTTTTTCCTTCATTCAGTACTTTTTTTTTTAACCTTATCAGCGTCTCAGATCGTGGGGGCGCAAGCACAAAAGTTAAGCAAAGATAGTGCAAAAATTGTCGTTAGGCGAACGAAGTTGAAAATCAAGGATTTTTCATTATATTTTCCTTTTTTTCTTCCTTCTTTTTTTTTTGTTTGGTTGTTCCATGCAACATGTTGTGGTTGCCCATTGTGGGCGGTTTCAAAAACAAAATGAGAGTAAAACTCTCATTTCATAGAAAATTTTAACTCAAACATGTTCGCCAGTTGCAGGGGCAAAGGAACCTGTTGTGGCTCAAACCAAACAATTGTCTCAGAGTTATGTTCCACAATATTTTCACTGATATAGATATAAACTCTTATACTAACACTCAAATGTACATTAGTCGATGAATTTTACTCAAACCTCAACTAGAAATTTTGTGTCAACTGTTTGGCAGTTCGAAATTCAAAATTAACAAACGATAAACATCCATAAAAATAAAAGAGGAAACGTTTGAAATCGGATCTCTCCGGTTTTTACCGCACCAACAAATTAATACCATATCGGAACAGGCATCAAAGAACAGATATGATGAATTTTGTTCATAAGCTTCGCAGGCAATTTAACGAATTTTTTTTCATCCATTATCCATATATAGCCGTATATAGTAGCCTAGCAGCAGTATTAACCGCTTATTTGCATTATCAGTGGAAAATGAATCATTCGGATCTAATATATTGGAAGGAAGTTGCCGAAACGTTCTCCCAGGACATTGATTCATTCCAATTGATACTGCTGCTTACAATATTTATTATCAATGGCATATTTGTTTGCGTCATACACAATGTCTATCTGCGTCCAACGCTTGAAGATAGTGGGGAATTGACCCTACTTAAAATAAAGGATCGCTATGCACGATTTATACTGTTACGTTTAATTGCCCGTTTGGATCGTATACAGGGTAAATTGTCAGCAAAGCGAAAGAGTTTAACATTCCATCATTATGGCAGGGCCCATACCAATATGGTCAAGGCAGTGGCTATGTTCCGCAAGGATGCACGTAAGCTTATATTGCCAAACGAATCGGAGATTATGCTCCCCATTGAGGATATCTATGGTGTTGCCGAGGATGAAGAGCGACTATTGAAGCGTGCTGGTTATTATAAACTTATCATTGATACAACAGATGAGGCAGTCAAGGGCCTGTTCAATGCCAAATGAAATAACTCGAACTTGATTTTACTCACTCTTTCTCCCTCTCTCTCTTTCTCTCTCTCTTTCTCTCTCTCTTTCTCTCTCTCTCTCTCTCTATCAAATATCCAATTCGACTTAAAGCTATGAGTAAAATATGCAAGACCTGCTACCGACTGTCTCTGTAATTGCTTTTATCTCATTGTATTCATCCTATACTACAAGAAATCTACACTCACTCCCACATGCCATCCCTCCCACTCACAACCTTCATGTGTTTTGTTGGTCCTTTCCTCTCTCTCCTTAGTCTTAAAGCTGTTTTATTGTTTCAACTGTTGTGCAATGCGAACGAGTGAACGGCTTTTGTTGCCGCCAACTTGGACTGGAGTCCACTATTCCGTAAAGGTAGAGTGAAGTTGAAGGGATCGGAGCTAGAGGTGTATGGATATAATGGTGAGACAAGAAAGAAGGGGGGAGGGGGAGGGGGTGGAGGGAGACAGACAAAACAGAGGCAGGCTTTTATGGTCCTATTGTTGTGTTTGTGTATGCGCGCCAACAGAGCCAACAATAACAACCAAGTCGGAGACAGTACAGCTCCTCCTTTAACAACAACAAGAATAACAGCAACAGTAATAGCAATAACAACAACAACAACAATAGCAACAACAACAACAACCACCACATCTATGACTATGGCTAAAACTAAAACTAAAATGCCAACCCAAGTCGGCACAGCTCAAAACAATATCTAATGTTGTCTACGGCAAAATATTTTTCCAACATCTTTTTGTTTGCGCTGCTATTCAATCCTTTTATAGGAGTTCTTGTTCTTCTTATTGTTGTTGTTGTTATTGTTGTTGTTATTGTTGTTGTTGTTGTTGTTGGTTGGTTGGCTGGTTGGTATGGTTTGTGCTATTATTGCATTTGTTTTTGTTTGCCTTTAAAATTAGCTAAGAGGTTGACAAATTTAAACAGCAAAAAGAAATGAAATATTGTCAAGACAAATACCAGGTAATATAGAAAATAAACTAAACAAAAATTATTATTATCATTACTACTACATATAAAATGCACATGAAGTAATTTATTTTATATATAATATAAAGTTTATACTCTATATTAAGTGCATATAATTTGAAATTTACAAAAGGATTTTAGTACATTAAGAAACCGGATAGTTCATTTACATAATACATATCTAAAAATATATATGTATAAAACAATAATAAGTAAATTTTATTAAATTCTTTGTGGAATGTGTTTTCTTAAATTTATGTATTATAAATAATAAATAACTCAAAAAGTTTACCTCCTAAGGAATTTATTTAATCTTTAGTTTTAACATAACCACAACTTGTGCAGGTTTATGTTCCATAAAACTCTTAAAATCATATTATATAGTAATGTTGAAGTAAGGATAATACACAGGATAACAACCTCTCTAGTAATATGGAGGAAATGTCTTTTTCAAACTTCCTTAAGTGCCTTATCGAAGAATCATATTTTCTTTATATATCTATAAAACAATTCTCTTACCTTTGAGTCCTTGGATTATCCTTATTATTATTATTATTATTATTATTAAAGTCATGACATTCTTTAGTTATTTTGACTTCAATATTTTTATTTATATGTATGTATGTATGTATGTTTGACACTTTATAATTAAAAATGTTTAAAATAATCAATTTATGTGATTAGAATAATAATATTAACGCTTAATATCAATTTAATTTAATGAATATTTAATATTGCCATTAGCTTTAGAATTATGTAACTGACATCACTTTAACTTTGTGCCAAAGTTATCCATAATCAAATGAGAGGTCATAACCACTTGGTGTCTATGTAAGTATATTGGTAACAGGATTTGGGTTTGAGTACAGAATGGAAACAAATAGAAAAGAAAAACTTCAAAGCAATCCATGCTTGGCTGCTCTTCCACGCAAAAACAACAAAAACAACAAAAACCATAAATGAAACAACAAAAAACCAAAAACAAAAAAGAGAGAAAAAAAAGCAGCCACGCACTTTCAAACGAAATTTTTCGGTTGAAGCTAATGCAAAAATGCTTACAAAATGACAGCCTAATTTCAGTTAATGTGCCGTATCTTGTCTTTTTCACGGTAAAATGGTATGAGATGGAGTAGGGCAGTATGTTAGAGACAGACATAAACATACCCATTACAAATTATACCCTCATTCCAAACATGGCCTTCACCTTACCATATCCTCCACGCGAATGTATGTACTTTCCACTCCTACAGCTCAGCCGGAATATGCCAAACTGCATTACTTCATTCACAATGCGAACATTTTTTGTGTTCCATGTGCTGGACCTGCCCACTTGGCGATGTTGCTGTTGTTGCTGATGTTGTTGTTGTTGTTGTTGCTGAAAAAGACATTAAGTAGATTATAGTCTGATTGCATATTTGCGGATATGCGCGCCATAAACACGTTCAGACGTGCTGCAACCGCAACAACACGGCCGAAAGCGTACATGGACATGAACATGGAGTGTGGAATGTGCGGTATGTGGGTGAAGTGGAATGGAGTGGTAAACCAACTAGCAAGAAGAGAACCAACAACAACAAGAACGACAACAACAACAATAACAACAACAAAATGAACAAGAAAAGAGATGGAATGAGTGTGAGAAATAGAAGTTGAATAAAAAGGACAACGTGAGCGCGAAAAAAAATGCGAACAAAACATGAAAACGTACGCGCATCTAACCGCAGACAAAATGACGCCGTCGTCGTTACCGCTGCTGCTGCTTCTGCTGCTGCTGCTGCTGCTCCTGCTGACGTTGCTGTTGTTATTGTTGTTGTTGCTGTTGTAGTTGGTATTGCTATTGCTGTTGTAGTTACTGTTGCCACCGCCACGTTCATCTTGGTCTCCTTTTCGTTTGGCTTTGGTGAAAGACAACAAAAGCTGCCAGCGTCTGCCGGAAGCAGAGAAATTTTCCAAAAACACATGTACCTACTGAGAATGAAAATATATATAAAGATGTATGTGTGCATATGTATGTTTGTGTGTGTGTGTGTGTGTGTGCCATAAACCCAAATAGCAGCTATTACTTTATCGCCCCGACAACGCCACAAAATGGCTGTCTATTGCAGCTAAATGTTGCTGGCGGCTTTGCTTTGCATGTGTATATGAGTGTGTGTCTCTGTGTGTGTGTGTGTGTGTGTGTGTGTGTGTGGATGTGTGTCTGTGGATGTGAATGTGTGCCAGGGTGTTAATTTTGTCAGGTAGAAATAGCAAACGACCCGCAAGCAATAAACAAATAATCATAAATAATGTTGCCTTTTTAACAGCACCTCTAAATTAGCTATTAATTGTTCCGAGTCCTCCCAGGAGACAATCGAGTCAGATAGAGAGTATGCAAGCAGAAATTAAAGATGAATTAAAGAGTGTGTAAGAGAGAGAGAGAGAGGAGAGGAGAGGAGAGGAGAGAGAGAGGAGAGGAGAGGAGAGAGAGAGGAGAGGGGAGGAGAGAGAGAGAGAGAGAGAGAATAGAGAATTTGGGTGTATACTTGTATGTGTTATATGTATATATCTTCCCATACCAATTGCAGTTATTTCAATTAGGCTTATGCCTTCCCTATGCAAATGTTTATCCACATTAGCATACTTATGCTCACTTGCCGCGCCACATCACTATAAAGCACTATGGGTTAAAATGCCACATTTTTGTACACTTAAAACATATATGTATTAAATCGTCAAACTTGAATGGCAATTTATAGATATAGATTCTATCCATAATGTTGCCTTCCCTTTATTTTCATAATATTTCATAATTTCCTTGTTCATTTTCTAATACAAGTCATAAAAATTGAATTGAAATAAGGCCTTTAAGAGAATATTTTTCCATTAATTCACTTTTCTATGAATGTACGCTTTGGGGGGAAAAAGAATGCATAAATTAACATCTTAATACATTTAACAAGTATTTAGCATTTAGTTAAAAAACTGTGACAAATGGCATTTATTATCCTTTGCAGAAAGACTTTCCTTGGAAATATATTTAACAATAGATAGATTAAGATATTAATAAAATGTACAAAGAATTAATATTTTACCCATAGTATAATCATAAAAATCCATTCCTTGTTAAGTGAATCTAAAATCATTGGCCATCTCATTATACATACAATCTTTAGAATTCCAAAAGAAATATATATATTAATGAACCATAAAAAGGAAGATATATATATATATCATATAATGGCATTACAATTTCATCTAATCGACATTTAAAAAATTAGAAAGCTTATCAATCAATTTAAAAAATCTTACCATTTGTTTAAGTTCCATTTGTTAATTTCAGACTGTAAATTTATATAATATAAAACTTATTTCCAATATATCAAATATTCCATAGAACATACATATAACCAACTGATTTCAACAGTTTTTTTGTTTTTTGTTCATCGTTTCAAATATATTATACATATCATTCCAAAAGTGCCTCAATTTTAAATTTTTTTTTAATTTTTTTTTTTTTTTTTTTTTTTTTTTTTTGTTATATTATGTTAAAATTGACGGCAATCCATTGCATTCATAAGCGGTAAGTGAATGCATTTTAAATTTAATTTGATATGATTGCCATGCCCGGATAATTTCACAGCATGAGTAACAGATATCTGCCGACCGTTTCAGTGTCTACTTCTGCATTTGATATTGCAATTGGAATTGCAAGCGGGCAAGCAATGGAACAGCAAGTGCTTCTGGCTTTTAAATTTAGCATATGCACACGGACTTCAATCAGCTATGTAAAATCTATGTAAAATATTTATATTACACTGATGCATCCTGAGGGAGGCCAAACCAACTGAGTCGATGCTGCGTGCGTAATCAGTGGCAAGCCAGCATCAGCGCAAGAATCTGAAATGGAGAAGATGGAAATGTGTGTGTGTGTGTGTGTGTGAGTGTGTGTAAAGGGTGGTTGGCTCAGAGAGGTCGAGACGAGCGATGTGAATGGAATTTGCATAAACATTGTCACAGCAACTTCCTCATAATATGCATACATAAATACATATATACACACATATATACGTACACATGCATACATACATATATGATGCAAAATATACATGCACACACAGAAATAGACAATGAAATAGATACAGATACAGTTACAATTACAGATAGAGATACAGATACAAATACAAAGACTACGACAAAGATAAAGATAAAGATAAAGATAAAGATAAAGACATTGCCTGACCATTACGCCAAAGTCTCGTTTTCCATACTAAAATTGCAACTTGTTATGACATTTTGACTATTTATTTAGACAAAAGAGTTTTTCACCTCCATCAGGCAGTTCCTCCCACCTCCCCCTCCCATTCCCCCTCACTCTTTCTCTTTCTCTCTGAAAATGCCAAAACAAAATTAGTTTGTTTTTCGAGTAAACCCCAAAAATTATTATCAAATAAATAAGTTCCCAAGTAAACAGAAGGCCAGACTCAAGCCGATTTCCATAGCCATTACTATATGGTCATAGCCATACACTTTTACCCTTTTCCCTTCTCATCTCTCTATTCTCCCCCTGGACCATTTTCAGTATTTCAAGTGTTTTCCTCCATCTATATACGATATATGTTTGCATATGTGAGTGTGTGTGTGTGTGTGCCTGTGTATCTATGTATATATACATATGTATCTTAGCTACATCCTTAGGAACTTTGTGTTGGACTCTTGGTCAGTTTGGACCTGCATTTGAGTTGGCCAAATAAAATTGCTTCAAATGCAGTCATAAGTAAATGTTGGCAAATAAAATATCTACGTGTTTTTTCTACTTACTTATGGCCATATCTCTTCATACCTCTCTCGCTCTCTCTCTCTGTCGCTCTGTCTCCCCCTCTCTCTCTCTCTTATTGTGTGTGTGTATGTATGTATGTGTGGCTGCTTGCATTTTTCATAGGTTTATGCGTATCCATAAAATTTTTAGAGCAGTTGAGAAGAATTATAGAAAAGATTGGGCTGATGGCAAGGGGGTTATGGGTGCTTGGGGGCTGGGGGATGGGGGGGGTCCGAATGGGTCCAGGCCAAAGCAATTGCCAATTGCGGCCAGCATAAATCACTTCAAATTTGTGCCAAATAAATACGGGCAAAGCCACAAATTCAAGATTTGCATGTTTGAAAATGCTATGGCAAAAGTCAGATTTTTTGGTCAACAACAACAACAATAACAAGAAAAACTACATACATATTTGAACAACTTAAATATTTATGGAAATTTATGTTTTTATTTTTTAAAGTCTATTAGCATTGAAAAATGATTTGTTAGCAATTTAAGTTTAAAATTTAAGCATTGAAAAGGGAATTTTAAATGACAATTTGGAAGAAGTTAAAAGACAAATAAATTTTATTATTTAAAAACAAATATTCAATTGCTCTTTAAGTGGCATTTGATACTAAACAAAAGATTTATAGATAAATAGATAACAAATGTTAAACAAAAATGTTTAAGTTATTCTTTAATCATTTGGTAGCTTTTCATATAATTTTTCTTTCTTTCTCAACTCTTTGAGCGGGGCCTGGGCCAGTTGCTGCGTACGAACCCTTGAGGGCTAAAATAAGAGTTGCCAATTGATATGCTAGAAATATTTTATAGCATATTTTCATTTTATATTTTAATGGCATTTTGCAAGTTTTCTACAAAATATATATTCATATACATATATGTGATTATATATGTATATATAAAATGACTAAAATGATGGGGCATATAAAATGTTTTAATGACTTGCATTAAGATGAAATGTAGAAGCGAAAATTAATTGCTTTCAATCATTGACATGAAATCACATATAACAAATGTCAAAATAAAACAGTCAATAGTCAATTAAGGAAAGTCCTTGAAGAGGCAAACCCTAACACGCCTTCTGATATTTAATTATCTTAGGTTTAAATAAAATAAAATTGATATATGATTTCTTGAAAAGTTTAAACGATTTCATTTGTTTTTAATATTTATATTTGTATGTAAAGCTCACCTAAAATCTATGACAAACATTTGAAAAATGTAAGCCTAAGATAGTAGGAATTACTAATTCTAATAGTATGAAAAGTACACGTTATATCTGAATTCAATTTAAAGTTGAATTTGGAAAGGGGAACATCTATGTATGTAAATCTCTCGAATATTATTTTTTAAGGAATTGCCTACACTTTAGTTTGACTTTTCATTATATATCAATCAAATGATAAACTGTGGCACACACAAATGATTAATACTTTTATAGGCCACTTGCACAATTGCTTGATTTTCAGCAGTCCGAGCTGTAAAAGTTAAATGGTATCTAATATATACATATATCTAAATATATATATATATAAATGTATATATATATTTATATAAATATATGAATATATATACACACTTATGTGTGTGTGTGTGTGTGTCTTCATGGAAAATACTAATCTCCGAAATGTGTAGCACGTTAGTTTTGGTGGTATGAAGAGGTAAAGGAGATTTGAACAAATATATCTCAATCTAGCAGTAAAATGAAAGTGCAGCTTAAAGGCACAATATGCAAAATGAAAACTACAGGGGCCCCAAGCCAACAAAACCAGCTTGCACACACTCGCACTCACACACACACACACACACACACACACACACACACACACACACACAAAGCATATACAAATGTACGCACTCAGAAGCACACTCACACGTACAGAATTGGAGTCCAATGTGTCGTATACGTAACGTAAAACTTAGCCAAGCGTAAATGGATACATCTCGTTCCCCCTTTGGCCCTTAACTCTTATTCTATGTCATGGCAGGCATAAGTGCATACAAAAATACATCTATACACACACATGTGTGCGTGCGTGTGTGTGTGTGTGTGGGAGTGTGTGTGTGTGTGTGTATATAGATACATAGATGGAAAAAAGAAAGAGGGGAAAGTACCGCTCAAACAAAACATGATAACAATTAAAACTTTGTACACTTGGCGTATTTACATTATTCATTTTAGTGTTGGATTCTCTTGTCACATTTGTATAGTTTGTTTGTTGTTGCTGTTGTTGTTGCTGTTGCTGTTGCTGTTGCTTTTCCTTTCCTTTATGCATTTTCCTTAGTTTTCCTTTAGTTTTTTGTCAACCCATGAGTTAAATCATTTGTGGTACCTCCTCCGGCCAGTCATTCATCTAGCCAAAAAAGAAGAAGAAGAAGAATATATGAAATGGTTATACGAATATTCCACATATCACGTAGAATGAGCCACCAGCAGAATGAACGAGAGAGAAAATGAGGAAGAGACAACGAGAGAGAAACCCGGGGAGAAAGAGAGAGAGAGAGAGAGAGAGAGAGAGAGAGGGAGGGAGGAAGAGAGAGGAAGATAGATAGATAGAGTGCTGTCCGAGCAGTTAATAACATTTTAAAATAAATGTGAAATTTATGACAAAACGTAATTACCCATTGACCAGAGCCTTGCAAAGGGTATACACGGGGTGCACATGAAATATGAAACCATAATTACTTTAATTAACCAAATATTTTTTTTTCCACAATTCTTTTACCGATTTATTCTCTACCCCCATCCCCATTTCCAGTTTCCGCATTGCCGCATTGGTGGACGACGTAGGTGTTGGTGTGTGTGTGTGTGTGGGGGGGGGGGGTTCATTGATTGAGCATATTTATTAAATGACTGTTATCGTTCTCACAGTGCAGTGAAAGAATAAATTGATGCATTTTAATTATCATTTATAACGCCAACACCGACCGAGTATTGGCATTGGCATTGGCATAGGCAACCACATTGACCCAATATCTTGACATTTTCATTGAAAAGCAAACAAAAAAAAAAAAAAAACAAAATATGCGCAAAAACTATGAATATCGCATTAATATAAGACATTATACGATATGACGACAATATAATCAAAGTCTTGAAATGTTTTCCAGGAAATCAAGAACCAATCGTAAGTTTAAATTCCTCGTTGTCTATTACTTAATATATATATATATATACATATATATGTATAAAAAATCTAAAATTGTTTTTAGATGAATGAACACTACTAAATGGAATACTACTGATCAAGAAAATAAACACATGCACATATAGTCAATCATTTTATGATCAACCATATTGAATGAATTATCTAAATGTTAAGTCTTATTTACGACCGATTATTTCAGTGGCAGCTATATGATATAGTATATATGTACATACAATGCCAAAATCTCAGCTCAGTAGTTATACGGGTTTCGAAAGGAGAAACTATTGATCAAGACAAACGGACAGACGAACAGATGGACAGACTAAGAGATCGGCTAGATCGGCTCGTCTATTGATACTGCTCTTCTATGCGTTGCAAACTTCTGACTAAAATTTAATATACTATCTGCAAGGGTGTAAAACTGACAACAAAACAACAACAATACAGCGAATATCTTATGTTTTCTTTTGTGTTTTTTTTTTCTTTTGATGCAACACGTCATTCGGTTCGACTGCTAAAAGTTTGTATCGCACACTTAGCCAATTTAGTGGAATTGTTTATTTTCGAATTTCTTCACGCAATATAAATTGAGTCAGACACAAATATTGTCAAAAACAAATACACGTAAAAAATATCATAAAAGCTATATCAATGCAATGTAATTACTTTCTCTGTCATATCAGTCTTAAGCCTTTTATACCAAACGCCTCATAACTCCCTTACTGATACATACATTTAGTATAATTATATATATATCTCTTGCGATTGGCCAGGGGCAAAGTCAGTCGTGATGTTTCCAGAATATTTGATAAACGGTATCATAAATCAAATTTCCTGCACTTGCACTTCTTTTTTAACTATGACTAAGTATGTCGTCATTTTCACGTTTCCAAATTATGAGACAAAAAGGTATCAGTACGACACATTCTGAAAGAATAATAAAAATAACTTATTCCCAACTTTATTTCATTTCGTATCCACCAAATTAATTTACATATGTATGTATGTATGTATATCACCTCATTAAACACAATAAGTAATATGTACATAAGTAAGTGAAAATATATCTAGTAAACTAGTTAGAAGTAATTTGTAACTTTACCATAGCATTAGCATTAATAAAATAAATAACTAAAACATTGTGAATTTTGTGATATTTCTATCACCTTCATGGCTTAAGCAAATCGAAATGATAACATATAATAGCTTGAGAAAGAAAAAAGTAACTCTGGCTTACATAAAAGTAAACACAAATTAAATTTTGTAAATGACAAAACCTAGGAAAAACAACCATTTTACCATTCTAAACTCTTTTATTATTCTTTTCGATCGACCGTTATTTTTAACTATGGGGACAGTATTTTCGTGTTATCTTGGTCACTTCTGACTAAAATGAATTTCTTACTAATTGACGATTAAAGAATTGTTTTTATTTCCCTTAATAAAATTGGTTTCCTATTAATTGGCTTGATAGTATTATATATATATATGTATATGTATATATAATAAGTATAAGTCAAAACACTTTCACATCCAAATTGATGAAATCTTCATTTTATGTTTACATAAATATGTAAGCCACCGACACAATGTATACTACGTTCTCGAAGAAAGTTGAAGTAAACACAAACTCGTCCAGTTTTAAAAATCAGTACATATTTAATTGTTTATTTAGTTTTGATTGTAAATCGATCAGAAATGCAGGTATATGCAGCCATGCATTTGAATATACATAAGAAATACATTTTGTGTGTGTGTGTGTGTGTGTGTTTATGTATGTATGTGTATATATATATATATATATCTGTAAGTATATATGTAGACGATACTTTGTCAGAGAATGCACATTGTGGTGAGGCTGCCTTCAGCTGGCCATTGACTAGAAAACGACAAAATAAATAAAGTATTATTCATATGCCTATATAATATAAAATAGACATGTATATACACATACTTACTGGAAATTAAAAGCATTGATTCGGCTAACATTTTCTGATCAATGAGTTTAACTTTGTGACTAAAATAATAAAAGCACAATAATCACGAAAGCTATAACCACCACGTTAACGGATATAACAAGGAACTTATTATCTTTGTATGTCATCATTTTGGACTTGTTGTTAAGATTTAATAATAAAATCGAACCAAAAAAAAATAGAACGGAGCTCTTTCAGTCGTCAATGCACCTGGCTGAGTGGCTGTCACACGAATGAGCGGTCTTATAATGTCAGAGCAAAAGCATGTCTTTCGAAAGAAGAGAGAGCAAGAGAAAACGAGGTAAGAACGATCTCAATTTCTCTTTGAGAGAGTTAAGCTTGCCCCCCATATATGCGTGTAACGAATAGGAAACAGAGAGAGAGAGAAAAAGAAAGAGTTAAGAACGATCTCTATTTCTCTTTGAAAGAGTTAAGCTCGCCCCATATATGCAAAGATGTGCAGCAGCTGAGAACATTTGTTCGTTAAAGAGTTGCATTGAAATTCGTTAGTCGTAGGTAAAATCCATTCAAATATAATCATACAGTCAACTATGCGAGTTATTTTTATACCCTTGCAGAGGGTATATTAATTTTGGTCAGAAGTTTGCAACGCACAGAAGGAAGCATCTCCGACTATATAAAGTATATATATTCTTGATCAGCATGAATAGCCGAGTCGATATGACCATGTCCGTCTGTCCGTCTGTCCGTCTGTCTGGATCAACAGCTTCTCCTCCGAGACCATAAGAGCTACAGAGCTGAGATTTTCAGCATAGGCTCCTTTTTGCTGCAGGCATTGTATATCTCGGAATCATCCCGATCGGACGACTATATCATATAGGTCCCATAGGAACGATCGGTCAGGAATAAGCTTTATTTTTTTTTTCCTCAAGCTAAAAATATTGAATTTGTAAATTTGGTATGTTTAATTTACAATAATGCTTCTGGTGAATTATATAGAGAAAATCTGCAAGGGTATACGAACTTCGGCACGGCCGAAGTTAGTCCATCTTTCTAGTTAATAATGAATTTCAACAGATTTAAAATAATCGACATTCTAAAATTGGACATAGACGTTTCGACGAAGAAAGTCCTTTCTCTATGTAAAATACTTTCGCAGCACATTATCGATAAAGCTGTCAATGGGAGCGATTTGCTGCTACCGTGCCTCAAGGCTTCGACATGGGTCAAGCAAGTTACTTCAACTACGTTTCACCTACTCAGTGTTTAGCCCATTGAAAAAAAGTCAATTATTGCATGTCACAGAAATGCCAATTCACAGATTGCAAATTGTCGCATCCCTTAATTCTTAATTGAAAGTACTTGGCCATAGAAGGGTTAATAGAATATTTAAAATATTAAACAGCTCTCTGTGGTTGGATTGTGTATCGTTGGATAGATATCAACAGATTTCCCATGTCCAACAACATTCAAATATAGTGAAGGATCTGTTGAATGAGAAATAATTGTTTTAATAATAATGCGCAGCTTAAACAAGAAAGAAAATACTTTACCAAAAGCAAAATACGCATAGTCTGTTGCAGATTATTTTCTCATTCACTATATTCCAATGTTTCTCGGATATTTTGCCACATCTAGGCAATGATTATAAGTACATCAGTGTGATGTGTATACCATTTAATTACTAATTTTATATAATATTTAATATATTTAATGATCTTGCCAAATTTATGCTAACAAAAGATAATTTCAAGAATTATGTGGGGCTTTAACGAATTCATTTATTTAAGGTTGGCAATAAAATTGCCACCTATTTAATATGTTACTTTTTGTATATAGTAAGTATATATGCAGTTGATCAGAAAGTATTTAGCTTGTGTTAGCTTTGATTGTATGTTGTATAATATCTTCATTTACAAAATGTTTCTTCTTCTTTGCTGCTCTTTTTATAAATTGTTTCTGTGCCAGTGGATTTTGGTATTTCATATATTTGACAATAGAGATTAAATTTTATACAATATGTTAAACAGATAGAAAAAAATGCCTCATATGGTAAATACTTCAATTTTAAAAACTGTGTTAACTAATTTAGTTATAAACATTCCATTGATTACAATATAATGCCTAAGAGCACCTTAAAGTTGATAATACAACAAATTGCATTTTGCTTTTAGTCATATACATACTTTATTTTTGAGTATATATACACACACATATATAAATATATATATATAAATATATATATATAAATATATATATATAAATATATATATATAAATATGTATGTATATATGTATGTAATAGGTATCATATATAAGTGTATTTTGCTTTATTATGCAGATATAATATCTGTATTATTTAAAGGTATGTATATATTTAGTTACATTTAGATCAAGGCTTGCATTTTGGTCTTTAGTAACACTTATCATATTTATATTGGCCAGATATTGGGCCATTTTGACAATTCATTTTCATCGTTCAAATTATTCATTATAAAACATTAGACAAGAAGAGTTAAATGCCAAATACTTCTTTTGTTTGGATATTAAAAATGTAATATGAATAATTGTACATACATAGATAAATACATATATATATGTATATATATATATATTGATTTTGCTAATATTCGCATTAAAGTGACAATAGTTTATATTAATTTCAATTGATATCTATAAATATCAAATATGTTACATTTTGTTTTTTTGTTTCATATATATAAACTCAGATCATATCTAAACCGGGAAATGAGCAATAGTTCCAGTTGATTTTCTACAGCCTACTTTTAGGGGCGTACAAAAAAGAAAACAAGAAAACATATTCATAAATTAATAAATGATACGGAAAATTGTTAAAACGCCCAATATCTTAAATCACTTTCTATATATTACAATTAATTAACATGCATAAAACAATTGTTCGATTTTCTTTCGATTTACTTCACCATATGCTATTCCAAAATTAACCAACCAGGGGCAATGTGTCAAACAAATGATACAAGTTTAATGCATTTGTGGCAAATAAATTACATAGAGACATATACGTTATTCAAATGAGGCATAAACCACCAAGTCGCCTGTCACATTATTGCAAAATCAGTTTAAATGAGGCATGATAATGTGTATATGAAACACGATTACAAATTACAAATACAAAGTCAATCTCTAAGTCTGTGTGCTTGTATTTGTTTATGTGTGTGTGTGTGTGTGTGTGTGTGTGTATGTGAGCAAGGCTGTGTGTTATTAATTGGAATTGACATTTAGTTACAAGTATTTATAATACAATAATACAATATTGTGACAGGTTTGGCCACGCATTCCGTACACTAGTTGTGGCCCATGTGTTATAAACGGACACAAGTCGGAATGAAACGTAACAAGCCACTCTATATATCCAACCAACAATAATAATACGCACTCTATCTACGAATAACATCAACATGATGACTCTTGACATTTTGTTTTTGTGAGCCATCTCAGGAATTGATATTTAAGTACAATGATGGATGCGATTCAGAACAAGAACTAACCGACACACAGAAACAAACTTGCCCATTAATGCAAATGTTCAATGAATTTTACATACAATGCAGGCGACGCCGCGATTGGTTAATACATACATTTAGTAAATACATACTAGCATCTCATACAATAGTTATATCTTTTTTACTTAAGAAACTAGGACAAAAAAAAAAGGTATATATGTATATATTTATATAAAAAGAAATACGGTCTCAAGACTAATGGCATGAATGGCCAGCCAGCATCTTTAGGGCTTATCGAAACCAGCAAAATCTGAGGCCTCCGATTCATCATCATCCCGCTCAACTCCTATGCAATGGATGCCAGTGCGCAACATTGGCGTTCCCTTGCCCTTGCCAAGCACTCGGGCTGCAATCACCAGCTGCAACAGCTCCTTGGCATTGTTCGAGTGGACAATGTGCAACACTTCGCGTAACAGCTTCTCCTTATACGCAAAGAACTCCAGTTTCATTTCAAAGAAATCATGCTCATCATGCTTGGTTCCAGCAAATTCGGTAATACGGCAATGCAGATTTGGTGTGGCACTCACAACCGGTACAAATTTGCTACTAGTTTTTGGTGTAGCTGCTTCACCAAACATTATGGCCGGTAGTTTCAGGTCAATTAAATAACGATGGTTGATTTGTAGAAAGCCCAGGCTAACAATAATCGTATCGCCCGAGCGTTGATATGTCACACAACTGTCCGATTCAAAGTCATCCTTTAATGTGGTTGCATCAAAATGTACATGATGATCTAAAGAAAACAGAGAGACGTAGAGAGAAACAAATTACAAGTTAGCAACATCAATCATTTACATAATAACAAAGTCAGTTAAATCAAGTCAAATCAAATCAAATCAAAGCACGCACGCACGCACTCACCAAAAGGCCAATACAAGTACACTAGACAACAAGAAACTTGTTTGTATTGAACATAAAAATCAAAAGCTAAAACTATAGATTAATATATCAAATAAGAAATTGTTGTTTTTAATTCCTTTTTCCTTTAAAGCTAAAAATGAGGTACATATATCTAAGTTAATCAAATGCAAGCAGCAGATATTAAATATGTACATACAGATATATACATATATACATAAATACATGTATATATGTATGTGTTTGTACATGTGTTTTCTTGAAAAGTATCTTGAAGAGTTCGCATCTCTTTCATTTATCGATATTTTCATACTTCGATCTCTCCGTTCAGTGTTTTCTACGATCACTTTTTTATTAGTTTATCCATCGATCCATTCCCAAGCTATCAAAAATTTTCCAGATGAAGAGGTTTTCCAGTTAAGTTTCATCAATCGTGCAGTGATCAGTTGGCATTTATCTTAATCAACTAAACAGTTTAACAGAAACTCCATTTCCGCGATTCATTGCCAGTTTGCATGTTAATATCAATTAAAATCCAACAACCCACTCATTCATAAGCATATTTATAAGTTTTATTCCCCCATCTGCCACCACCCACCGCCCCCCTCTCTCATGAACTTAACCCACTCACAAACACACACGATCCAAATAAATTTCACTCTTGTCGTCACTCAAGTGTGCAAGTGTGCCAGCCTAGAAATATGAAGCTTTAAATCAAAAAGAAAAGCAAAAAGGCCAACCGCCAATTGCTGCAGCAAAGTTGGTCCCAATTGACCCAATTTTAATGCAATTTAAGCCCTAAGGCGACAAAGTAACGCAAACGAGTGCCAAAGATTCATTGGGATTGGATTTTATGATTTGGACTGGGAATAGCACTTTGTATGGGAGTGAAACGGATGGTGGAATGCCACAGAACGGAACCTGTGTTGGACGCGTTTAATTACGCGCTTACACGCAATTTCCGCGGCAATGTTTTGGGAAGTTCACTTGATTGCCTACCAGAGGCGAGGAGGAGGCGTCGTCTCTTGTCTTGTGCTTTTCTGTTTGCTTGGTTTCTGTTTATTTGTTTATCTCTTCGTTTACTTAAGTATACATATATATATATATACATGCATATACTAATATATTTGTATATATTTTTGTATATATATATATATATGTATATGATTGTAATAAAAGCCGCTTGTACCTGCTGCCTGTTGCCATGGTTTTTGCTGCTGTAGCAGGCCTTGGGGCCATATTTCCGCCAAAGGCGATTTGCATTATTTTGCTTTTTATTTTTCCATTAGCTTGTTTAACAAATGAGACTATACAATTTTCAATTAACTAACCATAAATATGCAATTTACAAGGGGCAACAAATGTAAGCACAAATTAATGGATAAAGAAATTCGAATTTAATTTGCATTGCCATTAGAGTAAACGAACTGAATATGTAGATTCCAAAACCTAAATGTCCAAATGTCTAAAAATAAGATATAAAAGCAATTGAACATAATTGATTACATATCCAATAATAGAAACTAAAAATATATACAAATATCTAAATATGTAAATTATTTCTGCTCTTAACTGTAACCATATTTTGTCATTAAAGATTATCATTAAATAAAAAAGTAAATAAAGGCATTCAATATACTCATCAGATTTATTACAGCCCCCATATATCAGCAGTTTTAGCTAATTCAAGTTATATTTAAAGCAATATTCATTGATACATTCATTTAATAGCCGATTTGGACTTAACTTTTTTGGCATATATAATTCTTGAACTTTTTTTTCATATTTCTTATGTTCTTCTTATGCTTTATGTGGATAGATTATTATTGATTTTTATGACCAATTGGATGCAATACAAGTTTATTACTACATATATATTTATCTTAATACACAGCTGTATATATACGGACATATAGACGTACATATATCTAATGAATTCAATTCATTTTCAATTTTGTAATAATCTATTATTAAATATTGAAGGTTCTATTTTAAGTATGAGAGTTGAGACATGCTAGCTATGCGAGACACCCTGTATAATATAGCTAATAATAGTGAAAAGTTTGTTTTACAATCCAATTAACAAATCGCAAAGTTGAAAATCTATCAACAGTAGTAAAACTTAACATCGAATTTGATTATAGCTATAGCACATTATCGTACTTCTAATCAGTATGTTAGTTAGTATAACGTTAATCAAATATAATCATATCGCGTGGAATTCAAATAACAAGTTCTTAATACTATTTTGTTAGTCAGAGACACGAGATTTCGATCTCGATCTCGATCTCTATCTCTTATTCACAATATTTTATGGCCTCAAAACTTGATGGCTATTAATAGAGTCGTCTGATATTTTATTCTTTCCTTTTTTTTTTCTTTGTCTTCTTCCTCTTCTTCTTCTTTTGGCCACTCAAGACAATTGGTAAAACATCAAACAGTGAAAGGGAGGAGTTGAGAGAAGGGGGAAAGTTTTCTTATTTTCAAATGAATTTCCACACACCTAAAACAAAAATACAAAACAAAACAAAACAAAAAAAAAAAACGAGACGAAAAAAAATAGATTTCCACATCACATATTTTCAAATTGCTGTCTCCGCGTTTAAAGAATGTTGGCGTAGACTGTTTTGCAACATTTTAATTTTTGGCTGATCGCCCGATCAGCAATACGTCATTATTTCATTTTTGTGCAGTTTAATGTGTCTTTAATTTGGTTTTTACTGGAAATGGTTGTCAACAATACATATTTCAATTTCAGTTCCCCTTTTTTTTTTTTTGGTTTTATTCTTCATTTTCATTTTCTTTCGGTTTTCTTTTTGTTTTTCATTTTTTTTTTTTTTTTATGATATTGAAGCAATTTTTTCCTTTTTGCCTGCTTGCTAGCTGCTTGTAAACAATTTATTGTAATCCAGCTTAATCTGCTTAAATGTAAGTCAACAAAAGAGAGACCCAATGCTCCATGGTCATAGCTTCTACAATGTCAATTCGCCATTTCCCGTTTCGTCTTTCGCATTTAATTTACACACACACACATATATTTCTATATATATATATATATATAGAAAGCGTTGCTCTCAAGTGTCGAGGGAATCGCAAACTCGATTGTTCTTTTTATAAATTTCATTTAAAGTCACGCTTCAGGCGGACCTTTCCGCTAGCAAAATTTAGAAAAAGTTGATGACAATACAGTAAGATTGGGGATTGGGAAGAGGGGATGAGCAGAAGGTGAAGGTTGTTGTGGAGGAGAAGGTGCTTCCAGGGCAGGATTTGAAATCAATTGGTCTCTGCGTATGTGTGTGTGTGTGGCATGGTGTACACTCTCACGTGCCCAACCAATCAGCATTGATTAATCATTAATGGAATATTAACAAATCGATTTTAAATAGAATAGAAATCTATACAACATTTTGGATGGGCACAATTCGACGCACTGTCTCATCATCATCATCAGCAGCAGCAGCAGTTAACAAACTATAGAGATATATATACATAAATATGTACATACATATATATATATATATACAAAGAGAGAGATCAATTGATTCCTCCGTTGGCATTTTTACAAATTTAAATTGGTTCGTTTGTGGCATATATACGTAGTTAATTAAAACCATTTTGACTATTTATACAATGAAATCTTTAATGATAACAATCCATTACGTAGGGCGGTTCATTAGTTCTTAAATGCAACTGCATTGCATAATATGCAAAATGTAGAAAAATCTGGATTATGGTTTTACAACAAATTTATTCTTTTATATATTTATATTGAAAGTATTTAAATACATATATATATATATATATATATTGATAGATAGATTTTAATATATAAAATCTTATATCGATATCTTTAGTAAATAAAGAAGAAAAATAACTTATTTACTGTTATGATCTGTTTTAATTGCAATATGAAAAACTTTATCTTTAAAACTTTAGAGAGATTGGTTTGAAATCTATTTTCCATTCACAGGGGCAGAAAATAAGAATTCAAAATACTCAATGTAAATACAATTATTTTATTATATTCTAATTAGAAAAATATAATTATGATTTAATTTGCAAACAGTATGAAAAATTGTTTTTAAGAATTCAAAATATGTACTATAAGTATAAACATATATATATGTATACCAACTGTATTTGACTGAAACAGATTTGTCATCATACTGCTGAAAAATATCTACATATAAAGTATACGCTATGTGGTCCCGTTCCATGTTTTAATTGATATATGTTTATATGTATGGAATGAATGTAAGTATGTATGTATATACATGCATTTCAATATGCTTTTTGCACAGGATTCAGCCTGTCATCAAAGAATTTATTACAGACATATCAACGGATCTCGGAGAACATGCATTTTAATTGGTTTAAAACAGAAAACAAAAATGTCGCTGAACGGGCGAAAGAGAAAAGGAAATGCCCATTGGGTCATAAATCAGTACGGGTCAATAATTCAAAGTTACTTTGTTTTAAATAAGTAATTGTTTTATGTGAGGGCATTGCCATTGTTACAATAAAGAATTGATGTCGTTAATACCTGAGAATCCATTGACAGATTCAGATAAATCAGTAAGTCAGTAAGTCAGTATCATGAAATATCCATAGTAATTGGAATAGATTAATGAGAAGTAAAGAATTATTGTAACTGGACAACATTTAGTAGCTGAATTATATATATTGTATGCCAAATATAGTATATATATTAATGGGTTGATGTTTTTCTCCATTTTAATTATATACTGAATCAACAATTACATTTATATTAAACTATTATTTGGTTCTCTATAAATTTTACTTTTTTTGCTTGAAACCTCTTCAAAGTAATTTCTAGCAAAATTGTTGAAAAAGTCTTATAAATTACTATACTATATTTGTACTCATGCGTATATATATACGTATATATGTATATACTATATATATATATATACAGCTAAAAAAAGGCATCTAATATTTATATTACGTGCCATTGGTCACTTAACCGAAAAAGTTTTGTAAAAACATACAAAACAAAATATTCACAATATGCATAGAAAAATCTTTATTTATTGGATGATGACTATTCAAAAATGAATTATAATCTAGCCGCAGCAAAGTGCCGACTTTGAGTTACCGTGTACTCAATATAAGCTTTAATTCGTTTCGAAATACTTTATATTGCTTGGTAAATTCGTCGATGAAAAACTATTTTTAGGAACGCTTTCCCTTGCGATCCAATTTAAAACGATTATTATATATAGACATATTTTATAAATTGCTAAGAATCTCCGATGCAGAAAACTGTTTATATATTTCAAAGTATATACAGAGTCTATCCATTCCTCATAGAAGAGTAATGCCATTTTCTTCTCCAATATGCTCTACCAACATTTAGATTACTTTTTTTATAAACCACTCGACACCCATGAGGGGGAATACAGGGTATAAATAAAACAACTGCGAAGGTGTTATACCAATGAGACAAATATCAATCACAGAACTGCCAGGCAGCGAGGCATCCTCGTCACCTGAGGCATGTCATATAAACATATGTATGTACATATATGCATACATATGTACAAGAGGGTGGTCGAACCATTTTTTTTTGTTTTTCTTTCTTTTTTTTTTGGGTGGTTGCAGATTGTTTTGCATGTTAGAACGGGTTAGGTATGGGATCGAGTGGGGGGGTGAAGGTGTTTGGGTTGTATTATGTTGTGTTCGTGTTGTTATGTCGTGTTCTCAACGGGGCCAACAACGTGCACTGTCCCAAGTCTATAAATAGCTTTACTCATACACATACATACATATATACATATGTATGCATTATACAATGCATATCTTTATGACAAACAAAAACAAAAGCAGCAAAAAGATTTGTTGTCCGTTGGGTTTTTGTGCAATTTAATTAACCCAACAAGAGTGAGCAAGTGTGAGAGAGTGAGAGAGGGGGGGGAAGGGTTAGTGTTAGTTGGATGGTGGTGTGTGTTTCTGTGTGTATGGTGTAGGCAACAATCGTATGAATGGCTATGCCGGAAAAGGGGTGTTAAAAAAAAAAAGGAAAATCAAAAGAAAAAAAGGTAATCTCTAGCCAGGCGCTAAATGAATTCATAATCAGCTTGTTAATTAACTCGTGGATAATTGATCGATGGTGCTTGAGGTGCTCGCCGATAGTTTTCTTGAATGTGACACGAACGAGAAGCGAAATTCAAATGAGTTGAAATAGAAAGAGTTAGCACAATGAATGGATTTACTATATGTACATACAGTACTTTTTTCTACAAGATAATTGCAAATGTCATAACGTACATCATACATACATATGTATAAGGTGTGAGCGATAAGATCGCAAACAGATATTAATTTATATACATATGTATGTATATCTTAATATATATATATATATATATAGATACCAATATATGTACATTATTGAGTGTAACGAAAAAAGATATTGTGGAAGATTGTTTAGAAGCTTTTTGTTAACATTCTGAGAATAATTTCAAATGATCTAGGGCTTAGATATTGTTTAGATTATTTGAAATAATTTCTCATTATCTGTATTTTAAAAGCAATCAACTGAAATCGAAATATATTTTATTGGGAAATAGATTTTTAATACCAATATTAATATTACTTTATATTATTATGATATAAGGCATTCTTTTCTTAGTTTTCTGACAAATGATTATGAGTAATGATTTTTTAATGATTACTTAATCTTAAATTTAAAAAAAAAACCCCAATTTTCTGTTATTTTTCTAACTGAAGTTTTTATACAACTAACTTGGGTCCCATATCTACATACATATTTGTATAATCAATAGAGTATAAGGGGTTCTTTTCGTTTCTAATACCTAGAATGTTACAAGTTAAATTCTGGGCTATTTTTATCTTCCAGGTATATTTATGGTCACTGCAATTCATTAGCTTGTCCATAAATTAGGAAAAATACCTAATCTAGATGACATTTTAAGCAAGTTCCGATTAAATGTTTGCAGAAGACTTTAATGTCACAATGGAACCAAAAAAAAAATATAAAACACTAAAAAAAGTGTAAAACAATAAACTGATAAAAATCCCGGCGTCACCATCAGCGGCCAGCGATAAGAAGGATTTCCACAGCTTTTTAAACGACTTTACAATACCCTGTGTGCCAAACAAACAAATATAAACCCAAGTAAAGGAATAGGGTAGATCTATCATTTATATAGCTTATATCAACAGATCATAATCGCATGTCAAATTCATTATAAAAATATTATAAAAATTGACTTTCTTTCGAAAATCCTGTACTGAGTTCGACATATCATTCGATACATCATTCTCCCTGTTGCATGTATGTATGTATTTGGTTGACATGCATATACCCATTCATATTTCGTACAATGGGTAATATCAAAAACTCAGTCAAGTCACGCGAATTTTCAACCAAAAATCATCGATACCCAGGGGCAAATGTCATCCAATTTTTTTTTTGTTTTTGAATGAATGAATGGTGGGAGGCGGGTTATAGGCGCTAAATGGCCACAACATTGAAAATTGGCTTAAGCTTGACCATGAACAAATATTATTTTTAATATTCCGGCAAAAACAAACGCACACCAAAGGAAAACAAAAAAAAACAAGATAAACACTGAGACACATTCAAGAGAGATGGGCAAGGGGGAGGGGAGATTTCATTTCTATGGTTATTTTTGTGCTGTTGTTGTTGTTATTTTTGTTGTTGGCTCTTCTATTGACGTTTTTTGCAATAACATAAATGTCAAGAGGTGGCAATGGGCAGAGCAAGGAAGATAGTCGAGGTTGCAGGAGTGAATGGTGAACTGCGGCAGGAAATGAAAGAAAATACATTTTGCATTTCTTCCCCCCTCCCACCACTAAACACCGACACTGTCTATATACATACATACATACATAGTTGGGCAAACTGTAGATAGCAATTTAAATAACAAATTAAACTTTGCTTAGGACTCGATTCAACTTGCTTGACTGACTTTAATAATATGTACATACATACAAACGTTGCTTTAATTAAATGGCATTCAAAACTATTGTTATTATTATTACTATGCTCTTACCTTGATGATCCAAAGTTTCGGTGGCTGTGGCTTCGTCTCCCATTTTTTTTGTTATAAATGCCTTGTTCTGGATTGTCTGTGGTAGCCTTTGCTGGCCGGTTTTTTGCAATTTTCACACAGAAAATTGATTTATTCTTAAATTGTTCCAAATGGCGCGGTCCCAATGATGTTTTCTATGGCTCAAGTCCTAATTTGCGCAAAACAGAAAATAACCGGACGCACAATCCAACTGCTTGGGTTGATAATATAAACAACACTGAAAAAAACTTCTAACCATCGTTTATCGAAGTCGTCAATCAAATCGATATCGCTTATCGTTATCGGTATCAGATGAATTGATGGGTTTCGCCGCTAACTAACTGCTCCTCTTTAGATGACAGCTAGAGTTTTTCGCCGCAAGCCTAAAAGTCTTTGCTCCTCATTAGTTGGTGGTCAAAAAATTTGCCGCTGTTAAAATAATTTCGCTCCTCACATTTCTATTATTTGCTGTATTCATATTTAAATATTCTTAGCACAATTTTATTATGTTTTAGCTTGTATATTTTTATAAAAAATTAATAAATCGTAAATTCATGATTCCGTAAAGTTGTAGTAAAGAGAATCAAAACATTTATATTTCGCGCTCGGAAGATCAAGCCAGGGCTACAACATTTATCCAACAATAATGGCAGTATTTATCCCAAAACAGGGATATGGCATTCGGCTCTCATATCCGGTAATAGCGGGTAACCTTTATCCGACAAGGAAACACAACAACGCCATTTTTATTTTATCGCGTATTTTTGTATTTGTAACATTGGAGCCCATCAAAATTATATTAATAAATTTTTATTGCTAAATACTCTCCAGAACGTGGGCATCAATGTGCGTATGGAATACGGTATAAAAAGTAAATGGGTAATAAGTACAAAACAAAGTGAAAATACATATATGTATGTACATATTTCCCAAGCAGCAGCAGCAGCAATAAAAAACGCAAGCCAAGTACGTGTGTGTGTGTGCGTGCGAGTGTGTTGTGTTTGTGTGTGCCTGTGTGTGTGAGCGTGTAAGTGTATGTGTGCGCAAAGTGTATGCAAAAAGAAGAGAAGAGCATGAGCATTGAAATAAAACAAAAAAAAATGTAAGAAAGAAAGAAGAAAAAATAAGACGAGTTTCACGCGCCCAACAATAACGACAGCAAAAGCAACTGCTAAATGAGTAGAAAATGTAAGGAAAAACTACAACAAGTGTGCAAAAATTAATTATTAGTTAAGTGTGTCACTAATTTAATTTGAAACTGAACGCGGAGAGACGCAGTTGCTGCGCAGCGTTGAGAATCATTAAAATTTATTGGTGTCGTCGGACTTGCTGACTTGAATGCCTGCCTGACCGTCTGCCTGCCCGCCCGCCCGCTTGCCGCCACTAATGGATGAGATGAAGGCGGAGATGCAAGAGATTGAGACTGAGGCGAAGTAGCAGAAAAGGATAGGGCCCAAGAACAATACAAATAGAACGAGAAACGGACGTGCCACAAAAGACAAGGGAAAAGGCTCAACAAATTTTCTGAAAAGAAATCGCAAAGCGAGCGAAGCGCAGCAGCAGCAGCAGCAGCCAAAAAAGCAGCGCAGCGCAACAGCTACAGCAGCAACAAAGGCAAACGCAAGGCAAGCGTCAGTGGAAGGCAGCGGCGGCTGAAAGCAACAACAACCCACCACCGTTGCTTAGCCGTTGGTAGTTCGGCGTCGGCGTCACCCACCTTCTTTAGCCTCACCCCACAGATGCTCCTGTTCCTGTGCCACTGCCACCTTCTCTCGCTTGCTCGGTCGCTCGCTCACTCTCTGTCTCTTTCTATCCCATACACTCTCTCCCCTTCTCGTGTGTTGTCCTCGCTTTTCGCTGACGTTGGCTGAAAATTTGTTTGTGCGCCCTTTTAAAAGACAACAAAAAAACGAAGAAAAAAAAGGAAGGAAACGAAATAATAAAAAAAAAACAAGCAGACCTTAAAGAAGAAAATGGAGAAGAAATGCAAAAATCACAAAAACATAAACGTAGCATAAAAGCAATGATGAAAAGTTTTTTTTTGTAAATTTTTTTCTTGTTTATTTTTTTTTTGTTTTCATGTTCTGCAATTGCAATAATTTTCACTGCCTGTTTTTCATCTTCTTCTTCTTTTTCTGCTTCATCATCACCATCTCCTTTCTCTCCTCTTTTTTTTTTGATTTCCAGCTGTGTGTTTGTGCAAATTAACCAAAATATACATTTCCGGCTGCCCCTCGCTGAGAGCAACAACAACAACAACAACACCAACTACAGCAAAAGTACTAACAAATCCTACGTCTACGTGAATCGTCGTCGCCGTCGTCACCACCACCACAACCATCACCATCATCACAGTCGTCATCTCTTCCAAGTATAAGTCCACAATTCTCGCGCCTTGTCTCGTATCCCTCGTATCTTCGCTCCACACCGCTGGCGCGCTTGGAGTTGCTTTTACTGCCACGGGAGGAGTAGAAGAAGTAGGTAGGAAGGGATAAAGGAACGCCAAACGCCTTAAGCACATTTACCCTGGATTCATGGTGAGAACGACATCTGCTTAACTAGGCATATATTTAATTATAATTATTTGTTTGTTTAATTCAATATCGGCTCATGTGTCATTGGCTCACGCCCTTCTTCTCCACCACCTCCCACCTCCTCCTCCTCATCATCGTCCTCCTCCCACTACTCAAAAATTTCTCGTTTATTTCCACCACCACCACCAACATCATCATCATCATCATCACTACTGTTGATGGCCAACAACAAAAGGCAAGGGTTTGTCGTAAATATGGTGCGGGTGTGTGTGGTGATGGCGGGGGAGGGGAGGGGGTAACAGCCAGGGACCAAGGGTTAATGGCTGAACTATTTTTCAATGCACATACAACTCGATATATTCATGAGAGAGACAGAGAGAGAGAGAGAGACGACGAAGGGAGGGGAAGAAAAAAGAAACCCCCAGGACAACATAATCAATTAAAGTGCCCTAGCAGTCGACTGACTGACTGACTGAATGACTTCCCCATCATCTGGGCCTAATTTTACACTGAATGATAAGGCAGAAGCAAACCAACCAACAACTGACTGAACTAGATCTTAATCTCAACAATTTAGATTACAGTTGAGTTTCACTCTAACGAGCCATTATATCATCATAGTCGTAGACACAGACACAGACACAGGCACAGACAGACAGACAGACAGGCAGACAGAGAGACACAATACATTGGTGGGTTTTTATGATCTCTCAGCATTTGATAAGAATCTCAAATCATTCACTTAAAACATTCCTTTCGCTTGAGAAATATATTTCGTTAAATAAATAATAAATATCAACTAGATATTCCAACTAAACTTGCAATGTTTAGGGATATTCCTTCGACCCTGCTCATGATCATGATTTATATTACATAATGGTATACATATAATGTTATAACGAAACAAAAGATCTTTTGAGAATTGTTTTTACCTAAGCCGGCTTTAACAGTCCGTCCCCCTCCTAACCTAACCATTGTGATCCGAGATCCTAGTTTCCGGCTGTCTCCTTCAGCTGGAAGGGATTGATCACCACCTGCTTTCTCGGGATAATAAGGATTAATTGTAGAAAAGGAGCATAATAATAATGCTTCAACTGCATATAGATATAATCTTTTAATCTCGATTAAATATTTGATATTTAAGCTTACACAGATTCTTGATATTTGATATGGAAATATAATGTTAATTAACAAAATATTTATAAATTGTTATGGTAATTCATGTATATGTACATATGTATGTATAGTCATGAATACATATACATACATACATATGTATATATTCTTTTTATTGGCCATAGTAAAATTATGAATTTCCTGAGAAGATCAAATTATTATTTTAATCTTTGTCTCATGTTACCAACTTTCCGTTCCGTTCAGTTGGATTCCAGGAATTAAATATTAGATTCAGTTTTAAAAAATAATTTTCTGTTTCGAGGAAATTCCTTAACACGTCTGCTTATCTACTTCTTTCAACAATCGCCCATTTCCATTTGTATTGCGCTCTTATCTTTCGACACCCCCAATACACACACGCACACACACACACACATAAACACTCAGAAACCTAGTGAAAGACAAACGTTGAAAGAGCGGAATAGTGTGAATATCGGAGAGGGGAGGGGGAGGGAACTGGGACAGAGGCTACTTGATTAAAGTCGCATAAAACCTAAAGTGTTTAATTAATAAATAACGTGCTAATAATGCATTTAATACAAGAAGAACAACAACAACAACGACGGCAACCTAAAACTCGTGTTGAATGAAAGAAATGTAAAATGATGAGATGAAGGAGGAGGGAGGAGCCACAATGACGAGCAGTTGGTAATCGGTGGGTCGTATACTTGAAGGTGAAAGAAGAGAAGACAAAATCGGGGTTGCCACAAGCGGAAACAAGCGTACATCCCCCCTCTTCACCCAAAAAAAAAAAAGAAATGAACTGCGCTGCTGTTTCTCCTCCGTTTCTACTTCTCTGATGGTTTTCCCCACACACACACACACACCCCCCCCTCCTCCACAGCTACCCGTTCGTTCCGTCTGTCAGTTCGGGGCCCAAATAGTGGTCGCTGGTGGCTGCTGCTGCCCTTTTGATGTTAGTGCCGCGTCGTTCGCTTCGTTCGGTTTTGTTGAACGCTTTCATATTTATTTTATTATTAGTCATTTGGCTTATTTATAAGGTGTTGTTAAAGTTTACTTTTTTTTTATTAATCTGTTTGTTGCGCTTTTAATTTATAATTGCTGCTGCTTATCTGATTGAAAAGTCGAGACACTTGACTCGAGTGTCGATTTATTGACAGCGATTAGAAATTTATTCGTATGGGACCCAAACCGACCCCCTCCCCTCTCCCCTCTCAAACTACCAAATGTTGTTGTGCTTGTTGGAGGTCCCAATATTACATAAACTAACCTAATTAGCATTACTTGTTTAAAAATTAAAATTAACTAAAATGACTAAAAACCTAAAACTAGCTTCACAGGCACAGGCACAGGTAGGCAGAGGCAGGCTTTCGTTCTCTAAAATGTTTACAGGTGTCTATGTGTGTGTGTGTGTGTGTGTTAAGACACACACAACAACTACATTTTAGGTAGAGATGGCCCAGAGCGGCAATGTAGTGTCACGAGAGTAGAGAATATCTGCAAATAGATAAAAAATACATTATATATATATATATACATATATACATAGTTATAGTTATTTAAATATTTGTTTTTATTGCACATTTATACGCAATTTAAATATTAATAATATTTGTTGTTGTTGTTTTTCATGCTGTTTAGGGGGATTAGCAGTCATATTATTTGAGATAATTTTGCTCTTTAAAAAAGTTGATTCATTCAAATTTTAAAATAACAAAGTTGAACAAATTTACAAATATATACCTGTCATATGTACATATATATATATATAATGAATGTAAGGGAATCATTGTTATCATGGGTTTCAGTTTAACTAGATATATGTATGTATGATGATTGTTCTTCTTAATCTTCGTTTTTTTTTTTTTTTTTTTGATTTCACGCTACCATCTCTAGGGTGGTAACCAGCAATCCGAGCTGCCACCTTTTTTTTTTTTTGCTTTACTGTTAGGCACTGCTACTCCATTTAGCGATAAGATAATTAGCACACAAAGCGCTTATTAAAATATATAATGCCCAACAAAATATTTGTTGGCATGCACAATATATAAAATATTCTCTTTATTATTTTTCCATCACCACCCACCCGCTCCCCCCCCACTCTACTTTTTTTTCTCTTTTCAATAATTAAGCTCATGTTAATCAGTGTAAAATCAATGAGAGAGAATATAATATAAAAGCGTGTTAAATGAGTCCCATAAATCTTTACTTTTATATACATACATATGTATGTATGTATGTATGTATATATTTATTTATGTACTATATGTATGTGTGTATGTATGTATGTATGTATGTATACTTATACATGTAATTCGATTACGACAAAAGGTGCTATACGAAAGGTGGGTGGGAGTGTATAAAGGGCAAGCAATAATAATTTCACATGCAAGGAGCTCATTTACTCACACACTCTAACTCACACACTCGTACTTACACTTAAACACACACACACACATTCTCCGAGTCGCAAACAAACAAATGACGACAGTTCCATAAACACTTTGGAAAAAATAAGGGCCAACCAGCAGCAAAAGGGCAAGACGTTGACGCGGGGGTGCCCCATTAGCTACTTTCTGCCTATATGCCGCCGCATGCTTTCTTTTCCTCTCAAAACTCCCTCGGTACTCGGTATGTAGTCTATCTGCTTCACGCCACACCATCTCCCTCCCCCTACCCTTCCGTAAGTAACACGAAACAATTTCCAAATGAAGCGCGGATAAGCCGCAAAATCCTTAAAATACTCGATAAAATTACATAAAACTAATCGCACAAGCACACGCACACACACACACACAGTCAGAGGCAGACAGACACACATACCCACACCTACAGAGAGACAGTCAGAAGCAGAGAATTGGCTAAATGGATGGGGGCGGACTGGGGGGCAGGGGGTTTCGGAGTGAAGAGAGATAGAAACGAAGGCGGTAGCTGAGTGGCAGTGGCAAGCAGAAGCAGCAGCAGCAGCAGTGGCAACGTCGACGGCGTGCAAAATGATGAAGGTATCTACACCGACAATCTGTTTAACAACTTCATGAGCAAATCCAACAAATCGTATGAACGAAGCCGACACAGAACACAAAATACAAACTTATATAGATGTATATATGTACATACATACATATATAGAAAAGAAGAGACGACGACACGAGTACAGAGCAGCAGCAGCAGCACACACACACACACACACACACACATATATATATATATATATATATACAGACATCGGGTTCGGATCGGGCCACAGGTTAGCGGAACGCGGGAGATGGTGACGGAACGGAATAGCAAGCCAGCTAGTCGTTGTGGGTCGTTTATTTGGCTTTTGGAACGTTGACTCGTCGAGGTTGCTTGAATAGATGCTCAATCGTTTGGGTTGAATGAAGAAAGCGTGTGGAGTTTTTGTCAGTATATGTAGAGAGTATCTCTGTGTATGTGTGTGTGTGTGTGTGTGTGTGACGAAGATTGGCCATAGTTTGTGGGTAGAGGCAAGTGGCAGAACCAAGAGGAACTAGAAGTGCCACTGTGGTGGCATAATGTTCTTGTTGATGTTGAGTAAT
This sequence comes from Drosophila sturtevanti, assembly GCA_018150375.1. Taxonomy (NCBI): domain Eukaryota; kingdom Metazoa; phylum Arthropoda; class Insecta; order Diptera; family Drosophilidae; genus Drosophila; species Drosophila sturtevanti. Next base: position 13,486,737 of record JAECWJ010000688.1, read on the forward strand.
GGCCATAACAACTGTAAGCTGGCCAGTCCAAAAACTTACAGGCACACACACACACACACTCCGAGATATGTACATACATACATATACATATACATATATGTATTTCTACATACGAGGGGTAATATGAAAGTTTCATCATAATTTAAAGTGTGAATAAGTTGAGTGGAATGAATAGCAAACTTTATGGTTGATCCTCGTATGTATGTATGTACGTTCCGACTAACCCGACGAAAAGAAAAGAGAAATTTGTTTGCTTCTGTCTGACGGACAGATGGTCGGATGGTCGGACGGGCGGGCTGGCTCTTCTTTGCTTTTGTTTGTTGTGTTGTTTTTGCTTTTGTGCCTTGCCATGGCATGGCTTGGCTTGGCTTGGCTTGTTTTGATTTGTTGTGAAAATTTGGCTTTCACAACACGAACATTTCGAGAAATTCGTGTATACACACACACACTCACACACACACACACACACACAGAGAGAGAAAAAGAGACAAAAACAAGCTCACATAAAACGTAAAGTTGCCTACTAACATTTAATGGGATTTCCTTTCCGCACTTGACACGCACTCTTCAAAATACGAACAGATGCAGCACACACACCATTCAATGGAATGGTATTAAATGATGATGTGTAAACCAAATAGAAGTGCCTACTCCCATTCCTTTCCATTCCCCATTCCATTTTGTCACTCTGCTCCTGCTTCTCGCTCTCTATCTCGTGTATCTCATGACCAAATCAATTGGCCATGGTATATAATATAAAATGTTGTGCGCTTTGTTTTGGTAATTATCTATGGAATAGTAGGTAGGGGGGGTTAGAGGTTACGGGTCGAAAATTTGTTGTTTTTTTTTTTGTTTTTTGGAATGCGGTAGATAGAGAAATTTCCGAAACAATTTTCTTCCAGCTCGTAATGAATAGTCATCATCTAGATGAAACAACCAACTCAAAGGGGGGAAACCTGTTTTAACTTTTATGACAACTAAAAAATGTTTAAATATATACATATGTACAAACCTAAAAACATTTTTTCCTGTTTTACAATCGTTTTTCTTTTTCCGTAAGACATAAAAAGTAAAAATAAAACTAAAAACCTCTCCATATTACGTTCCAACATAGATCCAACAAATTTTCTTTAAGTGTATGATGAATATAGAGATAGGATCGGAGAAACGTGTGAAATACATATATACATATTTACTTATTTACTATTTACATATATGGTCAAATTACAAATCAATTTGCACGCGTTCCAAAGAAAAACTTTTCTACCCAAATGCATTTGATTAGTTGTGGAACAAATGGCAACTGATGAATCCAATAAGCACACTTTTACCACCCAGACACAAAAAAAGAAAAAGAAGGGCACCCAACTACCCTTGCAATCTATGTTTGTATATTGTTCCCAAGGGTTACAGTTGCGGAGGGGTTTTAGTAGGGTTAATTCACTTACAGTCATATCACTTAGCATTGCCGCCCATTAACTTGGCCGCACCAAATAACCTAATAATCGTTTTTCCCTGGGCAAAACGAATAAGAAAAATGTATAAGCAGGAAAACCCCTAATGTACAGTTACGGCTTGACTTCAATGGCATTCATCTTCATCATCATTATCGTTATCATCTTCATCATCATCATCATCATTAGGCGGCAAACATTTTAAGTTGTCTGCTCCTCTTATTAACGCCATTGGCTCTCGACCGACTCCAACTCGAGTCAGTGTCGGAGCTGCTATTGCTGCCGTCTATTTGTCAGTCAATTAGTCAGCTTATTGGCAAGCGATGATTACACCAAGAAAAAGAGACAGCAACAGAAGAGACCAAGCCAGAAAGCTAACAACACTAACAAACGTCAGTCGACAGCTTTTCCATTTCAAAAATTACACTCACAAAAGCAGTGGAATAGAGACGCATCTCCTCTTTGGTGGTGTAAGTAAAGTGAAGAGGGAACCGTACAATTCATGGGCGTACGTGTTATTTTCATCTGTGGGGGGGCTAAAATTGTAATCTTAATTTTATTAGAGAAACAGAAACCGAGCTATTTTAGATTTAAATATCAATCATTGTTTGATTAAATTCAAGTCCATGATCTATGTACATATGTGGATATATGTAAGAAAAAGAAATAATAAAAATTCAAGAAGAGAGGAGAGACAGACCCCTGTTACATTTACTATATATGTATGTATCTTATTCCCATGCCGTTATAGATAATCTCTCATCCATTATCCGTTTTCCATTTCTTTATACCCAGTTTAAGGGGGAGGGGGGAGACTCGTATTCCCGCGCCCATGGTTCCCAATCGAGTCTCTGGTTTTGACTCTGGCCCCGACGTCCGTTTAGCCGCGTGCGTACACACAATTTTCCGCTACTCATGCTACAAATTGTTTATTGAATTTCCTCTTTCTGTGGCCAACGATGCCAACGACGGAGACGACGACGACGACTTTGCGATGCGATCCCCGATGCGTTGGGATGGGATGGGATGGGATGGGATGGGATGGGATGGGATGCGATGCGATGTTGTTGCTAAGTTTTTATTTTCATTTACATTTCTCGTTTTGTTTTCGTTTATGTTTATGGGCTGTTTAGAAAACAATTTGTGCTTGAAGCATGGTGTGGTGGAGTTCAGGATGAGGAGAGAAATGTAAAGGGAGAACCTTGACGACTTGTTGTTGCTGTTGATATGGTGGAAGAGAAGAAGGGAGGAGATATTAACTCAACGAGTTGTTGGGATTGGGAGATTGGGTACGGTCGGATTCGAGTTCTTTCGGATTGTTAATCTGGTGTAACTTTATAAAATGCGTGTTGACATTAATTGAGATGAGGATGAGATGGACGGAGCGCCAGTTGAAATTGACAGCATTATTGGCCCTTAAATATGCACACGCACACAAAAACATGCACAGACATACACAGACACACACACACACACACTGAATTTACTGGTTGGTAAATAAAGCGCGGGGGTGGGTAGAGGTGATGGTGATGATGGTAGGCAGAAAAGCTGATTCTCTGATTCACACAACCAGAGGATGGATGAAAAGTACTTGAACAAAGTACAGACTCGATTCGACCCGACCCTGTTGACTGTTCACTCTCTCTCTCTGCCTCTATCTCTCTCTCTTTCTCTTTCTCCATCTCGCTCATGTTTCTATCTCGTACTCTCCCTTGGTGTGTTGTGTGTGTAGCTGCGTCTGTTTCTGTCCCTTTCTTCCAGTGCCATAATTTGTGGTCTTTTACCGTTCTGTTGTTGTGCCGCAACCTCAGCGCAGGGCATTATGATACGGCTATTAATACACACACACACACACATACGTATATGTGTGTATATATATATATATATATGTATATTCACATATATATGTAGTATATATACATGTACACATTGGGTCGGCACAGAGGCACTTTTCGGTGGTGGCAAAAATGTTCGAGCCTTTCGTTTTGTCTTTTTAGATTTTATGGCTTTGTGCGTTTACAACGTCGCTTTTTGTGTAGTACATTTGTTTTATAACACACAGCCGCTGTTGCTGTTGCCAGAAAAGCCACCACAAAGGCAATCCAGCCAGCCAGCCAGGCAGGCAGGCAGTAGCTAAAACAGAGGGCTCCAGAGCCTCCAGAGAGCCACCATCAACATAACAAACAGCAGGCAGGAAGGCAGCAGGCGGCAGGAACAGCTTAGCACATTGCGCTCGCAGTTATTACACAATTTTTCCCCAAGCGCCAGTGCTCGGCATGTGGGATTTAGTCGCGTGCCCTTCCTTCTCTTCCTTTTTCCATCTCTCTCTATCGTTCACATTCGCTTTCTGTCTCTCACTGCAAATGTGTAAGTGTATGTGTGTATGTGTGTGTTTGTGTGTATTTATGTGAAATTTTTCCACTCACGACTCCCCCATAAAAAAGTTTACTTGCCAGCAGTTAACCAACCAACGAAACAGCCAGTCAGCCAGGCCAAGCCAAGCCAAGCCAAGCCAGGCCAGGCCAGCTAACCTGGTTGACGTTACTCTTGCTGTTGCTGTTGCCGCTGATGTCGTTGATAAGTGTTGGCCCCAAAACACAGACCATTCGGCACAGTGGGACAGAAGAGGGGGCAAGCGGACAGCAAGTCGTTGAATATGAAATATTAAAAAATAAACAAATTGAAATATTCATGTCGTCCACCTAACCATTAAATGATAACACAACAAATTGTATTTTATTTTTGATTTCAACAGCTAGTCCCCCGATTTCACTTTATATTATTCGATCGTCCATATGGTATATACATTTTCAAAATGCTTTTAGTTGTTCATAATATTGAAAAGTGTGAAAATCTTGCAAACAATTTCCCCTCACTTCAATAATTTAAAAAGAAAAAAAAAACAAATATTTAAAAAAAAAAAATTAAGAAAATAGAAATTGAAGAAGATTTTAACAGTATATCTATATGCATTGTATAATTGTTGAAATTTTAAAATACATTTTTCAATCCTGTTTTCTTTTTCTTATTTTTGTAAACTTTTTAAGTCTCTTTTATAATGCAATTATCATCTGCATAAATTAATATAGTCGTACTAATGTGTATACAAAGTATATGCGGCTCTTAGGTATTTCGTGTTTTAATCAACCCTCAATATATATGTATACAGATATATATATACATTCAAAGTTTGTGTAATTCATTCATAAATATTTCATTTATTCAACAATTGACTTGAGGGAACGTTTGCTATGCGTATTTGAGTGTGTGTGTGTTTTCCCACCACTGTGCAACCCTAGGCGTATGCATGCGTTCATCTTAGCGGCCTCCATCGGGACTGACTGCTGCGCCCCGTTGTCGTCGTCAGTCATTTAGGCGGCGTGTCGTGCCTTATTGAGTGTAAATCTGTCGACAATATATATTTCTTGTTTTTTTTTTTTTTTTTGCCTGCCTGCCTGCCTGCAGTCCGAGCAGATCCGAGCCCAGTCGCATTTTATTTGCCATCGCCATCGTCGTCGTCGTCGTCATCGTCATCGTCATTGCCGTTGTGGTTCTTCTCCCTGCGCCCGTGGCTGATGCCACTGCATTTAATTAATTGATTTTAATTGCCATAATTTGTGTGTCGTTGCCACACAACCGCAACACCGTCGGCATTCATGATGTGAATGAAGGCACAAAGAGAATTATAGGGGATGGGAGAATGGGAATGACCGAACCGAACGAATTATGGCTGTGGGGAGGCAGTGCGTCGTCTGACAGTCTGTGTGCTGTTGCTGTTGCTGTTGCTGCGAGTATTGGCATTGATATTGATTCATAAGCAAATTTAATGATAATTCCTCATGGTAGCAAGAGTATGACGATGTTTACTTAGCCGCCTCGTTACAGTTATTCGCCGAGTTACTTGAGCGGAAAATCTGTTTACAGCTGCACGCACACTTAAGAGAGAGAGAGAGAGAGAGAGAGTGTGTGCCGCCGCCAGACGACAGGAGAGAAATAAGAAAGAGGAAGGAACAAAAAACGCAAGCACACAAAGTGAGCGACGAGCAAGCCAAAGCAATCTGTGTCCGTCGTCTGGCAGTCTGCCCATGGCAGTCAGGCACATTAACATATGCCAGCGATTAAGTGGCAAGCAGACATAGTCAGGCCGCATAGCCACCAATATCAAGCGATCCCCCCCTACATTATTCCTTCCCCCTAGGGTTCATTCCTAATTTCCAGCGGCCTCGTCATACATATGTATCTCTTATGTTTTTTTTTTGTTTCTCCTCATTTTTCAATAATCTCTCCTCTTTGTCTCTCGCTCTCTTTCTCCATCGAAAGCACATTACATGGCATTATTTTTATGGATTATTTATTTATGCATGTTGATATCAACTTCATCGCCTTTTTATTGATTTGATAAAAAAAAAAAAAATAAGAACTTGTTTGTTTGTGTATTATAATTTAGTGGTTTCATCTGGTTTCATCTCTTTCTACTTTGTATCTCTTTGCAGTTGAATTTTCATATCATAGTGGGCATAAAAAGGCTTAACACTGGACCGGAAGCGTGTTTTTAAAGGGTGATGGCGGCCTCCACTCAAGGAGAAATACGAGTGGGTCCCGGCCACCAGGTAAACGATGTCTATGTACGTACATAACTCTCACAAATCAGAAATTCAGCTCACGGTAACAAAAAAAAACCCCCTCCCTTCCCCACTATCCAGAAAAAAAATTCAAAAAGTTTAAAACAAAACCTTGAACAAAGTTTTCTTCCAAATCAATCTTTTGAGTTTTAAAAGCTATTTCTTACAAAGTTCTTTATTCTCATTTTATCAAAGAACAATTAATTATTTTGAATATATGTATGTACATATATTATTTCTGATCGAAAAATTAAAAACGGTTAGCGGATTTCTCTATTATTTTATCGGTTACGTAACAATTGACTACCGTTGTAATGTCATTTACATAAAAATTCAAATAATTTTTCGCATATTTCACATATTAAGTCTTAGATAGTAATGATAATTATTGCAGTTACGTAATCTGATCATATGTATATTCAATGCATAATATTTGGCTCTTCATAGCCATTATGTGTATTATTATTGTTTATCTTATTCGGTTATTAGAATTAAAGCTAAGCCGAAAAGAAAACTTTGGTATCATAAAAACTAATTCCCATTATATTCCCTCTCTCTCTCCTTTCCCCATGTAAATAATTCCTAAACTATTAGTTAATCAATTGGCTTTTGATTGAATTCGATGTACCACCTATCTATTAACTTAGTTTCCAACTTAACTACTCAGTAGAAGTTGATCAAATTCCAGTATCCTTGTCACACCTTCTTTTGCATTCCTTTCTTTCCCTTTGTTCCCATTCCATTCCATTCCGTTTCGTTTCGTTTCGTTTTAACCTTACCGAAAAGCACACATCATATACATTGTTCATACATAATCATGCATTAGTATTAAGTTGTTTATTGTAATATCTGTAAACTGAATGTTGTTGTTGTCGTCTCTTGTGTCAGTGTATGTGTATGTGTGTGTGTGTGTGTGTGTATGGGTTCTGCGTTTGTGTGTGTGTGTGTGTGTATGGTTGTGGTGTAAACTAACTAAAATGAGCTTTTTGGCGCTGATGTTTTTCCTTTTAAAACTAATCCCATAACTTTCATTTGCGCCCCCTATGACGACTGAAGGCAAAACTGCCCGATTATAATCCAATCTCAAGCTTCCCCATCGACAAGGAAACCGATGAACGTGAACTAGAGGAATCAAGATGGAGTCCTGGTGTTGTGGCGGATGGCGATTTGTTAATGTTCTTGCGTGCGGCTCGATCAATGGCTGCATTTCAAGGAATGTGTGATGGCGGACTAGAAGACGGTTGTTTAGCTGCCAGTCGCGACGACACAACAATAAACGCACTCGACGTGGTAATTTCAAAATATCTATTAATATATTATATTAAATAATAATGCATATATTCTTCACCTCTAGCTGCATGATTCTGGCTACGATCCAGGCAAAGCTCTACAAGCTCTCGTAAAGTGCCCCGTCTCTAAGGGGATCGACAAAAAGTGGACCGAGGACGAAACGAAAAAGTTCATCAAGGGTCTACGACAATTTGGCAAAAATTTCTTTAGAATCCATAAGGATCTTTTGCCGCACAAGGACACACCAGAGCTCGTTGAGTTCTACTATCTGTGGAAGAAGACTCCCGGAGCGAATAACAATCGGCCACATCGGCGACGCAGACAAAGCGCATTGCGACGCAATCGTGTCACGCGCGCCAATAATAATACACCTCCCAAGAAGGAGGACACTCCGGAACCACAAACTGCGACGACGGCGGCGACGGCGACGGCGGCGTCAGAGACGGCGAGTCGCTCATCGCCCGCTGTCTCCAAGGAGGAGAACAGTTCTCTCACCGAGGACGACGCCAGCGAGTGCGACAGTGATTCGAGTCTGACCAACAAAAGGGATGAATCACCCTCTAGGATGAGGACGAGAAACAAACAACAGAACAACAACGCTGGCAGCAATAGTGGAGGCACAGCATCTGTGGGTAGCGGCAATGCAGGAAACGCCACAGCCGGTAACACCACGACAAAGGATCAATCCTCTGGCTCTGCAAATGCTGTGGCTAATGGGAAACGACCAAAGCGTGGCTCCGAAACACCTGATGTGGGAAGTGGAGGGCCTGGTTCAGTGGACAGTCCCAAAACGCCAACCAAAGCGGTGTCTGAAAGTTCGGCGACCAAACGCAAGGGCGGTAAACAAGATACGCCCAACAAGAAAAAGCGAACCGAACAGGAGGCAAATGAACCCAGCGTGGAGGAGACAACGACCATTAAGGAAAAGAGAAAGCGTCCTGACAGTCCCGTGGAGAGCATGAATTCTGACAGTCGACCCGATTCCGTGCTCGATGATGGTGAGTCGAATACCACAGATACAACAACGGCCGAGCAGCAATCAATCAAGGACAGCAAAGAGATCATTAGCTGCAAGGAAGAGCGTGAGATAATCGCCAATGACTTGGATATTAAATTAGAGGAGAAGTCCATCAAGGCAGAAATAACCGCTGACGATAGCAAAGACAGCGCCATAAAGAATATGGATGAAGAGACGAATATACAGGCTCCCAACAGCGTAGATGGCCTAATTAAAGAACCAATTGCCACAGATGTAGTGTCTCCTGCAGTGATACCTGTGGCGGCGCCATTAACAATGAAAGTACCAACTATTGCAACAGTTGAGGCTCTGAATGCTTCTGTGGATCGTAAAGAAGCCATTGAAAAAATGGAAATCTGCGATAACAATGATCCCGAATTGCTTAAAAAATTGGCCACCATTAAACAGGAAGCATCGCCGCAACAGCAATCGCAGCCACCGCAGCAGCAACAACAGCAGCAACAACAACAACAACTACAACAGCAACAACAACAGCAACAACAACAGCAACAACAACATCAACAACATCAGCAACAACATCAACAACAACAACAGCAGCAACAACAGCAACAACAACAACTTATACCAATATCGCTGCAACCTCCACCCGTGAGTGTCGCATCTCAGGAGACGATCTACATCAAGAAGGAGCCTATGGAGGATTCGATGGATGCAACATGCAATCAAAATAGTAATGAACCACAAGATTTGAAGGTGAAGATTGAAATCAAGAACGAGGATATGAAAATAAATGCACCGGGACTTCCACCGTCAGCTGTAGGCCCAGGAGCGCCACCGCCAAATTCAGTGCATCAACATATATCTGTCAATGAGAGTGGGCAGCCGGAACCTTTACATCTGCAGCATTTGGCACACGGACCGGTACCACCGCAGCCACCGGCTGGCTATCTCATCGATGGCCAGTTAAAATATGGACCTCCTGGACAACCACAGCCGCCACAACTTCACAGTGATCCTACTGGACCAGTACCTGGAACCGCGCCAGGAGTACCAACTACGCCACAGAAGTACACTCCTGACATGGATATCAAGTTTGCGCCGCAGGATCTCAAATATCCACCGCCTCCACCATTAGATGCGCTTAAATACAGCCAGGAGATGCAAGCGGCAGCGGCGGCAGCAGCAGCAGCAGCGGCTGCGGCAGCTGCTGCAGGGAAATATGACATAAAATATATGATGGATCAGCCAGGAAAATATCCAGTGGAGTTATCTACCGCGCATCAAGGGCCACCAAAGACAGGCTATCAGGATTCCCTGAAGATTCCAGATGTGAAACCAGGTTTCGGCCATCTGCCTCACAATGTGCCAGCACCGCTAGATGTGGCGCATAAATATGGACCTCCACCAACGTCGCAGGATTCACAACAACAACAGCCGCCGTCACATCAGGTACCGCCGGGAGCAACGCCACCGCCTGGCATTGCCATGCCGAAGCCACACTATCAGCACGATGTACAGACGCCGCCATTGGGAAGACCATTTGAACCAGGTCTCATGCTAAAGTATGGTGATTCCCTGGCTGCCAAATATGGACCACCCCAGCCGCAGGATCTCAAATACCCTCCCATGCCACCCGTCTCTGTAGCTGGTGTTGTCGATGTCAAACCGTATGGCGAGAATCTAATTAAGGCCTCGCCTTATGGCCCACCACCAGAAAGTCCAATTGATGCCTCTTCCCGCTCGACACCTGGCCAAGATAGTCAAGGTAGCAATAGCAATTCGCAGCCCCCTTCGATGCCGCCGCAGCCTCAACAGTTCCAGTCACCGCATCCTTCGCCGCACATGCCTTCTCCAGCCGGTGGCGGTCTACCACCTGGGATGCACCCACAAAATCTCATCCATGGTCCGCCTCCGAGTGGGAGTGGCCCACAGCCACCGCCACCTCCCACGTCCCTGCATCAACCCACGCCTACCGCACCGGGACCACCCAGCTTGCAGCATGGGCTGCATCCAGGTCCGCATTCACAGATTTCAGTGGCCTCATCAATACCACCCAGTTCGATTGGAGTGCCACCAACGCTTTCCACAATGGCGCCATCACCGATGCACCCGCATATGCATCCCCATCCTCATCTGCAGGCTCTGCATCGACCACACGATATGCCCCCGACCATGCATCCACATGCACCTATGCCTATGTCGCTGCAAGGTCATCCACCACACGGTCATGGAATGCCGCCTTCCCATACGCAACAGCAACAACAGCAGCCACCACCCGGAGTACCAGCGGGTACTGTGCGAACTCCTTCGCCAGCTCAACAGCCGCCTAGAAGTATGCATGATCCGCAATCCGTGCGAGAGCCGCCTACATCACAAGCATTGACAACAATGGCAGGAAGTGGTGCTGGTGCGCCAGGACCCGGACCAATTCCCCAACAGTCTCCGCATGCACATCGCACCTCGCCACTGCCAGGACTCTCAGGGAATGGTCCACCGCCGCCAGGACTCATCGGTCACCCAATGCCAATACATCCACATTTGGCTCATTTGCCACCAGGTCATCCGGCACATGCGGCTTTGGCTCATCCAGGACATCACCTCCTCTCACATTCAATTGCCGGTCTGGGACCAGGTGGTGGACCAATTGCCCTTCTAGCGGGTCCTGGAGGTCTTGGCGGTTTACCGGAATCGGCATTAAGTCGCCGCACCCCGCCCAGCCATATGCCCCACTCGCATGCCTCATCAGCACCCACAACGCCGCAATCAGTGGCTGCTTCGGCTACAAGTACAGCCCTGACCACCAGCACGGTGGCATCATCCGCCTTTAGCCGCGCCAGTCCCAGCGTGCAAATCTCTAGCGGACCTGCTCCAGCCGGCCCTGGTAGCAGCACGCCCGGAGGTCTTCCCAATTCCGCTGCGGCAGCAGCAGCAGCTGCCCATCGCGCCGCCTCGCCCGCATCCAGTGTGAGCAGTCTCAGCAGACAGAGTCCTTTGCACCCGGTGCCTCAATCACCGCTTAGCCATCATCCATCATCATCAGCGCTGTCAGCTGCAGCGGCAGCTGTTGCAGAGCGCGATCGTCATGCCATGCTTCGACAACAGTCGCCGCATATGACACCGCCGCCTGTATCTAATGCTTCCGGATTAATGGCCAGTCCTCTGAGCAAAATGTATGCCCCCCAGCCAGGACAAAGAGGATTGGGTACATCACCGCCACCACATCTTCGACCAGGCGCTTCGCCGCCAGTCATACGTCATCCACAGATGCCGTTGCCGTTGCCTTTGATAGCACCTGGTGGAGGTATACCACAGATTGGAGTTCATCCAGGACAGTCGCCGTATCCGCATCCACTACTTCATCCCTCAGTCTTTTATCAGCCGCATCATCATCCATTTAACTCGCCCTATGGTTATGCAGCGTACGGACCAGGTTTCCCGGCTTACATGAAACCACCTCCTCCTGCTGGCCCTCTTGATCCGGCTGCTGTAATGGCTGCACATCATGCCGGTCTCCAGGGTCCGCCACCGCAGCAAGCTCGTCAGGATGAACAGAATGCAGCTGCTGCAGCAGCAGCGGCAGCGGCTGAAAAACAACATGCGGCAGCGGCAGCTGCTGCCCAACAACTAAAGGCTCCACAACAGCAACCAGGTCCAATTCAGAATAAACCGCCGACGCCAAAGACGCCGCAGGGTCCACCTGGTGTACCAGTTGGCATGAGTGGGCCTGGTACTCCAACTGGGCTACCGCCCGGTGCCTATCCGGGATCTCATATGCCTGGCTATCCGCCAGGACCGCCACATGCCTCACCCTTTGCCCCGCAAGATGGTCAACCGCATGGGCTCAAACCAACTTCCCATATGGATGCATTGCGAGCACATGCGCACTCGGCAAATTCGGCTAGTCTTGGTGGTCAACATCATCCGACAGAGCCTTGTAAGTTTATCTTCATTAAAAATGTTAAATTATCTATTTCTTGATTATCTTCACTTTTCTTTTTTGTTAAAGTGCCCATTGATATTGAGCCCGATCCAGAGCCAGAGATACCCAGTCCCACACATAATATACCACGTGGTCCAAGTCCCGAAGCGAAACCCGATGACACTGAATGCCATCGCTCCCAATCGGCAATGTAAGTGAAGTATCATACCTTGAACTGGGTATCATTTATATATATATGTATATATTTCACATAGATTTGTGCGCCATATCGATCGTGGAGATTACAATTCATGTACGCGAACGGATTTGATATTCAAGCCAGTGGCTGATTCAAAACTTGCTCGCAAGCGGGAGGAACGCGATCGCAAGTTGGCTGAAAAGGAGCGCGAGAGACGACAAGTGAGTAGATTAATAATGGTCATTTTTTATTTTATTTTTTAAATATGTTTCTAATCTTGAACATTGCCTATTTCTTTCTTTCTTCAGCAGCAGCAGCAACAACAACAACAGCAGCAACAACAACAGGCGGCTGCAGCCCAACAGGCAGCACAGCAGGCTAAACTTAAAGCGGAATTGAAACCTCCATATGCGGATACACCCGCATTGCGCCAATTGTCGGAATATGCGCGTCCACACGTGGCCTTCAGGTGAGTTCGCGACGAGAATAAAGACTTTAAGGGATGCAGAAATATCGTTAGGGGTAGCCTCCTCAGTAATTGGTATTTGATCAACAATAAATAAGTACGATAGGTAATGAGATAGTTTTACGATATTTAATAAGAGTAGCGATATTTTTATAAACGGTATAACTATAAAACCATTAACTACATATATCAATATAAAGAATTGAAGAAAACGAAATCGATGTAATCGCCATTTTGACATATTGACTGATAGAATAACGATTTAATCTGCATTCCGATTTAGTTCTTTATCTTCTTGTTCTTTGTTTTCCCGTTAAGTGCTAAGGAATAAGTGTTCTGTTGTGTCTAATTTATAATTTGATTACATTTTATGTATTAGGTTATTTGTTTTTTTGTGTAAAATTGTTTTTTTATGTTCTTGTCTCTTGGTGTCATCTTTTTAGTTGGTATTGTTGAGTCGCGTTTGTTGATCGTAATTATTTCCAATTCAATTTCAGTCCTGTTGAACAGATGGTGCCATATCATCATCCAATGGGCCAGATGTATAGCAGAGAGAGGTACAGTACCAAATCCTGTCGAATCCTCATCTCAATGCGTTCGCCCTCACACTCTCACATACATAATACAGACACATTCACCTACTTTAAAAACTCACTCATATTCATACAATACATTACACTCATACAAACACCTGCATACTTATACATTAAGAATATCCCTTAAACTAATCACTTAACCCGACCCTGTGAGCCGCCCCCCTCCTTCTCCAACATCACCACCACACAAGCTTTTTATAAATTTGATTTATTTCTTATGCGCACGCCTAATATTATGCTTTAGTCATTATCATTTGCCATTGCTGCCGCCTGCCCATAAAAAAAAAAAAAAAAATAATAACAAGAATATATCCCCCCAACCATTATATCCTCCTCTCCCGAATGAAAACAAAATGAAAGATCCAGCTGTATTCCTGATGCTCACATATTATATTTCCCAAAATTTTTCCAGAGAGTTGGAAGAGATGAAAAATGCACAAGCCGCGAGTCAATCGCGACTTGATCCACATTGGATGGAGTATTATAGACGGTAAGAGAGAACTAACATGAAAATATGAACGGTTGAATAAAAACAATTGTTATTTAAACTCTTTATTTATATCTTTGAAATATTTAGTAAATTGAAATTTACACAGAATAATCAAATATATTTAAATTTTTACAGCGGCATTCATCCGTCACAGTTCCCGCTTTATGCAAATCCAGCTATATCACAAATGGAACGGGAACGCCTAGGGATACCACCACCGCATCACGTGGGCTTAGATCCGGGCGAGCACATGGTGCGTATGGTAGGCCACAAATTCTTTTTTATTTAAAAAAAAAAAAAACTACTCGACTCATATTCACAAAATCAATCGTATTTGGAAGCAATATCAAACCAAAACCAAACCCACCATTCACAACCACTTTTTGTCCAATTTGTCAGTTTAAAATTAACTAAAAAAGCATCTTGTAACCATTATAAAGCTATTGCCCAAATTTACAAATATGTGTATGTGTGTGTGTTTATATATATATATGTATATACATATGCATATGTGTATATATATATGTAAACATATACTTATATATATATACATATATATAAATATTTGTGTGTGTGTGTATATCAATTCAAGTCCATGTCTCCCACACAAAACCGAGCACGTGTCTATTCTGTTTGTTCATATGTTGTGCTAACACATTTCTCCTGTCATGCCTTGCCTGTGGTTGGGCATACCACAAATAACCATTTGTCGCCATCGCTGCTTGTACTTCCTACCTTTCTTATCATAATTCTAACCATGCCGCATCTCGCATACACTGTTCCATAATCTCTGATCTTGTTCTTCTGTTGGCGGTACAAAAACACGCCCGCCCACATGATGCAGCACTGGCTCTTTTGAAACTATCTACGATATATTCAATAATTTTCAGATACGATTGACGAGAGAATATCATGCACACTCTCATACTCATTTACATTTGCCTTTGCATCCACAGCCGCAACCACCGGAGGCCGGTTTCCAACTGCCACGTGAGTTTGTATAGACCTTGAGATTCACATGGTGCATCAATAATACCATTTTTCTATCTATCTCTGTCTCTCTCTCTCTCTCTCTCTCTTTTTCTTTCTCCATTTCTCTCTGTTTCTTTTGGGGTTTCTATATATTTCGCTCTGTCGATTTGGAATGTTTAGCGAATGTTGGCCAATATCCACGCCCAAATATGCTTATACCTAGAGAGCCGCACTCGGAAGTCCTGTTGCGTATGTCCTATGCAGATCAACTACAGGTTTCCCAATTCCCTTATTGACGTCTTAACTCATTAATTACATATATACAGTATTTACAGGCCGCCGAATTTCAACGCCAATCACTACACGATCAATACTTTAGGTAAGTTGTCCCATATGGGCATATACAGAGTATCATCATCTGGAATCCTTGTAGAATTCCTTAATTGAAGAAAGATCATCTATGTATCATCATGGACATCTATCTTATTTTGTTACCTATATATGTATATATATGTATACTATATACATATGTATATGTATTTGTTTTTGTTTAATTTGCATTGTTTTATGTTTATGTTTCTGTTGTGTCATCACCCGTTCTTTTTTCTCTTTCTCTCTCTCTCTCTCTTCTTCCATATAAATATATATATATATATATATATATATATATATATATATGTATGTATATATTCGTGAACACAGACAACGGCCCAGATAAGTGGACGACAGACAAGAAATGATTTAAAGTTATCGAATCCAAGCAACTGAACAAAGAAAATACTCTCTAGCCCAATAGGGCCCTGAGGGAAAAAATGCTTTGTGTGATTTTTGTGTTCAAACGTTTCCATTTTGGTTTTCCCCTACATACAACAAAACAAAACTACTATTATTACTACAACAAGAACTACAACAATAGCAGATAACATCGGAACCCCCAACCAAACCCCCAGCCACAAGCAACTTTAAAAGTTGTGGAACGTTTTGTCCAGTTTTTATGTAAAAAGTTAGTAATGTCATCATATGTAATTTGTTAAGTTTTTTTTTTTTATTTATTTGTTCACCTTCTTGCACATTCTCATCTCATTATGCGAAATGTTTAGCAAATGTTGCAACTGTAAGAATGTTAAGTGATGTCTAACTATTATTTATTATATAAATATATATATATTTATATTTTTATATATATTTTTTTTTTTTTTGTGATTTTCGATAATATAGGAATCAGCTGCGTTAATTTGATCGTGACCTAAACAGCCTGGAGGAGAATTGAAACGCACACACCACATAGACCAGACCCAGACCAAGGCGAAACCTAATCAAAAAGGAAAATCAACTAGAAAACATCAAAAAAACAAAGAAACAAACAAACAAACAAAAAAAAGAAGAAAACATGATGGTCGCAATATTTTAAGTATCCTCTTTATAGTGTATAGTGTTAAATTCTTAAAACAAAAAAATCAACAACAAGATGATGATGATGAAGAAGAAGATAAGGAAAAAGCAAAGCGCGTTAAATATCGTTTTTTAAACATACAAAAACAAATGATTTATATAAGGCAATGGAACAAAACACAAATTTTTATTGATGAGGTTTTCAAATAGAACAAGATCGAATGCTGGTCTAGAAATCAAATAATTTAGAAATGATGATGAAACCAAATTATAACTATACACACACACACACACACACATACACAACTTGCTGCTGCTGCGGGAGGCGGCAGGAAAATAAGGTTTATATATATATATAGAAAGAGAAAGAGAAAGAGCAATGCCAGTATATATAAAACATATACACATATTATTAATGTATATTGTACAAAACGATTCGATCGGCGCGATTACTATATCCATTTCTTTATTATCAAAATTTGTATTTTGTGACTCTCAATCCCCACACCCCTCAAAAGAAAAAAAATGAAACAACACAAAAACAAAATAGATATGCCTAATTGACAAATTGAGATATATACATTGGTATATATATATATATATATATATATATATTATTAGAATTATACTTTCAGCCACAATTGAACTATGTATTTTATATGATATATACATATATCTATTTATATACATATGTATATATATATATATATATATATATATATATATATATGTATATATATATATACCGTATATCGTATAATGCTGCTTGAAACTAACTACTACTATGAATGCTTGAAAAACTTTACGCAAATGCCAAGAAATGCTTCTTTGACGACTTAAGTTGCGATTTCTTTCTTGTGTTAGCCGCCAAGCCTATGCTTATACATATATATATATATATATATACTTACTTTACTAAATAATTATTTTACAGTATCTAATTAATTTAATTTATTTTTTTGTGTTTTTTTTCGCTTGAAGAGATAGAAAGAGAGAGTATTATATCAAAAGGAAGTGGGAAAGTGTTTGTAAAAAGTTAAAAAATTAACATAATTAAACTAGATTTAGACTCTATCATTATTTGTGGACATAACTTCATGCCAGCTGCAATTTTTTTTTGTTTTTGTGTGCTTAATTTAGTAATTTAGTAATTTATATACAAATAATATACGAACAGCTTGCATTACATATATACGAAAACATATTTAAAGGTTTATATATATATATATACGTATATATATATATATATATATATATATACCTAGATAAGGCCGATTCACTTACTGCAACAAAGCGAGTTAAAAATTGAGAAGCGGCGCGTGAATTGAACATAAAATAAATTATATAAAAAAATACATATTTTTAAATACAAACAAGTTTTTTTGTCACATTTTGAATATACACATTGATATAAATAAATATATATATATATTTGTATATGTATGAGTATATATGTGTATATATATATACATATATATATATATATATATATATATATATATATATATATATATATACATATATATATATATATATATATATATGTATATATATATATATATATATATATATATATATATGTATATATAAATATATATATTGTAGCTATATATTATATATAGGTATATTATATTTACAAGTTTATTGTAGACGTTATGCAAGCATATTCAAACAAACAAACAAAAGGCACACAAAAGAAATAATAAAAATGAAGGAAAAAAACAAAAGCAAGATCCTTTGCGTAGTTAACAATTAAGATTGTAAAGTGAATAACAAATCCAGGCATACATATTTATATATATATATACACACTTATATACAACAAAAAAAAGAAAAGAAAAACAAAAAAAAATAAAGAAAACAAACAAACAGATACATACACACGCAGATATATCGAGAGTATAGTACAGAAATCGCTTTATCGATCGGGATGAAGCAATTTCCCTAACACTCTTTATATAACTGACATCTTTGCTATATATATATATATATTATATACATATATATATATATATATATCAAAGACAAAAGAAAGCAACAACAAGAAGAACAACAAGCATATACAATTCGATGATAAACTATAAATTATTTAAAAGAAAACAAAAAAAAAACTGTATAAAATAAGTAAAAGAAAATAAAATTAGTTACATTAGTTACAAATCAAAGTAAATGTTCATTTAACTATGTATATTTCGCACACTGACAAACAAACAAACAACATACAGACAACATTAACACTTAGCTAAAAATTCCAAAAAAAAAAAAAAAATACCAACAGCCAACACATTTTTTTTCTTTGGGCCAAGAGAAACTCAAACTCAGATCGATCATATTCATAACAAATCAATCGCAAATCAAGGAAACCTATATTGATTCAAAAACATTAAAACAAAATAGAAAACGAACTAAAAGAAAAAAAAAACGAATCACAAATCAAAAACTATAGTTTGGCTATATCATGCAACTTTGGGCCAATTTGTATAGATTTGAATTGATTAGTATTTCCGATCACCTTGTCAACGACTCTTTTTGACAAATCTTGTTTGTCCGTGTGCATCAACACGTTAAACTGTTGAGCTATGTCAGCTAATGTCTTTAAAATTGTCTAGTTTCTATTTAAGTTATCGCAATATTATTTGTCCGTAATTGTATTATTTTTACTATGTATACGAAAGCTAGTTAAAAGTTTGGCTAATACCTCCATGGAATATTGACAACAGAATCAATTTACCGCACGCAGAAACAGGAAAATGATTGGGCCACATTGCGTATTCATCTAAAAAGTATATAATCAAATTGATCGAAGAATGAATCATATTGTATATCTTCAGCAGTATCAATAACCCTATCGCTTTTTGACCCATGTATGTGAAAATGGTAAGTATGGTAAATCTGATGTATAAGCTATTGATTAATGTGAGTAGTTTAAGTTCTTGAATTGGTCATATTGTGAGTTTGTCGTTACTTCAGTTAACTGAATATACATATCGCTTGTCCGTTTCAAAGTCTGTCACTCCGAATCAAGACTGAAATATCTCAGTTTATAATAGCTAAGTCAAGCTAGGTCGTCCCCTTTCCTAATGTAGAATATTAGTATTACCGATTGTTGTACACCGATCTGAAAGAGATAGTGATACAAAACATGGCTAATCATGTATTTGTTAATCCAATCAAAATAATCACACATGAATATTGGTGACAAATTCTTGTTTGTTTTTATTAATAAATTTAAAGTACTTCCTAAAAGGGTACCTGTAAACCCGGGTACCAAATTAGTCTAAAACAATGCTCTAGACACGTTTTCCATTTAATATATGTATGTATGTCTCTAAATATATATATATATATATATATATATATATATGTATGTATATAAAAACAATGTGTTATATATATACTATACTATTATCAGAATTCTTAAATTAATTACAAGTGAGTTTTAAATAATCAGTGGCTTTGCTATAAACATAAATGGTCATTTTAAATTTGATGCTTAAAGGACAGATATACACATAGAAGCGCGATAAAAGGTAATTTTTCGTATTTTTTTTAAGTAAAACTATTGAAACTTTATTATTCTGGTTTTACCTATCCAAAGGAATATACATTTAAATATGTTTTAATTTTTATAATTAAATTCTTTAAGGATAATGAACAATCTTTAAAAAAAGCCTCCGCATCAGATTTTTTTCATCATATTAGATAATGTCGTATGGAATAATATAAACAAAATTCAAGACATTCGGTTCAGTTTTCGAGAAATTTTGGATACAGATTTGAGAAACGCATTCGAAAAGAAACATTTCACATTTTCGACTCTAAAAAAATTAAATTAAAAAAAAATGCAAAAAAAAAAAAACAAAATCGATTTAATTCTACTACCTAGGTGTATATCTCCCTTCGGAAAATTTTTTGTGAATAAATAATTATAGCTAAACAAGACGAGCGGCTGAACATGTGGCTGCCGTGGAAGCCTTTTGTGTATCTACTTCACTGCCATTGGTAATCCCCACCAGACTAATTGCTCCACTTGATGCACTTGCCAGTACCCGTTTATAATTGCTGCTGCATTGAGAATCTGCCACAGATCGACCATCACCCTCATCACGTCGACAGAGTTCGGCAGTAAAAGGGCCCCCATTGTTGTTTGTGGACGTTTGATTCTCCAGACGTCTCTCTAATATATCGGCTGTAGTTAACTCACTGGCCTGGACAAGACTGCTAGCAGGTATATTGCTCAGCCAAGGCTTGAGGCTGCTCTTTTTTTGAATGGTGGCCGCTTTGCAGCGACAGATGACATCAGCGTGTTCACCGCAAATTGAACAAGTGGCCACTACCGTAGAAGCAACTGGAGAATCATTTTCTACTTGGACATTGCAACCATTAGATCCTCCCACAACCACAGTGGGCATGGTTGCTCCTGAAGAACTTCCACTCAGTTCCAACTCGCTAACAGCATCTGCCAAGGATTTGAGGCCGACAGTAGTTTGTGGGCCACTCTCCACCACCTCTTGTTCCTCATAGTTGGGACTCAGTAAAAGCTTGGAAAGTGGCGGGGCGAGACCCAATCCCAGATTACGTTCATGATACAGTTCCGAGATACTGGGTGTGAGTTCACGATTCATGTGCCTCATAATACTATCCTGCAGGCACTTGCTATTTGTCTTAGTTGTAGTTGCGGTCTCTTCCTGCTGCTGCTGTTTGGTCTCATTCAAGAGTTCGCTATCGGTTTGGGAGAAGTAGAGACTGGATGGATTGAAGTTTACACTCGTTACCTCCTCCTCTTCAGGCAGGGCTAACGGTTTTCTGATAGCTACTCCAGATGAACCACTTCCTCCATTGTTAGAGCCCGGTGCACTCAATTCTGTTCTCACGCTCAAACGATCCATAAATAGAGCGTGCTCCTTATTAACTCTTGCCGCTAAAGAACTCTGTGCGCTTCCAAGTTTAATCTTGGGTTTACTGCGACCACCCACTCCCACTCCTAAATTATGATAGACCGGCGGTCGTGGGGGAGGCATTGGAGGTTGTTGCTGTGGAATTGATATACCAGCTCCTCGTCGCAAAACTGTAGCATGGCCGGATCCTTCCCAATCTGTGGTACTGCTGGCGGAACTGGAACTATCCGGGCGTTTGCCATTTGCCACAGCTAAGGGAACTGTTCCCGAATTGGAATGTGCGTATAGGCTTCGTATACGTGTCTGGTGAGCCAACGCTAGACTCAGGCTAGGATCTGTTACCGGTGGACTGGGTGTAAAGGCAGCATCGCTCTCACCACCACCTCCTGGCCTTGATACTCTCACCGGTGCGCGCATACTGGCATAGCCAAGACGGGGATTGGATATGCCACCGCCGCCTGGCTGTGTGGCATACCCATCGGACAAGGATTGTTCACTATCGGTGGTATTGGCAAGACTTGAATCAAGCCCGCCTCCACCACCGCCAACTTCAGTACGTCCACCATCGGGCTCTCCACGTCGTCTCACATACGAGATAAATGCACTTCGTGGATGTAACGGCAATGGAGCTTGACTGACAGATGGAGTACTAGTGGCAGCCGGTTGAGCTGGTGCTTGATCCATTTCTGGTTCTGCGAGTGATTCACAGCTGCTACTATGGGCCGAATCCAACTCCATGCCCAATCCCAGACTCTTTGGAGCTTCTCGAGTATCTGTTAAAAAGAATATGAGTTTTTAAATTCAAATCGGGAATTGTAATCTTTTGCAATGGACTTACCAAACAAAGCTAGCAGTGCTTGTAACACAAACTGACATTGGCGACGATTAGCCTGTTTGCCTGTCCGCAGGATAACCTGATCCGATCCCACTTCAGTTAGATCAAAGCCCACCGATGCAAGCAGCTCATGGCATCCAGCCACACGCCACAAATGTACACTTAAAGGCATCTCAATGCAGCAACTGTCTACCTCAGATTTAATGGAATTTGAGCTCGAGCTTATATTTGGAAATTGAGCCAATATACTCCTCATTACGGCAATTATATCGTCCGCATATTCAACACTATTCACATGAACCAACTTGGCCAATGCCTGTAGAGTGGCTGGAGTTAAGGCAAGCAGAGCCTGTAAACTTGCCGAGCACTGTGAGAGCCGATCCTCGGGATCTGCTTGGGGGAAAAATACACTTGATGGGATACCATTTGCCGCTGGTTCAAAGCGAAAACCGACAGCCATTAATAAATCCTTCCAACCAGCGACTGGACCCGCCTTATTCTCAATACTTTGCTGTGTTGTATACATTGCATTCTTTTGACCACGATGAATCCTTTGCAGGCTCTTCTCCACTAAATGTAGACAGACACGCAGTGCATCACGACAGCGTTCCGGTGATCGCAACAATTCGCATAAAGCATGACCCAGTGCCACCTTGTTAGAAAGACGGACATTACTGCCAACTAGAAGGAAACCCGCCCAATTGGCCGGATGGGCAAAGTGTTTCGTGTGCTGCACTGTCTGCATTGCTTCCGCCAGAGCCCTTTAATAAAAATTTAATTATTTCGTGAAAAAATGAAGTAAATAGGTCGTCTCTGCCGACTTGGACTATACCCTGTACCAATAAGAGATATATATTTCATAAAATCAGACTCCGTTGACATCCTCATTAATTAATTTCGTGAATTTTTGCATCGTTAAAATTTGCGAAATTCGAGTTGAAAATTAGTTTTCAGATTTTTATGCTAATTAAAAATTGCGATTCTAAAAAGCAGATAAAGACATAGTTCTTCAAAATCAGACGAGATTTGACTGAATTGGAGCCCTGTGAAGTAGAGGTTCCTTCAAAGGATTTCTCCGTTGTCCTTCTTTTGAAGAATTTTACCAATGTTCTATAGGCTCTAATTTTGCCATCTTTTGGCCGATTTGGAAAAGTTTTACACCAATTTTCTGGATAATTTGCGTATTAAAAAACGGCATTAAAAGTTGAAAAATGTTAGAAAAAAAATTTTGACCGGATTTTCGTAAATTTTTGCAGTGTAACCATCGTTAAAATTTGCGAAATTCGAGTTGAAAATTAGTTTTCCAGATTTTTATGCTAATTAAAAATTGCGATTCTAAAAAGCAGATAAAGACATAGTTCTTCAAAATCAGACGAGATTTGACTGAATTGGAGCCCTGTGAAGTAGAGGTTCCTTCAAAGGATTTCTCCGTTGTCCTTCTTTTGAAGAATTTTACCAATGTTCTATAGGCTCTAATTTTGCCATCTTTTGGCCGATTTGGAAAAGTTTTACACCAATTTTCTGGATAATTTGCGTATTAAAAAACGGCATTAAAAGTTGAAAAATGTTAGAAAAAAAATTTTGACCGGATTTTCGTAAATTTTTGCAGTGTAACCATCGTTAAAATTTGCGAAATTCGAGTTGAAAATTAGTTTTCCAGATTTTTATGCTAATTAAAAATTGCGATTCTAAAAAGCAGATAAAGACATAGTTCTTCAAAATCAGACGAGATTTGACTGAATTGGAGCCCTGTGAAGTAGAGGTTCCTTCAAAGGATTTCTCCGTTGTCCTTCTTTTGAAGAATTTTACCAATGTTCTATAGGCTCTAATTTTGCCATCTTTTGGCCGATTTGGAAAAGTTTTACACCAATTTTCTGGATAATTTGCGTATTAAAAAACGGCATTAAAAGTTGAAAAATGTTAGAAAAAAATTTTGACCGGATTTTCGTAAATTTTTGCAGTGTAACCATCGTTAAAATTTGCGAAATTCGAGTTGAAAATTAGTTTTCCAGATTTTTATGCTAATTAAAAATTGCGATTCTAAAAAGCAGATAAAGACATAGTTCTTCAAAATCAGACGAGATTTGACTGAATTGGAGCCCTGTGAAGTAGAGGTTCCTTCAAAGGATTTCTCCGTTGTCCTTCTTTTGAAGAATTTTACCAATGTTCTATAGGCTCTAATTTTGCCATCTTTTGGCCGATTTGGAAAAGTTTTACACCAATTTTCTGGATAATTTGTGTATTAAAAAACGGCATTAAAAGTTGAAAAATGTTGGAAGTTCATTCATATCAGTGAACGAAACTACGGACATGGCTATATTGACTCGGCTGTTGATGCTTATCAAGAATCTACATTCTTTGTGGGGTTCCTTCTGCCTGTTACTCTATGGGTACAGGGTATAATGACGAAGATAGATTTGTAAAAAAGATTGTCACAATACATACCGAGCAGCACGTGCACCTTGGAGAAGTGCCGAATAAAAGGCACGCAGCAGTATTTTAGCAGCTGTTTCCGGAACTGGCCATAAAGAGATCAAAACTGCACCGGCTCCAGCCATAAGCCAACCGTTTGCTAATTGTGCCACTCCAGCACCAGAAATTGGTTCCACCGAATGGTATGAACTAAGGACTACAAGACGTGCGCTTAGACGCAATTGACGGAGCTCATTCGGTGCTAGTGTAAAGTCCGACAGTTGTGGTTCATGAGGCTCCTTTTGCTGTTGCTGATCAGCGGTTACTACATCACCGGGACTAAGCACAACTGCGCCTAGTTGCCAGCTGAGATTTGCAGCAAAGTGAACACACTCCGCTGATGGTAATTCAGCCAAAACCGATTCCTTAGTGGCATTTGATCCGGCTAGTGCAGTTGCTTGTAACATATCTGCCACCATTGCGGCCTCCTGTAAAGCTGCTGGTGATTCGGCGCCAGCCCAACCCCAACGTTCGGCCAATAGACGTGGCACACGGGGTCCGCCAACAACTAAAGCTGTCGGTGGACGTCCTCTATCTCGTTTGCCCTTTGGACGGCATCGTAAGGCTTGTAGAGATGGTGCCGTGAGAATGGCACAACGTTCGGACAAATATTCTCCATCTTCACGTGCAGCTCTTAGAATGGCAAAAGGAACCAGATACAGTGAACTGTCCAAAATTAAGATTAATTCACGACGACCCTGTCGCGATGTTACAGCCCCACTGGAAGGCAGTAGGTCATCAAAGGGAGCCAACAGAAGATTATAGAGTGTGTGAAGGCAAGATGGACCACGCCAAACGGGTGGTGCTGGAGCACGACGTGAACTGCGACTACCAACGGAACGGGTTGACCCCTGTAAACTGGCCACCGATCCACCAACTGATCCCAGTGAAAATAATGAACTAAGCGAGTAATTGGAGGAATTAAGCAATTGATTGCGGCTGACCATACGCATAAAACCTCCACCAGCTCCGGGAAGATCTTCCAATAACTGTTCTGTGCTGGCTCTCCACCCGCTGCCGTCGCCTTCATGCAGCAGAGTCTGGGAATTGACACCTAAATTATCCCGTACCATATTAACATAGCGTTCCAATAGCCCAGCTGCCTGATGCTTTTCCCGCTCAGTTATTTCTGTCGTTTCATCATCCTCTTCCTCCTCTTCTTCTTCCTCACTTAGTGACAAGGGCAATTGAAGGGTTTGGGCATCAATTCGTGAGGCATGGAAACGTACAATGCCCGTTTGGGGTTGAAGTAACCAGGTATAAAGCTGCTCACCAGCCAGACTGTAATAGAGTACTGGCATTCGTCCACGATTAACTGACTCCTGAATTCCTTCGCCATCTACCAGTGGTGTCTTGTTTACCTCATCGGCACCACCTCGTGCCTTGCAACGTTCCGCAGCCACTAATGCATCTTCGGTGCGTTGCAGAGTCACCAAAAGTTGCTGAAGTAAATGATAGCAACTTGTCTGCAGATCGTAGAGAGCCAATCGTGTTTCCGGACTGCGTTGTTCGTGGCGAACAGATTCAAGCAATTGGGCAGCAGTTTCCAATTGAAGGCGAGCATCCTCAGCATCGCCAGAGGATCGTAAAGCAAGACCTAGAAATAGTTAACATTGTTAGAGTTGGAATCGAATCAATATGCCGTGGAATAGACTTACCCAGTTGATGTCTTATTTTCGCCTCCTCCTCTGATTTGCCAATGGATTGTGCACTCGCCAATCCTTGCCTTAAATAATCCACAGCTCTTGAATGCTGTTCCAATTGATGATAAACTCTACCCAAGGCCAAACATGCCAAAGCTTTGCCCAGTCTATCGGAGCTTAATTCCAACTGCCTTTCGTAACACTTTAATGCCTCGGCTTGTTGGCTAAGGGATTCATGTACTGCTCCTAGATTGCTTAAGGATCGCGCTTGCAAGTCGGGAGAATTCAATTCGGTGCATAGTTGCAAATCTTGTTGGTGTAGCTTTAGGGCCTCGATATGTTCTCCCATTCTTTGCTTCACCTGTCCCAAAGCACTGATTGCATCCGATTCTAAGACCCGATCCTGTAACCCTTGGGCTAATTCCCTTTGATGTTCCAGGCAATTCAATGCTTGTGTATGATTACCTAAGGCGGCATGAACATGACCCAAATCACCATATGCCAACGCCTTAATCTCTGCACTATGGAGATCTAGTTGAGCAACAACCAAACGCTTTTCTAAGCAAACCAACGCAGCTGGCAGCTGGCCAAGAGCTCTTCTAGCCTGACCCAAACCTCTATAGGCACGTTCCTGATCCCGATGACTGGAAAGACCCAAAGCAAGTTGAAGTTGCCGATCGTGACACTTGAGCGCTTCCTCATAGTCACCCAATGCCGCATAACAATCACCCAAATGACCAAGAGCTCTTGCCCTATCTGCTTGTGTGGAGGGCAAGGATACGCGTTCTAATGTACCAAGCTGTGCTTCTAGACAACCAATGGCTGCCTCATAGTGGGACATATTAAGACGAGCTATACCAAGATTACCGTGTGCCTGAGCCTCTACAGCCGCATCGCGTTGTTCCTGTGCCCTCTCCAATTGTTCTTGATAGCACTTGACAGCATTGGTCCAACTACATAGAGCCATATGAACAGCTCCTAAATGACCATGAGCACGACATTCTCCAGAGAGATCGCCCAATTCTTGACGTAATGTCAGTTCCTGGGTATGATGTCCCAATGCTTTATCCCAACGGCGAAGTAGACGATGGGCCAAACCAAGTGCACCACAGGCAGCTGCCTCCATGGAACGATCTCCTGCTGCCCGGGCCAGAGCCAATTGTCGTTGATACAGTTTGATGGCCTCCTATTGTGGAAAAGATAATATGTACATATATATGTACATATGTAATTTGTTAAAGACATTGTGTTATCAATTCGTTGTCTAATTAACCCACCTCATGTGCTCCCGTCCGGATTAATATATCTCCAATATTGCCCAGAGCACGAAATTTGGCTGGCAATTGATTGGTGGCATGAGCAACTGCTAGAAACAGTTGCTGACATTCCAAGGCAGCGGCGGTATGACCCAGTGCAAGATGTGCCAAACCCAGATTACAGTATGCTCTTCCCATATGGGGTCGATGCTGGGCATCTTTGGCCAAAGCCAAATCTTGGTCATAATATCTAACTGCAGCACGATAGTTGCCCAGACAAAAGTGCGCATAGCCGAGGAGATGGCAAGCCTTTCCTTCGGCTGCCACATCGCCCAGTTCCTGGGCCAGCATCAAATAACTTTCATAGTGAGGTACTGCCTCCTCGTACTCCTGCCGTCCACTTAGACAGTTGCCCAAATTCAACAAAGCGCATGCCTCTCCAGCTGTATCCTTTAACGATCTCGCTGTGGCTAGATGTGCCCTATAGTGAGCCAAAGCAGCATCATGAGCCCCTAGCGCCTGATATGCCACTGCCAGATTTCCATGTGTGGCAGCCTCTGCACTGCGATCGTGTAGTGCCTGATTAATGGAGAGTTCCTGCTTATGATATTTAACAGCCGCTTCATAGTTACCGGCCATGTGAGCCATACGAGCCATATTACCATATGCCCTTCCCATGCCTGCCCGATCGCCCAGGGAACGGGCTATAGTGAGATGAGCTTGATGTAACTTTAAGGCGGCATCATGGGCTCCCAATAGCTGATACACAATACCCAGATTTGAGCAGGCTCTACCCTCGCCTAGTTTATCACGCGCTGCCAAGGCCATTGATAGTTGTCGTTCATGCCATCTTTTTGATGCATTCGCGTCCCCGGCACATCTAGCGGCGTGTCCTAAGCCAGCATAGGCTCTGGCCTCAATGCTGCGATCTCCCAATGATTGGGCAATACGCAATACTTGTTCATGGCAGGCAGCCGCTTGGCTAAATTGACGTCTTTGATGATGGGCAGAACCAAGATTGGAGTATGCACGAGCCTCCTCCACTTCATCGTGCAATTTGCGAGCTAATCGCAAATGTTGACTGTGACAATCCAATGCAGCCTCACATTCACCTAGCGCCAGATATACAGCACCAACATTACCAATCTCTCTGGCCTCCTGGAGACGATCTCCCAATTGTTTGAAAAGCTGCACACACTGTTTGTGTGATGCCAAGGCATTTGGATAATCTCCACTGGCGGTATATACATGACCGAGGGATGTTAGGGCAGATGCCGCTGCCTGTGTATCTTTACATTTCATAGCCAAGACTAATTGATAGCGATGTGCTGTTAGCGCTTCTTTATATGCGCCTTGACTAAAGTAAGCCGACCCGAGATTTCCATGGGCTCGACACTCGCCTGCTGTATCACCTAACGATTTGGCTACAGCCAAATCTTGTTGCATATAACCAATGGCCTGATCCAATTGATTAAGAGCCCAGTGAGCCGAACTCAATGCACTGAATACGGATCCTCGGAGTTTGAGAGAGCAGCTGCCGATTCTCAATGCTGCTTCAAGGACAGCGACCGCCGCTTGATATTGTGAGGATTGTAACAGTTCCTGCCCCACCACCGAACTGACTACAAATGGCGACTCCTGCAATTGCATCGCCCGTAGTTGTTGCAGCGTCGGCTCCAAGGCTGGTCGCAATGGACTCTTTAACGAAGCTTCTACTAGGCCAGCTAGCAATTGCTTATGACTCGGCTCTTGGGCCAGACCGGAGGCAAATGAGGCCAATGCTTCCCCATAGCGACCCAAACATTGCAGGGCCACGCCCTGTCGGAAATACTGCAAATAAATGTACATATGTATAAATAATGGAAAACAAAAAAAAAATAATCTCCATCATAGTTGCTTACCGCTTTTGGCCATTGCGGACATAGATCTCTCGCTTGTGTTGCATCCTGAAGGGCTGCAGCAAATTGTCCTTGTTTAAGTAAGGCAGCAGAACGATTACTGTACAGTATATGATTGCCCGGATCCAGTTGCAGTGCATCCGTATAGAGGAGAACTGCAGTGGCAAAATCGCCACTTTGGCAGGCAGCATTCGATTGTCGTACCTTCTCCAAAAAAAGGGCACGATTTGCAGCAGGCAATTCCGGTGTACATTCCGGTTCGTTCTTAAAAGAGATCATAATTTATATACATAAATACATACATACATAGGTAGATATATCATTAGGTAAGTCTTCAATGAATCGTCTAAGGCTAAGAAGATTTTTAAAGAATCGTTAAAAGTGTCACTCTGATGCTAAATAAAGGGATTACGCATAGTGTTCCATAATTTCTATAATGCAACACTTCCCGATCAATTCGCTGCATTAGTTATTTTCGTACACGCCGTGTAGTTTTCACTGTACGATATATGTAATTATGTTAAATACCGACGCATCAGCTAAAGCTTTAGTCGGTTACACAGGTATGCGGCCACTGAGTCACGTTTGCCGGCCAACTGTTGCTCCCGATTTCTGCTGCTGTTGTTTGCTGCTCCTCCTCCTTCTTCTCCTCTGCTCAACAAATGCGGAAGCAATTCCACGAATTCGTGGCCAAAGAACTGAGCCACCACGACCATCGGCAGTAACTGCAATAGCAGCCGCAGGAAAATAAAAAAAAAAAAACAGCAGCAACAGCAGCACTAGAAGTGTTGAAGTTGAAGCCTTTTTTGGCATAAGCCACCAAATGTCTATGGTCATGGCCATGGACGAGTCCGTGACAACAACGTGGAAATTTTTACATATTTTTTGAAGCAATTAAATGCAATGAGTATGCAAATGCCTTAGCCCAAGATGCTTCCTAGAAAAACGTGCCGTTGCTGCTGCGGCTGCTGCTGCTCCAACAAGTGCCGTTGCCTTTTGGTTGGGGGCCCGTGAGATACGGATAACGTGCTTAGATTGGCCTTCGCCTGCCTTTTGGCTATGTATAAATCAGCCCCACAATAAAGTATCTGACAGATGCAGAACGCAATTTACGTTTTATGCAACTATAAAAGAGCGCACAGACCTCAACTCAACCGATAAGCCAAATGAAGAGGGCGTTACCAAAAACAAAACCACAAAAACCCTGAACTGAACCGCCACAAAAATTGCAGAAAAGCACATAAAAATACAAAAAAAAAAAAAAAACCAAAATGAATGAAGAAAAAAAAGAGAACTTTAACTTCTTTTGGCCCAGCGTTGGCGTAGCCACATAGTGTTGATCTCGCCAAGCTGATTGCTGTTGCTTTTGCTCTTGCTGCTGCTTGCCTGATGGTCAAAGTCAAATAAACACGCACCAAACTTGCCCAGTGAGTGACAGAGGGATAGAGGGGGATGGGTAACTGAAAGGGGAATGGGATGAGATATCTTCAGCGGAAGGGAGCGCCGGTTTATACTTATTAGCAGATGTTATCATTTCGACTAAAAATAATAACAGGGAAAACAGAGTAGCACACAAAGTACCGAAATGTGAATTAGCCAGGCCAAAACTAAGGGAAAAATGTAAACTGCTTTATGTGAGAATATGAAATGAGATCAGAGATCAAAAATTGATTCGATTTGAAAAAAAAAGACATATGGATCAATGAGAATATTACTATAGTATCGATACATTTATGAATGATACCAACAATTCTCATTTGCCTTTATTTTACAATTTATTTTTTCTATTTAAGAAAAAGATATAGATCAGCATTTATCTCTTAATTTTCTAATTAAGTGGGCAATTGTATTTATAATCAGATACTAAGTATAAAGTAAATGAATAGATTTCGATTTACAGAAGATTTTGATAAGCAAAAACAGAATTTCATTTAAAAACTAAAATCAGCTTTTATCGGTTTGAATGTCATTTTCCACATGAATCGATACAGTTTATAATAAAAGTTATTTGTTATCTAATTGGGATTATATGATTTGAAACTATTACAAGACTTAAGTAGAAAGATCATTAGTAAAGCTTTTCTCATGAAGAATCCATTGAGATTGTGTATTTTAGGCAGGAACTAAACCCTGTGTTTCCCCCTTTACCCCTCGTTTAAGTTATCTTTTGCTGTGGGCTAAACCTGGTTAGAACCAGTCACAAAATATATGTATATACATACATACATACATATGTATGTATTTATGTGTGTTTCTATGTATATATGCAGTAGAAGAAAAACTTAAAGAGACTCATCGTTGCTGTAGCCCTTTCGCTTCGCGTTCCATGTGAGGAGCCAAAGTCATGCTGTATGTCAATTTAGGAATTGGCGCCCAAATGCCACATAGAGAAGTCATGTAAAATGATACGCTTGCTGTCCCGCTTCAACAATTCCAACTAAAATGGCAGCAGAAGCAGCAGTAGTAGTAGTAGTAGTAGTAGCTTCAGCCACAGATCCAAGAAGTCGAAACATTTTAGACTATAGCCGAGCAAAAAGAATCAGAGAGCTAGAACTAGTGATAGGGATGGAGATTGAGTGGAAGAGAAAGATAGAGGGAAGATGGGGAAGATGGGGAAGACATGAAGACAAGCCAGGAATGTTAAAGAAAAACCTGCGATTCGAGAACTGGTCGCTAGTTGGTTGGTCGGTTGCTAACTTCGTCGTTGGGCGGACAACAGCAAATGAACGAAAAAATAAAAAGAAAATAAACACAAAAAGGAAAGAAAAGAAAAAAAAAGTGGCACCCAGGCGGCAGCATCAGCTTCAAGTTATGTTGAGAGTCTGGATTTGAAGCTGGAGCTGGAGTTGGAGGTCCATCGATAAAGTTGCCGCATTGGAATGCCAACAATTTCACGATTGCCTGTGCCGCACATTGCGGCATGTTTCCACTCTCGCACTCTCAACGAGTCTCAACTTGAGAATTTTGTTGCAATTTAACGCTTAATAAAATAATTAGCCTGATCCTAGAAAGCCCCTTTTTCCTCCTCCCTTTTCCTTTCTGTGGGTAAGTTTTTGGTTTTTATCCGGCTTGCTATCCTCATCCTATCTAGGGACACACATTCAAAGGGACAGTCAGTCAGTCAGTCAGTCAAGGAGACAACAACCAGGGATCTCTTCTCTTCTAGGTTTTTTATTTTATTTTTTTTTTTTTTTTGTTTTTTTTACTCTTTTACTCTTTTTGTCGTTTCCAGACATGCGCCTGAAACTTATCCAACATCGTTGACGTTGTCTCTGACGTTGTTGTTTTTGTTGTCTTTGCCCATGACATGACAGCGCGGAATATGATGAAAGGGCCCTGTCCAGTTGAGCGGTGGTCTCCTCGGTGTCAGAGGGGGAAGAGTAGAAGCAAACCAAAAGGTATGTTTTTTCTCTCTTGCCTGTTTTACCCTACTAGTCTCCTCTCTTACCATCTCTTTGGTTTTCATTAAATTTTGCTTGTTCTGTGTGAGTGTGTGTATGGGTTTCTTTTTTTTTTTTTTTTGTGTATGTGTCCTTCTTCCCTTATTGAGATTGGAGCCTAAGCTCTTTTGTAGTCTTGCCGACCAAGTTAATCAACATTAAAATCATTTTGCCTTTATTTTGATTATAATTCACCTTTTTATACCCTTCCAAAAAGGGAATAATAATTTTGGTGCAACACATATTAAAAATGGTTTTTGGTTATTTAAAATGGATATCTATATATAATTTAGATTAGCACGAAGTGTAATACAGTCATGCCAGTCTGTTTGTCCATTCGTCTATCAGGATTAACGCAATCGTCTTAAAATTACTACTATCAATATTACACCGATCGGAAGATTGTATCATATAGCTAGTCGGTCGATAATTGAGTTTTAACCTTAAACCTTTGGCATACAAATAAATTTGCAAAAGCTTTAATTGCCTTATAAAGACGGGGTTTGTTCGAAGGATTTAATTAATGTTTTTTTAGCCGCTTGTTGTTTATTTTTGTAGATTAAGATTTATCAATTTTGAAATGATTTTCAGAATCAAACAATATTATGTAATTTGTATTCATGGTAAAATAGCCTAATTCTAATAAATTTCAATAACTGTTTGATTCTGGAAAGACGATAAAATCATTTTACATTATTGTTAATATAAGTAGAATGTTCCATGTGGAGATAGAAGTGGTGTTATTCAAAAGTTAATCGATATATGTTTGTTTTTTTTATTACAGGTTAAAAATGGATGTGTACAATTTTAACCCTGATTGCCTACATGACGAAAATATAAGTTTTCTGAGGAAAACCGGAAGTTATCATATATTTTTGGACGTCCATTTTCGATGAAGTCTTTGCTGCAACTGTTTGCTGTAAAACGTCCTTAAAATGACAATTTCGTGCTGGCAGATGAAAATGTGTTGCCCGGAAAAGTGTGCAGCGATAATTTATATTTATAAATTTGTTTGAATCGACATACTGCCTATTTCTGTTTTCCTAGTCATTCTTTAAATTAAGTGGGGCAAATAACGATTTGGGAGTTCAAAATTATGGTACCTCTTAAGTATGCAATGAAACACTTTAATCTTAATTAACATTTTTTGTAAACCAATTTGCACATCTTAATAAACCTTTTTTTGGAAATCGATCTACTGCCTTTTTCCTTTTGCCTGGCTTCTCACCTTTTTTCCAGCAAAAATTGAGCTGACCCCCAAAGTATGCTACAAAAACTGTAATCCTGGATTTGAAGGCTCGATTAATTGGTCTTATATTGACTTTTTAGCTCTAACCTGCCGCAGGACGAAAGGACGTGGTTTGCTAGGATGTCCTTGATGGTCCTTATCGATCGGCATCATAAAAAGTGGGAGTCATCTAAGAATCCAGGACTTGTAATTTTTTACTGTACCAAGGCTGCCCCCGTAAGTATACTACAAAAATTCATAGGGCAACAAAACTGAGGAAAAATGGTTGAAAAACACAAAATCGTCAATATCTCAGCTCCCCGCAGGACTATCTTCATGTCCTTTGGCCAGACGATAGTCCTTGTTTGTCATTTTCATTTGGCATTGGTTTCGTCCTGATCCTTTAAAGGACTCTCGAGATATGAGCAATTTTTTGTACAGCGAAAAGTCCTTTTTTCTCAGCCATCTAAAGGACTTTACAGGATCTGTTAGTGTCAGCGAACGTTAATCAACAAGGACTATATTCTGGCCAAAGGACATCCGGATAGTCCTTCAAATGGCTGTGTAACAAGGACTTTTTCGATTTTTTCGCGATTTCGATGGCTAACCCCTTACAAAAATTGGAAGAATATTTTTTATCAGATCCTGAAAATCCTTGAATGCAGATCGATAGTCCTGTTCCTGGAGAATCTAAAGCAACATGTCCTGTCAAAATCGACCATCGTCCTGCGGAGTTATAGCCTAGATTAGTTAGTCCTGTTTTGCGTTTTAAGCTCAAACTTTCGCATATCCTGCCGCAGGACGAAAGGACATGGTTTGCTAGGATGTCCTTGATGGTCCTTATCGGTCGGCATCATAAAAAGTGGGGGTCATCTAAGAATCCAGGACTTGTAATTTTTCACTGTACCAAGGCTGCCCCCGTAAGTATACTACAAAAATTCATAGGGCAACAAAACTGAGGAAAAATGGTTGAAAAACACAAAATCGTCAATATCTCAGCTCCCCGCAGGACTATCTTCATGTCCTTTGGCCAGACGATAGTCCTTGTTTGTCATTTTCATTTGGCATTGGTTTCGTCCTGATCCTTTAAAGGACTCTCGAGATATGAGCAATTTTTTGTACAGCGAAAAGTCCTTTTTTCTCAGCCATCTAAAGGACTTTACAGGATCTGTTAGTGTCAGCGAACGTTAATCAACAAGGACTATATTCTGGCCAAAGGACATCCGGATAGTCCTTCAAATGGCTGTGTAACAAGGACTTTTTCGATTTTTTCGGGATTTCGATGGCTAACCCCCTTACAAAAATTGGAAGAATATTTTTTATCAGATCCTGAAAATCCTTGAATGCAGATCGATAGTCCTGTTCCTGGAGAATCTAAAGCAACATGTCCTGTCAAAATCGACCATCGTCCTGCGGAGTTATAGCCTAGATTAGTTAGTCCTGTTTTGCGTTTTAAGCTCAAACTTTCGCATATCCTGCCGCAGGACGAAAGGACGTGGTTTGCTAGGATGTCCTTGATGGTCCTTATCGATCGGCATCATAAAAAGTGGGAGTCATCTAAGAATCCAGGACTTGTAATTTTTTACTGTACCAAGGCTGCCCCCGTAAGTATACTACAAAAATTCATAGGGCAACAAAACTGAGGAAAAATGGTTGAAAAACACAAAATCGTCAATATCTCAGCTCCCCGCAGGACTATCTTCATGTCCTTTGGCCAGACGATAGTCCTTGTTTGTCATTTTCATTTGGCATTGGTTTCGTCCTGATCCTTTAAAGGACTCTCGAGATATGAGCAATTTTTTGTACAGCGAAAAGTCCTTTTTTCTCAGCCATCTAAAGGACTTTACAGGATCTGTTAGTGTCAGCGAACGTTAATCAACAAGGACTATATTCTGGCCAAAGGACATCCGGATAGTCCTTCAAATGGCTGTGTAACAAGGACTTTTTCGATTTTTTCGCGATTTCGATGGCTAACCCCTTACAAAAATTGGAAGAATATTTTTTATCAGATCCTGAAAATCCTTGAATGCAGATCGATAGTCCTGTTCCTGGAGAATCTAAAGCAACATGTCCTGTCAAAATCGACCATCGTCCTGCGGAGTTATAGCCTAGATTAGTTAGTCCTGTTTTGCGTTTTAAGCTCAAACTTTCGCATATCCTGCCGCAGGACGAAAGGACATGGTTTGCTAGGATGTCCTTGATGGTCCTTATCGGTCGGCATCATAAAAAGTGGGGGTCATCTAAGAATCCAGGACTTGTAATTTTTCACTGTACCAAGGCTGCCCCCGTAAGTATACTACAAAAATTCATAGGGCAACAAAACTGAGGAAAAATGGTTGAAAAACACAAAATCGTCAATATCTCAGCTCCCCGCAGGACTATCTTCATGTCCTTTGGCCAGACGATAGTCCTTGTTTGTCATTTTCATTTGGCATTGGTTTCGTCCTGATCCTTTAAAGGACTCTCGAGATATGAGCAATTTTTTGTACAGCGAAAAGTCCTTTTTTCTCAGCCATCTAAAGGACTTTACAGGATCTGTTAGTGTCAGCGAACGTTAATCAACAAGGACTATATTCTGGCCAAAGGACATCCGGATAGTCCTTCAAATGGCTGTGTAACAAGGACTTTTTCGATTTTTTCGCGATTTCGATGGCTAACCCCCTTACAAAAATTGGAAGAATATTTTTTATCAGATCCTGAAAATCCTTGAATGCAGATCGATAGTCCTGTTCCTGGAGAATCTAAAGCAACATGTCCTGTCAAAATCGACCATCGTCCTGCGGAGTTATAGCCTAGATTAGTTAGTCCTGTTTTGCGTTTTAAGCTCAAACTTTCGCATATCCTGCCGCAGGACGAAAGGACATGGTTTGCTAGGATGTCCTTGATGGTCCTTATCGGTCGGCATCATAAAAAGTGGGGGTCATCTAAGAATCCAGGACTTGTAATTTTTCACTGTACCAAGGCTGCCCCCGTAAGTATACTACAAAAATTCATAGGGCAACAAAACTGAGGAAAAATGGTTGAAAAACACAAAATCGTCAATATCTCAGCTCCCCGCAGGACTATCTTCATGTCCTTTGGCCAGACGATAGTCCTTGTTCGTAATTTCCATTTGGCATTGGTTTCGTCCTGATCCTTTAAAGGACTCTCGAGATATGAGCAATTTTTTGTACAGCGAAAAGTCCTTTTTTCTCAGCCATCTAAAGGACTTTACAGGATCTGTTAGTGTCAGCGAACTTTAATCAACAAGGACTATATTCTGGCCAAAGGACATCCGGATAGTCCTTCAAATGGCTGTGTAACAAGGACTTTTTCGATTTTTTCGCGATTTCGATGGCTAACCCCCTTACAAAAATTGGAAGAATATTTTTTATCAGATCCTGAAAATCCTTGAATGCAGATCGATAGTCCTGTTCCTGGAGAATCTAAAGCAACATGTCCTGTCAAAATCGAACATCGTCCTGCGGAGTTATAGCATAGATTAGTTAGTCCTGTTTTGCGTTTTAAGCTCCAACTTTCGCATATCCTGCCGCAGGACGAAAGGACATGCTTTGATAGGATGTCCTTGATGATCTCTATCGATTGGAATGTCTTTTGGTCAGATGATAGTCCTTGTTTGTAATTTTCATTCGACATAACTTTCGTCCTGGTCCTTTGAAGTTCTCGCGTCCTTTTTCTCGGTCATCTAAAGGACTTTCCAGGATCTGTCTATATCGCCAGACGTTAATCAACAAAGAGTATGTTCCTGCCTTTTTTGATTTTTTCACGATTTTTAACCTGCTGTTGGTGTTTTAGGTGCTTTTGTAGCTCTTGTTGTTTCTGTTGTCACAGTAATTGTTGCTACTCCCCTCAGCAACAATTAAATCGGCTAAAAATGGATAACTTTCGGCTATCGGACAAGGACAATTTAAAAAAATTACTAGCGTATACTAAGCGTATATCGAAATATCAAAAAAAAAAAAAGCATGCTAAGTATCGATAACCGCTCTGAATTCGAATGCTTATACTACAACGACTTAAACCAACTTTGGCTTGTATCGTAACAGTCCTTGAAAGACTGAATTTTCTGTATAGAGAAGGATATACAAACCTTGGCATAGCGAAGAATGGCGGACCTGCTTGTTTTTATATAGATTTGTAGTTATTTAATTTCTTATTTCTACTGACGATCAAGGTATGTGTATATATATACATATCTATGGTATAAGTATGTATATATGTTAGCTTATAAAAATTGCGATGTTATTGCATGTGCTTACCTCGGAGAAATCTCGCTGCGACATCTTATTCAATAGCTGATCTCCAACAGCAATTTTGCCATTGTTCTCATTAAAATTTAATGGCAAATTTATAAGATTCTCATAATTCGTCATTTGTATGCAAAGACCAGAAAAGAGAGAATCATCAAAGCGCCTTCTGCAATAAAAAAGACAAAAACAAAAGAAGAAAATGAAAATGAAGAAACAGCAAGAGAGAATGTAGAAAACAATGAGACTTTCAAATGGAGTTAAGAATTCTAGCGAAGTCAGCAACAGGAGCAACAACAGCAGGGGCAACGGCGGCAGCTCCTCTTATGCAAATGCCTTAGCCGCACATAAACTTGACAATTGAATGTGGCCATAAATTGTGGAGTCCCGCAGACGACACCGTCATCTTGTCCATGGAACTGTGACTGCCACTGCCACATTTCCATTGGGACAGCAATGGCCCAACAACATTTGCTCATCGCCGCCGCACAGTGGCCTGAGCATTGTGCGAATTTTGTTACCAGATTCGCGATTCCGGATTCTCGATTCACTCGTTGCCATTCACTTGCCAGCGGCGCCTGCCTATCAGAATCAGCATCGGGGTACGGCCCATTTCAGCCCCTCTGCTTGAATTTGTTATCATTTAATTGAGTTTGCGGTAGCTGCTAACATTTCTGCTCTTCTCATCTCATCTCTTCTTTTCCCCTCTCTCTTTTACTCTCTTCTCTTTAATAGAGAAAGTCCTCACATTAACAGCACCACAGAAAAACAGAGATAGAAGAAGAAAAATTTAATTAAAAGCGCCATATAAAATTGGCCAAATCAATTAAATCGCCTGCTTGTATATTTCTTTTTATTTTTTCGCATTTTTTTTTTATCATTTCTTTTGGCTTTTTTCATAAGCAGCTACAAACAGCGGAAATTGTGGCCTCTGTGAAAAACTTGATCCAATCCGCACCGCACCCGGCAGTTGCGTGTAGAAATTATTTGCCTTTTGATGGTCTTTTAATGGGTTTCATTGTGGATTGCGGTTGAAGCATTGGCCAGAAGCCATACGCATATAGATTCACCTATCGCATATAAAGACATTTCTATGTAGAGGCAATTAATTGAAATGTTAGGCGCAATGACAAAAGACTTGACGTGACAGACTGCCAGAGGACATATGGGAGTATGAGAATGGGTATGGGTATGGGTATGG
The DNA here is from genome assembly GCA_018150375.1 of Drosophila sturtevanti. Lineage (NCBI taxonomy): Eukaryota > Metazoa > Arthropoda > Insecta > Diptera > Drosophilidae > Drosophila > Drosophila sturtevanti. The sequence goes on from JAECWJ010000688.1 coordinate 13,526,234, forward strand.
GTATGGGAATGGGTGTATTCATTCGTTTGTTTGTACGCTGAAGGCTTTTGAATAATGCATTTTTTTTTTTTTTTTTTTTACCTAGTCAGGCAATTTTTTGTTTTTTAACGAGAATTTGTCTACCCCATGAAAAGAAAAGTCATCTAGGTATATCGCAAACATGGGAAATATGGAAATATGTATGTGTTTGGAAATTTAGATTTTTATGTCCATTAAAAACTAGATCAAATAAACAAATCCTTGTCATAGATTAACTTACATAGAAGTTAATTTGTTTTCCCATTATCAAAAATATATTTTATGATGATTAATATTAACATATGTATATATTTGATACATCAGTTATTGCATAAGTTGCAATGAATATCAGAGTGATTGATTTAAATGATTGTACAAAAGATGGATTTGGATTTACGGTTTAATTTAAAAATTTAATTCCTTATTCTCTTTAAAGTCTTTACAATAATATTCCAAAGTAAGAGACTGTATTACTGTATTAAAAAGGGAATATAGCGAGAGAATTTCTTTGTGACAGCAAATATCGATCCGCATTATCAATCTTTTGTAAAAATGTGCATGCTTCTTTTTGGGAAAACTCCATTTTTGTGACTATCCCATTATTTAATAGTCACATAGGCCACCTAAAACATTTGCCTCTTTCATCATAAGGTCCAATTGGCAGTTTCCCAATGCCAATTTATAGCAATTTGATTACACATCCAAAAATGTATTTAATATCTGTATGTACTAACTTACTTAATACCCGATTTTATACCACTTATATAGTTTAATGATATTTAATACCTTGAAATTGATTAATAATAACATCTGTTAACTGCAATTTCCATAGATAATTTTTCTTTCTTTTAATTTCACCGATTACTAATCAATTTTAACGACACTTTCTTTAATTGGTTATTTGCTTTAAAGACATTTAATAGCTTCGTTGTCATTGCATATTTCCCCAGCATAATTTTCCTTTAGTAGATTTAATCAATACGCATAAAAAAGAAAAGAAATTCATAAACCGTAATGCATTTTCCACTCTTTATTTTATGGTCTCTTTGAATTTTCTTTCTTTGCCATAAAAATCATTTATCAATTGCTCTACATATAGTATAATCGTACCGATGGCGGCATTTTTTCTGTCTCTCTTTTAACAGTTTGGTTTTTATTTCTTTTTGTTATTGTCTTTTTTATTTTCTTATATTTTTTTTTTTTGCCTGTTGTCTACCTTTTTCTGCACAATTATCATTTGATGATGTTGCTGTTTCATTTTAACGATTATGATGCCCGGTTTCCATTGCAAATGAGCTAATTTAGATGCTTTAATGGTTTTATAATTGTACTTGGCTCCAAACAGAAGAAAGAGGATGCTCGCTTATATTTTGATGTTTGGTCGAGAATTTTGTATTGCGTTTTCATTTTTTTTTTTTTTGTATTTGTTTGCTTTGGATGATTTTAGTTTTGGGTTTTTTGTTTTTTTTTTTACTAATCCCCATTGTGGGCAAGTTCGCAGCTTAAGTCTTTTGTATTGATATACCCTATAGCCATAGGGGCAAACGAGCCTATTTAAGTCACTCAAGTATATATATATATACATCAAATGGATAAAAGCCCAACCAATATTGCAAAGTACATATATGTATATATTTTATGAACACAAAAGAAAAAGTTATTTATTCAGATATGTTACTCTATATGTACGATTGGACTACGACTTATCTTGATAATTTTATATTTAGAAATAAATTCGCAAAAGGAAAAGGTAAATAATAAATAGCTTTATTTTATTGAATCTTCTGATGAAACTTTTGATGGGATTATGTCTTGCTTACTCAAATATATAATATATATATATACACATGTTTATATAGTATTGAGATCGTTAGCCATTAAACTTGGTTTACAAATCGATCTTCTCTTTAGCCATTATTTTCTTCAATTTCCATGATAAAGTGTAGTAACATTGTTGCATTTTGTAGCTTCGTTGGCGGTCCCCGTTGGTTGTTGTAGCCTTTTTTTCTTCTTTTTTTTTTTTTTTTTTTGTTTTGTTTAACGAGCACAAAACTCAGCCGTAGGCAAGATTGGACCAAAAAACATGACCATGATCCCATGAAACCACATCGACTGGGTCTTTATTACAACTTCTATAAATGATTTCCGCTATTAAAATGAAACACTTTTGCATAATTTTTCACTTAGAAAGGACAACGAGGACAGGAACGGCAACAAAGGCAAGAACGGCAAGCGCAACAACAACAACAACAAAAGAAATTCCTCACGCTTCATAAAGCCCGCCAGGCGGTCCCAAAAAAACAAAAAAAAAAAAAAAAAAAAAAAAATAAGAAGCACCAACGCCTACCCCGAAACTGAAGAAGATCAGGACCCCGCTCCTCCATGTCTAACCTTTACTTTTGTCTTGATGATGATGCGATGTCTTCCTTCTTACACAGGCAACGACTCAACCTGTTGAAATGTGTGACAAATTGGGCGTAAAAAGTGAATCAGCCCCCCCTCTTCACTGCCCCTTCACAGTCCTTTTTAGACCTGCCAGCAATGTGGGCGTGACAACAGCGATTTTTGCAGCAGATTTTGGTTTATAATGTATTTGGAGCAAACCAAAAGACAACAAAAAGCAAAAGCAAAAATAAGAAAAAAAATAAGAAAAAATTGAGTCATAAATTTAAAGTTTATTAAATTGTAAGTTAAGAGTTTACTTCAACAAAGTGCATGAGGGTAAGAAATTTTGGCAATTACACAACAACAGAGATAAGCTCTGTGAAATTTGTTGCCCAAGTCTCTCACTAAATAGTTAGTTAGTTGTTAATGAACAAATTGACAACAAAATTAATCACACAAAATGAAATGTGTTGCGGTTTTTTCTTTTTTGTGTTGTGTTGCTTGTTTATTGGTTTGTCTGGCCTTAACTGGCAACTTGAACATGAAATACTTGTACAATTTCATAAAAACTCATTAAAATTGTTAGCTGGCAAAATATATGTATGTACGGTACTCGTACATACAATATTTCTATTTGGTTACCACAAACAATCGAAAATACGGCATAAGCAAGTTTTAAGTGCAATTGTGGTGATTTTTGTATACCCTTTAAATTAAGCTATGATTTTGTAAAAGCCGTAAAATAATTTCAGGTATAAAAAAATATTCTTATTCCGACACTTATTTTCTACTTGGATTATATGATAGAGATTTTAGTGATTAAATACAATGTGTGAGAGAAAGAATATGTATTCAAAAGTATGCTGATCTAGAATATATATACATATATATCTATACATACATACATATATAGTATGAATATCTTTTTTATGGGAGAAAATGCTTTCTTTTATGCACAGTAAGCTTCTGGGTACAATGTGGATACCCATATAGCAAGCGTATGTATATAAACTCAGCAACAAGGCATAGACAAAAACGAAAAGCAATTTTAATGAAGTCGAAGTCGAGTTCGGAGATGTTGTTGCTGATGATGATGTTGCTGTTGTTGTTATAGCTGCTGCTGTTGTTCATATTGTTGTTGTTGCCTTATAAGCCATGCTATGGCATGCATTTTGTTGCCCACAATGCGAGTGGCACGATGTAATTGACATCATTAGACTAAAGCGCAGGCAGACAGTCACAGACAGCCAGCAAACTCCAAAAGGAGCACTAGAAAGTGGCTAGCTAGCTACCTGGCCATGGCACAAATCCCCGTTAGCCCCACCAGCACAAAGAGTTTTTGTTTTTCCCGTTCTAGTTGGACCCACCGCGCACCACACTGCAGCACATACCATGTCGCATTATGCCACACCGCGCCACACCATGCCACAATTCAAATCTTAATGTATGCAAATTATTTAATGAAAATTTTCCGAAAATTTATTATAATTATTTTTATATTGGGTGCCGATCTCGAAACCGATCTCGAAATGAATATTTAATTTCTTTGTCTAATAAATTTCATGTTTAAGCATTTTTGGTTAAACTTTATTTTTTATTTGTAAGAATTTGTTAACTCCGTTACTTACCATGGAATTTGGTCAGCCAAATAACCAAATGAAAATAAACGCTGGGTTTTTTTTGAGGTTGTTGCTGATGTACTCTGAGGTTTAGAATTGTTTAATCGCCAACTGAAGAATTAAATTTTATAATTAATTTCAAATTTACATATTTAATCGTTTTGCCGATTTTCAATCTATAACAAATAGTAATCGAATGTGGAATTATTAGGACTCTGCCCTTTGGCTCAATGAACAATACATCATTTTCAAAGAGTTATTTACAAAATCGGCAATTTTATGTTATGTTATTTCACAGCAAAACAAAAGACTTAGGCAACGAACTTGATTTTCTCACTCGTTCACATACACGCACACACACAGACACACTATTAAATTTGACTAATTCCCAAATATTTGCAGCTTTTTTGTTTAGTTTTTTTGATTTGTTTGTTTGTTTATTACATAAAATATATAGATTTGCAGCCGTTATGTCGTTGTTGTTGTTGCTGCTGCTGTTGCTGCATAAATTAAAAATTCATTTTTATGGCTTTTATGTGTCATTTGGGTTTGGTAATTTATGTAGAATGCGGCAACGGCCGCTGTTGAGGTTGACTTGGCCAACAAGCAGAAACGAAGAAGAAGCAGAAGAAGCTGAATACACATACACACACTCAAACATACATAGCGAGAAACACACACACTCTCATAGAAAGAGAGACTCGAACGCGGGTCAAACAAGTCAAGCAACTTTTTTCTTGTTTTTTTTTCTTTTTTGCTGGAAGCGGCCAATCTTTGGATTGCCTTCCTTTTTTTTTTTTGTTCTTTCCTTACTACAACAACCACTGGCCTTGCTTGGTTTTTGTTATTAGTAGCATTTACTTTGGAATGCACCAAAGCGAGAACGTTTCGGAAAAATTACAACAACAGCAACACAGCAGTGGCACCAACAGAAAAAACAGCAGCAGCAGAGGCAAGAATTGTGTGGCGAAAATGCAGAAAAAATTTCATGGCCTGGTTTTTTTTCTCTTGTTTTTTTTATTTAGTTTTTTTTTTCATTTTTGAGCACAGTATAGAGAGGTGAAAAGAGCATCCGAACTGTGGAATGCCAAGAAGCAAATCTTGAACAGATGTCCAATGTTGCTGCTGTTGTTGCTACTGCTGATACGTCCTTTGAACTGCTGTGTCGTCAATAAATAGTAATTTACTTGGCTCTTCGGTTTCTAACAATTTTCGCACTTCACTTTTAACCAGCTGAACAAAAAAAAAAAAAACGAAAAAAAAACTGCACCACTCACTTGAACAACACTCTGGTTTGTCTGGTGTTGTTGTTGTCGTAGTTGTTAACCGTATCGAACCGAAATCCGTGTTGCGTTTTCATTTATATTTTATGCCCACCTTTTCAACTTTTGTTGAAGTTCAATTTATATTTGAATTGACAGTAATTTTTTTAGTTTTTGTTATTTTCAAAAAAAAAATGGTTAGGCCTTTAAAAAAACGAAGTAGTCGATTATTCAACCGTTCACACAACCGCTGACCAGGAAAACAAAAACAAAACTAATTTAACTTCGCTCCGCTTTTTTGAGCCAGGTGCGTGAATGTTGACTTCGCCCGGCATCTTTGAGCCCAATGCAAGAATCTTGACTTCGCTTTAAGCAAATGGTTTGAAACTTGGCTATAAAGCGTTTGCTTTAAAGTCAGGCTTAAATTTTTCGCTGAACTATTTTCAAGCATAACTTATACATATTCAAAGATTGTACTTGTCTCTAAATTTATGGACGTCATTTGAGGAAACCTCTATAATGCTGAGTATCCCAAATATAGGTGATATGTATCTTAGTAATAGCATTACGACAAAATATCAAATTTTTAATATTGCGTTTATTTCTATTTTAATTCTTACGGATCTAGAATTGTTTATTTTTTTAAATTGTTAAATTCTAGATATCCTAGCTTATATTAAACAAATAAACATTAATTTGTACCTGAAACATCATGTCCAAGGCAAGTCACATGAATCCTATTCCTCATTGCCGAGCGGTATAAATGCAGGTAGCATGCCCAACTTGGGTCGCTGTTGAAGGCCACTGCCATGGGCCACATCCGCACTTACATCGGCATCTTCATCTACATCCCTTTCGGAAGGTTGTTCGTCAATATCATTAACATCCACATCCTCTAGATTGGGGAACCTCACAGCCTGTTCGTCATTGCGCTTAAAATAACGAGAACTACTGGGCGTTTCTTGAGGATTTGTTGCAATCTCAGAGAATTTTATAATTTTATTATTCTTGGCCTTTGCCTTGTGTTCAGATGACTTGGGCTTAGTCAATGTCTTCGGCTTCTGTTTGCAAATGGGGCAATTTGCCACTTCGCATTTACCTTTACGTTCTAATTCAGGGCAGATGAACTCATGGCGTTTGTTGCACTTAAAAGGAGTTAGATTAGAGTTAATGGGAATTTGATGACTAAAACATAATTGGGACTTGCTACTTACCTCGGCAGCAAGTGAACAATAGCCACGCAAAAAATCAATACAGATCTCTGCCTTTCGTCCAAGTTTTTTATGCAAATAAGGGCAATCTTCTCTAACACAAACGCCGCGTAAATAATATCGACAGACAGGCATCTTTTCAAGGGATACATTGTGAGAGAGCAGGCAATTAGTTTTTGTGCAATCGCCATGGAGAAATCTGCAAATACAAAGCAACACAAAGGAAAAGTAGCCCATTTAAAGGGTCCACTTGAAATGGAATCCAACAGAAGAACCTTAAGAAGTAAATTGCCTCTACATGATTGGGCAGCACACAAACCTGGGACAGATGGCAACTTGACGCTTGTCATGCAGTTTTCGGCATTTTCCTCGGCTATGGGCAGCACACTTGCCTAAGCGCTGGAAAATAGCGCAGGGCACATTTGTCTTCACTAAGGACCTGTTAAGCATATGCAAACTTCGTTGTCTGGCCGACATTAAATGCGCCCGCGACAAATGATTTGTTGTGCGTATGAAAACATTTTGGGCTTTGGGTGAGGCTATATAGGTAAGACCACCGAAATCAATACGACGTCGTGCCATTTTACTGGAACTAAGGGGTGGGGGTTGAGTTGTCGACGCCGTCGTTGTCGGCACCCTAGTCAAACGACAACCAGTGGGATCCAGTACGAATTTGTTGCCACTGACAAACAATGTCCGGCCAGAGATGCTTCGTGTGAGGGTTCTTGCGAGAGTGGGGTTCGGTAACTTGCTCACCGTTGTTGAGCTGGGCGCATCCAGCTTGGTTAACTTATTTTTGGCTGTCTTTTTAAACATTACTCCATGTATGCTTACCATACTCAAAGATTTGTTAATGCTGCGTTTCAGCACTTGAGGCTTGGAGCTAGAAACGAGGTCAAGTGATTAATTAACCAAGCTCAAATGGAACGAATCTGGACTCACCTTAGTTTTTTGATGGCTCCTGTCTCATTAGTCCGCCTCAAGGCATATTGGCCTACAAATTCCCTTAACGACCGCCGTTTCTTGATTAATGGTGTGAATGTCAAGGAGATAGCACGTACCAGTTTATATTTGGTACGCTTGGCGGTCGATGATACTATTGGTGCTGTTGTTGGTGCTGCGGCGACTGCTACTGGTACTTGAGTGGGCTTCAGGATCCCCTGTCGTACAATTTTGCGCTTGGAAATTGCTATTAGAGAAGCTTGTGGAGCAGATTTCACTACAGGGGGCAGTACAGGTACTGGAACGGTTTTTGACTTTGGCAATTTTCGAACAAGGCAAGTGCTAGCCTTGCTTATAATCTTGGCCTGCGGCGATACTGGCACTGTTGGTGTTACCACCTCAGGCGTGGGTTCAGCAGCTATTGGTGGATAATATGGCATAGCAACAGGGACCTGTTGAAGCTGCATCTGTTGCATCTGCTGGTATTGGTATTGCTCGAACATAGCATGTTGCCGTTGTAGAAAATTTGGATTCACATGTATCGCTGGTAGATGTGGCTGAGTCGGTGCTGGGGCTTGTATGTTGTTCTGAAATTGATGTGAATGCGTAATATGACCTTGCAGCGAAAACGCTGCCCGAGCTATTTGTTGACTGTGAAAATTCGGATTTATATACACTTTCCGTGTGATGGGCGGCAGACTTTCCTCGGCATTTAGGTGGGGAAGCATTCTTCTAAGCTCAATTTTATATTGTTGAATAAATTTATTAAAATATAAGAAAGATTTCGCGTAGCGTTAGTGCTTTGGGATTTTTCCCAGCTGGTTTGATTTCCAGTATTGCAAACGTTCATTTACAGTGTTGGTAAACACACAACAGCGTCAGGTGTGGCCATTTTTTTTAATAGTAAAGAAAGCGCAAATTTTGTATTAATTGAGCAACAGTAAACTATTGCTTTATTATCTCTTTCCGTTCCCACTTACTTATCCACAGCTTAAACATTATGTTTAAATAAAAGTCATTTGGCAAAAAAAGGCCTCATATATGAATATTTAACGGTCACAGTTATCGCTGTTCATCGATGTCTTTGGTCATCGGTTATCTCTAACGCGGCTGTCGAAAACGTGCATTTGTTGAACTTTGTTTAAAATTGTTAGCTTCTTATATCTAAGTCGTATCATGGGTAAGGATCGTGGCAGAGGAAACCGAAAATATCACTCCAAGCCATACAATAAAAACAATTGGCGGGGCCAAAAGAAGGATCGTCCAGAACGACATCAAGGAAACAAGTGAGATATAAGATTACAAGGAACCTTGTTACCCATTTAACGTCACCAACAATAGGCCATTTGTTCAACAGAAGTCCACATTGCGCGAAAATGAAGTTGGCATTACGGAATTTACAAATCCAGATGCTCCTGGCTTTACGGGCATACTCAAATCAAGATTTTCAGATTTCCATGTCAATGAAATTGATACTGAAGGACGCGTGCTGATACTAAATGATACCACAGTGCCCAAGGTGGCCATTGATCGTCAGTATCATCTTATTTAGTAATCGAAGTGAATCTATAAAAAATACTTTTTCAGCTGTGGATTCTCAAGAGTTGGCTAAATGGCGTGAGGAACTCGAATCTGTTATAGGATCCGAAGTTTGGCAGGAAATTGCCAAGTTATCTGAGGCCAAATATGATGCAAAAATTGATCAAAAAATAGAGATTGATGTTACTAAATTGGACAAAGAGCAGCGCACTCGCATTCATCAGACCTTAAAACAATTGTATAAAGGGAAAATAATATCTACGACTGTAGGGCAACAGCAATCAAAAGGAGAGGAGCAACAAGTGGTCGCAGACGTCGAGGAAAAGAGAAACATACGCATATTAAAGCCTAAACCAGGACGAAGTAAGTAACAAGTATATATTGTGTCAAATTTTAAACTAGACTAAATTTCTCCTCCTAGGCGATAATCGATGGAACTTCCCGACAGAATTTGTGAGCTTCTTAGTGCATAAGACCAACATCGATACGAGTGAGGTGGCCGCTGTCCTGGCTAGCCGTCTTAAGTAAGTTAAAGAAAAAATTACTTTCCATATCTAATTTTATTTCGACAGTCTCCGCCCTTCACAGGTAAACTATTGTGGCACTAAGGACAAGCGTGCCAAGACCACACAAAGCTTTTCGATTAAACGTCGCTCACCCGAGAGCATTGTTCAGGCAGCCCGCTGTATTCGAAATGTACAAATTGGCAACTTTAGTTTCAGACAGAGCACCCTCAAGTTGGGGGACTTACAGGGTAATCGTTTTCGGATTGCCTTGCGTCACATAGCTAAGGAGCGACGTTCCGATATTGTACTATCATTAGAGTCTTTAAAAGAACGCGGATTCATCAACTACTATGGCTTACAAAGATTTGGCAATAGTTCCACAGTACCTACCTACGAAATAGGCGTAGCACTACTTAAACGTGATTACAAACTAGCCTGCGAACTGATTTTAAAACCACGTGACAATGATTTAGAGTTTATGCGGTCCATCAGAGAAGAGTGGTGGGAGAAACGGGATTCTGCTGCGGCAGCAGATAAAATTCATGGTGATAAATACATCGAAAAGAAGCTTTTAGATGGATTAGCCAAATTCGGTGAACATGACTATGCAGCTGCTCTAAGGCAAATACCAAGGAATATGTTGCTGTTGTACCCACACGCTTATCAAAGTTTGATCTTCAATCGTATAGCATCCAGAAGGATTAAAGAATTTGGACTAAAGCTAATACCTGGAGATCTTGTCTACTCTGAGCAGGAAGAGTCCACCATGGAAGTGGAGGAGAAGAATGAACCAGCAGATGACGAAAACGTTGGCGAAGACAACTTAATAGAGGAGGAATCCCTATTCAAGCGCAAGGTGAAACCGATAAATGAATTGGATATTGCCAGTGGTAAATATCAGCTTGCTGATATAGTTCTACCTCTGCCAGGTCATGATATAACATATCCTAGCAATGAATCTGGTCTGTGGTATGAGCAAATGCTTAACGAAGTTGGACTTTCCTCTGAGCTACTGAAACACAAAGACAAAACCTATGCGCTTGGTGGTGCTTATAGAAAATTACTCATTCAACCTAAAGATTTAAAATGGAATTTTCGATTCTATCAAACGCCAGAAGATACTCTAATTGCATCAGATTGGGAGCTGCTTAAGAAAATTGATATAACCTCCGAACCAGAGCCAGAGGAAGCCAAGTTTATGGCTCTGCTGTTGGAATTCTCATTGCCGACAGCTGCCTACGCTACTATGTTGCTGCGAGAATTGTTTAAACAGGACACTTCCACAGCTACACAAATGCAATTGGAACAAGAGGCGATGAGTAAGGACGGTGTAAGTAAAAGGGATGAATGTGCGGACGCTACTTTGCCACCCTCTCCAACGTCCACGGCCAACCCTATTACCAGCGATGCCACCACCGCCACTGCCACTGAGCTAACGTTGAATTGAATGTAACCAAGAAAATCAATATGCTCAGGGAAATCAATTTTACTTCACAAACCAACCACAACAATAACAATGCGCACGTGAGGGGGCGCGTTGCTCTCTCTGTCTCTCTCTCTCTCTTGAGCGCGACACACTCTCTGGCTCTCTCCGTCTCTGTCCACCTCTCGTTTACTCTCTCGCTTCCTCTCGGAATGGGCTCTGCCAGGCAGGAGTCAGGATTCATTCGTACGCTGGCAAGCAAAGCGTTAGCTTTGGTCGCGCTGCACCAAGTTTCCCTCCCAACCAAATCCAACAACAACAACAACAACAAAAAAGCGTGTGTTCAAGCTAAATGTTAATAACAATTTCTAAAGAAACAATATATATAATTAAAAAGTGCATTTCATTTAAACTATTCAAGTGAAATAAAAAGAAAAAAACGAAACAAAACAGGAAAGCCAAGGTGAATTTTTTGAACTAATTGAAAACTATCTTTATTTTTATTTATTTTTTTTAAATTTAGGCGGGTTTTTTTTTTATTTCTATTCCTTTAAGGAATTAACTAGTGAAATGTAAGCAAATGCTTAACATATTGATTAACCGTATTTACAAATAATTAATTGTACGAATATTTTGCATATTTTGACTTTTGCATGGATTTTATTGATTTTTGTGTAAGCGAAGTGAGTGAAATCAATCGATAATTTGGTGTTAATACCAAACTGTCGGAAGGTGGCGTTATTCCCATTGTAGTAGCATTAGTAGTAGGAGTTGTATAGTACAGGCTAGTGGTCTTTATGTTAGGCTGCTTAACGGACCCGGAGACGCGGTGGAGAGTTAGGGGTTCGGGTGGGGCGGTAAAGGATCGGTTCAGTTCGGGTCGGTATGTGAAGGCGGGCGGGGTGGACTAACTGTCGTTAAAAGTGCAAAGGACGCTCCTTTAGCTCGTTATGTTTTCGTTTCGCTAATATAGCATGCCGTTTTAGTTATATATGGGTGTAGTAGTAACAGTAAAGTCATCAAATTAATAAACTAAATGCTTGTTTTGGCGTCATATCTCCCCCCCCGCCTGTTTTCCCAATCATTGAAAAGCAGACAGTTGGTGTATTGGACATGTTATTGCTTTGGTTGCGCGCGCACTCTTTTGACCAATTCCCAATTCAACTAACTGCGTCATAGTAGTAGGAGTTTGACTTTGGTTCGATTTTCTCCCACACCTAAAGTATACTAGAACGCACACACATAGGAGATATGCCTTAAAGAACTATATCATCGATTGATTGATTATTTAGAGAGCGCAAATTACATTTGCATAGATAGGTCAAAATACGTTTTTCTGCTTTGTGACGATTGGGTGGACCCAATCCCTCCAGCAGAGACTCAATTCGTTTCAGCACATCCGTGTTAAATGGTACAGGGGTCGGATTAGCCGTGTCAATAGTGGTACCAGCAGGAGGTAACACAGTTGCGGTTATTGTTGTAACCTGCTGTTCGTCCATAGCCTCCTGTAACGGATCAACTTCATCGTGCACCTCTTGACTGGGCTGTTGTTGTTCGGAACTCCCAGTTGCCCAACTGACATCGGGATGTTGACGCTGTTTAGCCAGTTGCCTCCCGTTGCTGCGATGGCTGAATGTAGAGTGTTGCTGAAGGAATCGCAATTTTGGCAATAAACTCCAATCGGATCCCACGCCATCTCTTTCTTTAGTCAGTTCACGACGCAGCTTTTGGCGCAAATTGTTCCACCGTGTAGTGCAGGATATAACTAGCGGGGGGAATTGTAGTTTACTTTGGCCCGAATCGCAGGGCTTTACTTACCATCTGTTTTTAATGAAGTCGCAATGCTTTTCCATAATTCCGTATGTCTAATTCGGCGTTCCTGGTATGGAGAACTGCGTGGTTCCCGTTCCCACAGACTGGGATAAGCCTTTACCAAATTAATAAGTCTTGTGTCAAAATCCGGAGAAAATGGCATTTTATCTTTGTTGTGGTTTTTTTCACACAAATAATAAACAGCTCAGCAGCGCTCTCAAGCAATTTATATCTTTTATGTCCGCATTGGCGCCACTGTGCAAGAAAACGCATAGATGTGGCAAGGAGGAGCAAACCAAATTAATCTTGTTTTCCAGTGATGAAACAAATTAAATATGGCATTGGCATTTATTACGAATTATTAGTTGTTAGATTTAATTAGACAATTAATAAAAGATGTCTAGAAGGATATAATATTATTTCAAAAATTACCGGAAATAACCGTTAGATCTGGCTACGCCTTTGAATAAAGTGACTGTTAATTTCAAATTGTAAATTTTTTTTATTGATTTTGTTATTGATTTTGATATTTTTTTGTTTGCAGCACTGCGGCGCTTCCGCTTCCGGTCGCAAACATGGCCGCTGAGAACTATCACCTGAAATGGGATTCGCATTTGTCCTACTTGAACACTTCCATTTCCACACTTTACAAGTAAGAATAAAACAATATTAAAAGTTGGAATACGTATTTATATTTTTAATTACTAATCTGCAGAAATGAGAAATTTGCTGATGTGGTGCTATATAGCTCCTACAGCAATAGCGGCATCGCCTCGGATATACCCACGGTGGGGATATCGGCACACAAATTCATATTAAGCTCGTGCAGCCAGTTCTTTGCCACCATGTTCGAGACGGCACCCATTACCTCACCAAATGGTGTACTATATGTGGTTCTTCCGCCCGATCTTAGCCATCGAGCTATCCAGATTCTGGTGCAGTATATGTACAGCGGGGAGGCCACTGTTTCCAATGACATTCTCAATGAGGTGTTACGTGGCGGAGAGATTTTAAAAATTCGTGGACTATGTCGTACCAGCGCTTCCAATGGCAGCACCACTGCAACCACATCGACCCATCATCCGCATCAGCATCCGCATTCGCATAGTGTACAGCAGCGGGAGTCCAGTGCCATGTATGTTTCCAATGGCACACAGCGTTCGGGGTTGCCTCCGCCACCGCCGATGACTACACAGCTTCCAAGTGATATATATGGAAATAAGTCGGGCAGCACCAACGGTAGTAGCTCTGGTCGGTATGCTCTCGAGCATCATCATTCACAAACGCATCCACACCAGCATTCGCAATCGCACCACCATCATCAGCAATTCCGCGGCCTCGGCGCTTCCGTTATGCCAAAGGACAGTCCAGTGATTGTCAAATCGCCCAAAATGGCAGCTCATGCGGGTCTTTTGAGTGTGGCCAGCAGCAGCAAGTTGGGAATATCCGTAAACAAAGAAGTTGCAATTGATCCAGAGGACAAATGTTGTTATCCCGGTACCAGTCAAGTTGAAACACAACCACCAACATCTGCAACACTTGCCGGAACAACAGCAGCGGGAACAGCACCTCCGCCGCCCATGTCCATATGTACAGAGGTTGGATGCAGTAGTTGTCCTATGAGTGCCACTGGTCCGGTCCCAGAGGCAACAGAGGCCGCATTGCGTCGCCAAGAGTATGAGGAGCAATCGCTTTGTGAGCGAGATGACGTGGGATTAGTCTATGAACGACGTTTGCGACGTGAAAGTGCCTGCGATAGGGGTAAGCTAGATGGAATTTATTAATGAAAGTAAATCCTAATTCACAAGTGGCCTTAAATTTTTTAGCACATGATTATTACGATGCACCGCCGCATTTTGAGCATGTGGCTCCACCTCGCCTAGAGGCAACACCGCCATCCCATCCGCATAGTTTCCTCACCATTAAACAGGAGCCAACTGACTGGTCCCAGAACCCACCACCAACAGCACCCAATGCCAATAACAACAATCATGAAGATACACCCCTCCTGTCACCTAAACAGCCGCTAGACTTTAAGATGAGTGCCGTCAAATTGGAGATAAATCGCGATCGTGTAACGCCTCAAGACGAGTCCGAAGAGCATACACTTCGAGACTATAACAACTTTAAGCAATTGCTGGTATGCGAGATATGCCAGAAATCCTTTGAGGACACCAAAACTCTGGTGCGTCATTTAGGCACGCATGCCACAGAGCCAGGAGCAGGCCAAAGTGTAATGGCAGGGACCGCCAGTAGTAGCGGAAGTACACAAGCCAGCAGTAATGCCAATAGTAACCTGGCTCTGCGGGCTTTGAAAACCTTTGTGCCGGCAAAGAAACGGCGACGGGTGTCGGTGAGTATAAGAATTGTATAATACTGTTCGACATATTCTATACATATACTTATACATATATATATATAAATACTTTTGCAGCAACAAGAGAACAATATGGATCATGTGACCCTGCTTTGCGATTTATGCACCACGTAAGATAGGATCAAACATATTCAGCAAGATAGCAAGGATAACTTTGATTTACTTACATTTGCAGCTCCTTTGAAACACCAGCGGAATGGGTACGCCATATGAACAGCCAACATACGGAAATCGAATTGGCAATGTTTAATAGCAAGAAGGATGGTGAACAGAAGGGGTGTGTGTCCTAAACACGACATGCCCAATCATACCGAGCATATGATAGTGAACTCTGTTCACTTGCAGCGGTATAAGCAACAGCAGCTCTTCCACAGTGTTACAGCCAAAGTACGCCAACTCCAGCTCCAATCGTACGTCCTCCCATCGCGGCAGCTATGATAAAATTAAGGCAGCTGCCTCTCCCTCACCATGACCTGGCCTAATGACCATCTAACACCAAGTCAACCACCACAACAATATCCACATACAACACCACGAGTGAGAATCACACTGAGAGTAGCCAACAGCAGCACTTTATTTCTCAAGAAATTCAAGTCGTTCCAGTAATCAAAAGAATTATTTAATATTAATGTATATGAAACAGCAAGAACCGTGATCAAAATGCAGCAACATAGCATATTTTATAGAGAGCATACATATAATTAACAAAACAAAAGAAAACAAAATATAAAGGGATTAAGAGAAAACAAATAGCAACCGAAACTGTAAACGAAATCGTAAGGCAACGATGCAAAACAATCTAATGGCAGAATTAAAACGAAATGATTATGATGAACAAATCTAATTAAACTCTGTAGATTTTTTTTTTAAATGTATTGTATATGTACTTAGTTTTTAGCAACTTATTCCCATGTGAACAAAATGTAATTATTATTAACAACCATGCGCAATTGAAACGATTCAAATTTCAACAATTGAACAAAAAATTTTAAATGTAAGCCAAATGTTTTTTAGAGCAGAATGAATTGATTCTCATTTACATGATGAGCGTAAGCATTCTATATATATATATAAATATATCTATATCTATATATATATGTATGAATATCTGTATATATATATAGTACACACTTCACAAGAAAATCAGTTTGAACGCACAGAAGGAAAAATTTCTCATTATATAATGTACTATATAAACATATATGTATATATACATTTATATATTTTCTTTAACTGCATGGCAAAAGGATTCTAAACGAAAAACTACGTGTCAAGTGTAGTTTAAAAGCGGAGATTTAAGTAACCTTTCTAATGGTTTTAATCAAACCAATTAAATTAGTGGTCTTATTTAATCCTTTATCGGAAACCTTTAGAATATGGCTTTAGATGAAAAATCGTTTGGATAAGAATGGGGAGATATCGTTCTGTTTTTCGAAATATTTTGAAAAGTTTTACAACTAGGTGCCTAATAAAATGCCAACCGATAAAGTTAAATTTGACTCAAAATCAATTGACTATATATCAAAGGCTCTAGAGAATCGCTGTTTTGAATGAAAAGTTTGAGTGAGGAATTTTATAAAACGGTGTAATTAGCGGCCTTTTGTTACTTGATCATAATCGGATAATTAGATCATATACATACCTCAAAAATACCAAAAAAAAAAAAAAAAAAAAGAAAACACATAACCATAACAACAAAACATAACTATTTATGATTATAAAAATTGTGAAGTGTATAGAAAATTCGGTATGACCGAATTTAGAGTAGAAGCTAAGTTATGGAAGAATTTCGTTAAACAATAGCTTTCCTTTTATGCATGATAGGTTCGTGCGCAGGTGAGTTTCGGACCTCCCTACTCATTAATCGAAATCGGAAATTGAAATTTATTCTACGTCAAAGTCCTTTTTCTTTTCTAAAATAAAACAAATTATACATTGCATTTGAGATAAAAGCTTGAATCAAACATCAAATATAGATATACTAAAAAATGAAAGTGAGTTTTATCAATGTAATATTGTTCCCGTATATAAGACACATAAGTTCCGAATACCCCGTGGGCTAGCTGTTACTCACGCCCCTAATGCATGAACATCATTAAATATAATGACATGCAAGTTATTGAAAAGTATTTTTATATTTACAATTTCAGTTTAATTTTTTTTTTTTTTTCATTTAATTGATAAATACCACGATTTTACTATGTTTTTGATTGTACGCTTATCAAAGCTATCTCACGATGACAGTAACAATTTTTGTGTTGTTCTGTATATTTTTGGATATTTTTAATAATACGAACTTGGTTGTTCTTATATAGTTTCTTTAGTTTCTCTTTATGTATAATGACTTTTTAAGCATTTTGTAAATAGGATAAGGATCCGCCGAAGAAAACTTTTTCTCTAAATGTATGTGTATGTGTGTAGTAGTATTTAGTAGGAAATTCAATTAAACAACCAAAAAAGAAAAACCCCAATGCATAATATAATAAAAGTCTCTCCGCATTTATTAAGTATATATACATATGCAGATGGATGTATGTACGTATATGAATGTATAAATATATTTACAAGCATTCGTTGTTATGATGTCACTGATATGAAGTCATAATATACATACATACTTATCTACCTATATACATACAGACGTACATACAGACATACAAAGAAAGTAAATCGAAGGTTCACAAAATTGTAGCAAAAGCGTTTTAATCGCAAAATAAACAATGTGAAAATGACAAAAAAAAAACAAAAAAATTATCAATTTTTATCAAAATTAAGAGTCATGGTCTTATACAGAGTTAAGAATTTCACTCTTCGATATGGCACACTGGATGTATGTATAAATATTAAGCGACCAGTTAAGAGAGCCACCAGTTGTATTTCCGAAGTTCACGGCCACCGATTCCCCAACATTTCTAACACTTGCCTTAAACAGATTACTTTGTATACTGCTCTTAGCAAATTAGAACTTTAACTATAATTTAACAATGACAACAACTACAGAATCTTTGGGAAAAGGTAAGCTAAAATCCAGAAAACACGCAAAATTAATCAAAGAAAAACAAACACGATAATCGGAGGATCTCGCCAACAAAAATGAAAGAGAGAAAAACAACGCCCCATCGCAAATTTTGAATCCATAACAAGTTCTTAATGAACAAAACCAGTTTGCCCAACATTTCATGATAAAGTTATTTCTATATACTAAATCCATGTGTAATCTAATTTCAAATATTCACAGCAACATGTGCATTATTCATGCAAATGTATACGTATACACAGAACCGCAAAGATATATGTATATAGTTGACCGAAGTTTAATTTAGATATATGTATGTACATACATATGTACATACATATTGTTTAGTTTATCGTGTAGCACATTCCCACATAAAAAACAAGTGTTTTTAGCATATTTTGACATAATATCATACAAAAGAATTATTGAAATCTTTGTATATTAGTCAAATTCGCTGAGTCATTGCAATGAGCTTATCAAACATTACCCATTTAAAAATAGGAATTTTATCAGTAAATTATAACTTACCATATTATTACTAATCTATAATATTGCAGGATCTGCCAAGCCCATTTTGCCCGATGATAAGGCATTACGTCTGTATTCCATGCGATATTGCCCATACGCCCAGCGTGCCCATCTCGTGCTCAATGCTAAAAATGTGCCATATCATACGATTAATATTAATCTTCTAGAAAAACCCGAATGGCTTGTTGATGTCAGTCCTTTGCTTAAAGTGCCCGCCTTGCAGTTGACAAATGAGAAGGGGACACCTTCACTTATTGAATCGCTAATTATTGCCGAGTATTTAGATGAGAAATATCCGCAAACTTCTCTGCTATCGGAAGATCCATTAAAACGGGCCCAGGATAAGATTTTGTTGGAGCGTTTTAATGCTATAACTAATGCATTTATGAAGATAATGCTTCAAAAAACTGGACTTGATGATTTTTGGCAAGGCATTGACATCTTCGAGCAAGAGTTGACTAAACGGGGTACACCATATTTCGATGGCGGCAAGCCAGGTTTTGTGGATTATATGATTTGGCCCTGGTTCGAGCGCTTGGCCGTAGTGAAATTCCAATTTAACGACCAATATACATTCGATGAGAAGCGATTTGTTAACATAGGTAAATGGATTGCATTATTGAAAAAGGATCCGATTGTTCTGTCTTTTATTGCCTCAGATGAAGATCATGTTGACTTTTGGAAAGCTCGTTTTGCAGCCAAAAAATAATTGAATTTATTGTAAACAAATTAAAATATGTATATGTATAATTTAAAAAAAGTGTAAAATAAAAGATTAATTAATACAAATTATGGATTTAAAATTGAACAAATAAAGATTTACTTATTTGTTCTTAAGGTCCCTTTTCCCCTCATTTAAAAGTATATTTGTTTTTTAAAAGTCTTGATCCGATTTGTACGTTATATACAGAGTCTTCACTGTAATAATTCTTTAGATGAGCATGTGTGTCAAGCATCGTAGTCAGCCACAAAGGCCAAGTCGACAAGTTCAGGCCGCGGTAATCCATACCTAGAGCCGAAGGGCATTTTAGAACTTAATATAAAGTTGGCATCCAATCAAGTTGAAGCATCACTTGCATTCCAGATCCCCCGTCACCCACACACACTAACTCAAAATGAGCAACGGCAGACATTTGGCCAAGGGTGAGGCTATGAATCTATCTTTGACATTCCATATGATTCCTAAATTAAAACTTTTTCAAATAGGTTCCCCACCACCAGACGTGCCGGAGGATGGCATCTTGCGTTTGTATTCCATGAGATTTTGCCCTTTCGCTCAGCGAGTGCATCTTGTTTTGGATGCCAAACAGATACCCTATCATAGCATATATATTAATCTCACAGAGAAACCAGATTGGCTATATGACAAGAATCCTCAGGGTAAGGTGCCGGCTTTGGAACTGGTGCGTGAGCCAGGGCCGCCTGTTTTAACTGAATCGCTGCTCATATGCGAGTACTTGGACGAACAGTACCCACTGCGACCTCTATATCCAAGGGATCCACTCAAAAAAGTCCAGGAAAAGCTGTTGATTGAACGTTTCAATTCGGTTTTGTGCGCTTTTTTTAAGGCATCTGATGGTGGGGATATTGAACCTTTTTGGTCGGGACTGGATGTTTATGAAAAAGAGCTGAGTCGTCGAGATACCTGTTTTCTTGGAGGTGAACAAACAGGTATCTTGGATTACATGATTTGGCCATGGTTGGAGCGTTTGGAGTTGCTTAAATTGCAACGTGGGGAGGACTACAATTTTGATAATCAACGATTTCCGCAACTGGTATGAGATGTGACAGAATTACGTTAGATGTAACCCATCCCATAATCCCTTTCCATTTCATTCAAGACACATTGGCTGGAGCGTATGAAACGCGATACCGCTGTAATGGCTTTCTATATGGAAGCCGAGGTGCAAGCGGAATTTTTGCGCACACGTAGCGCTGGGAAACCAAACTACAATCTTCTGGTTAAGGATGCTTAATCCCTTTTTTATTTAATAACTTTTACGTGTGGAATGAAATAAATTATTTAAAGGTCTCCCTTTACTTCAAAGCCAATATCATAGTGGGGTTTTCCGTCCAGTTTTGACTGCTGGAACTTGGCATGCAATTGGGGATCCTGTGCACTTTTCTTGACAGCCTCATCCTGGGCTACCAAATCGCGCCACTTAAGCTAAAAGCAAATATCAGATCATTGGTTATATTGTTATATAGATAATTGTGATAGTTTTCTAACCAATTGACCATATCGGCTAACATCCAATTTGTACTTCTGATCTGTGGTGTATTCTAGGCTTGGTATGCGTTCAAACCAGGGCCATATCATGTAGTCCACAATCCCAATACTCTGTCCAGCAAAATAAGGAGTTCCCCTTGCAGATAATTCCTGTTCGAATACGTCCAAGGCATTCTCAAAGTTCTGCACCGCATCTTTGGGGGCATTGGGATTACAAGTAAGCACAGGGTATATTGCACTAACCACTGGAGCAAAACGTTCTATTAAAATCTTATCTTGAGCTTTTTGCAGAGGGTCCGTGGGAAAAAGTTTCGGTTCGGGATACAACTCATCGATAAACTCCGTGATTATCAATGATTCCACAAGCGCAGGTTGGCCCTTTAGATTGGTTAACTGCAAGGCAGGCACCTTGCCCAACGGGCTATATTCCTTATACCATTCTGGCTTGTCGATTAAATCGATAAAGATCTTGTGATGTGGAATCTTCTTGGCATCCAGAACGAGGCGAACTCGTTGGACAAACGGACAAAAAGCCATGGAATACAGACGCCAAACGCCATCTTCAGGTAGTACTGGCTTAGGGGAACCTAGAAACGATAATAGAGAAACCCTCAAAGATAACATAATGATATCAATTATATTCAGGTGTTATATATATATTTTTAAACACAAAGTTGTAGTGCTACACGAGTATTAGTTCCAAAAGTTAATGCCTATATTGGTTCAAAGGCTACATCATAATTGGGTTCATTTGCGTGACGTGTCTTCATAAACTTTGCATGAATTTGAGCATCCAGTTCCGTTTTCTTTACCGCCTCGTCCTGAGCCACTAGATTGCGCCATTTCAAGAGGTTTTCAAATCGCTTGCTGTCTAACTCATATTTCTCGGGCAGAGTATACTTTAAAGCCGGAAAACGCTCGAACCATGGCCAGATCATGTAGTCCACAATACCAATCTTTTCGCCAGCAAAATAGGGTGTACCGCGAGAACTGATCTCCTGCTCGAAAACGTCCAAGGCGTTCTCAAAGTTTGTCAAAGCATCCGATGGCGGATTCGTTGTAAATAAAACAGGATAAATGGCAGCAACAGCAGGCGATAGGCGTTCAATAAGTATCCTATCTAAAGCCTTTTGTAGTGGATCCTTGGGAAAGAGCGAACCCTCGCCTGGATACTGATTGTCAAGGTATTCGGCGATAACCAATGATTCCACAAGTGCCGGTTGACCCTTTAAGCCAGGCAGCTGAATGGCCGGAACCTTACCCAGAGGGCTATAATCTGTGTACCACTCCGGTTTCTCGCTCAAATCAATATAGACCTTATGATGGGGAATCTTCTTGGCCTCTAGCACCAAGGCAACGCGTTGCGAATAAGGACAGAAGCGCATAGAATAGAAGCGCAAAATGTCATCCTCGGGTAGGTCTGGTTTCGGTGCACCTGTTGAGGACGATGATGGTGTTGATGAAGTTTGACGTCAGCGAACATAAAATAAATCCATTTCTTTTGTCTAAAATTAAATCTCGACATCTTGAAAACTACGTGTATCCCGTATCTTTTTGTGACTGTATGTGTGTGTGTCTGTGTGTTATACTTATGAGATAAAACTAAAACTATAATATAAAATAAATCGGAAAATGGAAAGGTGCCCTGTCACGATTGAAGCATTTTGACCTTGAAGCTTACCCTTTTTGAAGTGCTTTAACGGAATGCTGGTCATTTTATAAATATTTTTTATAAATCAGCAAGATTATTCTTATAATTTTTTGATGTTTACTCTTTGAATTGCCGATGACAAATAAAACTTACAGCCATAATCAAAGCCAATTCTTGCTGCTTTTATTAACAATTATATCAGTGTCGAAGTTGGTATACTCTTCCGTGTTATCGATTTGGCCAAAGCAGTGCCACGGGATCGGTACAATACGAGTCAGTTTTAAAAAAACTTAAAAAGCATACTAAATCTTTACTATAAATGTCTGTCAAATAAACATATACATACATATATTTTACAATTCAAAAGTGCTAAGAATTAAATGAGATGAGAGGATGGTGATAAGATGGGCCATACAAACTTATATACATACATACATGCTTCACAAAGTCAAAGAAGCTTCCATTATTATCTGATTAAACCGATGTACTCTTCCTGAAATAGTGTGCCTACATTCTGTTAAAATATTAACAGAATCGTTTTGAGTAGTATTCCAGCAAACATTTCTTTATCTTTGTATGTTCAACAATTTTTTCGAAAATATTTCAAATTATTCAGAATAAATATTGAGGAAGTTGTCATTGACTTTAAGTATTGACGTATGACGTCATTGTTTTCGTAATGAGACATTCAATTAATAATAATTGAGATTCCGTGGACTCAATATGAAAATATATGTATATATCATACATTTATTTTAAAAAACAAATTTTGTACATTTAATTGGCATTCTGTTGTTATTACACATTCGCCCTGTTGCCTTTACCTTATTAAGTATAAATTTATTCCAATTTCGGACGCTTGGCCTCATTGCTGGAAAAAAATTAGTAGTAATTTTTATACCACAAATTATTACAAGTTATACAAACTTACTAAAGCAAATTGTAGTCCGCCTTCCCAGCACGTCTGGATTTCATGTATTTGGCATGAATTTCCCCATCCAGATAGAAACTTTTAACGGCTTGATCCTTAAGCATTAACTCCTGCCATTTAAGCTGCATAGAGAAATGAAAATATGTTACATCTTGATACCAACCAAGTGCAAGTGGTCAACTTGCCAGACTTTCGAAACGTGTGGGATCTAGTTTAACGCCATCGCCCATGGTATATTTTAGGGCGGCAAAACGCTCACACCATGGCCAAATCATGTAATCCAACATTCCTGGCTGGGATCCACCAAAGAAGGGAGTATCTCGACGCTGCAGTTCCTCCTCATAAATATCTAAGCCCGAATACAAATCAGCATCGCCCACCTGTTCGGGATTGTCATGTAGTAAAAGTTTGTAGATCGCATTTGTAAATTGACCAAAACGCTCAACAAGTATTCTATCCATGGCCTTCTGTAGGGGATCTTTTGGGTAAAGTGGTATCTCGGGATACTTTTCATCCAGATAGTCACAAATAATAAGCGACTCAATGAGAGTGGGTGACCATAAACTTGTGCCTTCTTTAACAAGTTCCAAAGCTGGTACTTTAGATGTGACACTGACCTCCGAAAACCATTCAGGTTTATCGCGGAGGTTTATGTAAATTTTGTGATATGGTATTTGCTTTGCATCCAGAACAAGGTGAACACGGTGAGCATATGGGCAAAAGCGCATAGAATATAAACGCAACACACCGTCATCCGGAAATACCGGTTTGATGGAATCTAAAGAGGATAAGGCATCAACACATATATTATCCATACTTTTCTACTTACCAATAGATAAATGCTGCGTATCGGACATTTCACAAAATTCCACCTTCCAGTTTTTGTTTTTGTTTATAAATGTCAACGTCTTTGTGCGATTGTCACTTGTCCGTTTGAAAAGTTTTCCGATATGCTCTAAATGTATACGCTATCGATGTTCATACTATCGATACATTTACACTTGCACACTACGGTCACACAGATAGATGGCTGTATTGTTGCGGATTTTTTTGTTGGCGGTGTGGTGCGTTAAAATCGGCATTTAACTATAAATCTTTTGTGTTCTTTGAAATGTTTAGCCATCGAACAACAACTACTTGCGTAATTGTGTAAATGTGTTCAATTAGAGCAGCTCTCTAATTACTGTGCAATCTGTATTTTGGATAGACCTCAAACGAACTCTTGCCGCAGCTGCTGCCGCCGCCGTTCAATCGAATCGACATTTTTGTTATCTTTGTGAATTAATGCAATACTAACGTCCCCGCCCCCACCCACCAGGCAATACTGCAATCATTTAAAGTTAAATTGTAGAGGAGAGCATTGGCAGCACATTACTATCAACAATTAAGATTAAGATTTTGCGCTGAGCGCAATCCTTAACACAAACCCACACATACACACATTTGGAATTGATATTTCGGGAAAAGGGACAGATTGGAGTGCAGACAGTAAGTATTGATAACTAAAGTATAATATATATACATAAATGTATAGGCTTAAATGCATATGTTGCACCATCTTAACCATCACATACACCCACCATCTGAAACCCCACTTGCACCGTCTCCCATACCTTGCCACACTCATTCATAATTTATTTATAGCGAGCCGCTTTCCATGTGCGAGATTTGGACACCCGCGCACACAAACACGCACACACAAATATTTATATACGCATACTCACACACACGAACATAATGCTATTTTAGTGTAACATATTTTCCATTTTTAACACAAAATCAAATGGCATTTTAATTTCCTTTTTCCCCCTGCCATAATTATAGTCTAATTACGCAAAATTCAGACTAGATTTTGCGTGGGTAATGATTTGTTTAATGGAGTAGTAGTATCTAGTATGAATTGAAGTGGTGCCAGAGCTAACAGTTAACCCCTCTCCCCCACATTTTTTTTTTTGGAGGTAAAGAAGTGTTTCAATGCTTATCGGTAATGACCCATATATCACCACCATGTGTTTGATTTTGGTTTGTTTTTGGCTACAACTGTCATCCAAATACATATATCGAAATTTATAATTAAAAATATCGACGATCGATATTGGTTTTTTTTTTTATCGAATTGATCGTTATGATAAAACTGAAACATATTAATATTATGCGATTGTAAATTAATTTTTTATACATTACATAAGTTGATCTATTTTCCATTTTTGTCCTATTATGAACTTTGAATCGCACATGTGGTTTCATTTGCGTCAATATAGGCCATGTATTTCTGATGCTGGGTTTTGGGTGAAGATCCAAAATAGATCCAAAAGTGAATAGCTTTTATAATTAATCAACGAGCCTCCAAATCTTAAAGAATGATTCACTATTGCTGGCATCCTGCGAACTCAAAGTTACTTCTCATATGATTATAGTTTTGATATATGTAATTTCTTTTTGGTTCAATCATTGCATTGATCGCTTTAACATACAATTTGTGAATTAGTCACACGTGTGCATATGCAGTGAAATCAATTATTCATTGATTCGGTTATGGCAACGCATCGCATCGCATCACATTGCATTGCATTACATATTAGCCGGCATAGCCACATGGAGAAGATAACATGCCGATAATATGTATGTACCTACCTATTTATCTATGTACTTATGTATGTGCCTACCTACCTACCAATTCGATGACAGTCTACATATGATTTAATGTGGATGCCCCAATGAATTATTTATTGTAATTGCAAGCCCTTCAACATTAGCAGCATATTAAAATTCCAAACCCTGACGTAATATATAGTAGTCAACGATAAACCAACTATGAGAGGCAAGGTCAATCCCATTGAGACCGGACAACCTGTCGAACTGACAGTTAGTTATTTAGTCAATCGTATATCATCATGGTTAAACGACGTGATCAAGCCACTAGTAAAGTATGTTAGATTTTTATTTTTGTATTTATTTATTTTTTTTTTTTTAAATCTTTATGTCGCTTGTATATCCCAGAACTTTATATTCATGGCGGTTTTTGCTTTGTCATACGACCCTCGACGGGGCGCGTATCTCCCAAATAATATCTTGAAAAGCTAACTGAAATTTCATGTTGAGCTTTTATTTTAATTTCCCCCCCTTTTGACGCTGTTGGCGCATTTTGTCTGTGTGATTTAGTGTGTCAGGTAACACCAAAAGATAAGGGTTACTTACGTTCGTTCGTTCGTGTTTGCAAATGGCTCTGTATGTATAGAAAAGTATGTGTGTGTGTATGGGATCGCTTGTATGCCCGCCTGGGGGTTTCGGCATGAAATTTCAGTTGCTAAGAATGCTTGGCAAAAAGAAACTATAGATACATAATTCAGAAAAATATGAAATTCGGCAGTTTATTGACTCTTATACAACAACAACAAAAACGAAAAAAAAAAGGGATCGCAGAGTCAACGAGAATAATGATCTTCTGGCATTTGATCATGTGGTTCTCGTTGTGAAATTTCAGTGGAGATACTCAGCATATTTATATATGTACAAACAAAAATTGTATATATGAGTCAACAAAAGCGATGGATGTGTGCAAAAGTTAGCAAACTATAAGATTTCAGTTGGAGATAATGATGTCTGAGTCAGCGAAACATTATTGCTATATTCCCATTGGAGTTTTAGGTAGGAAATTTCAGTTGCACAACCCAAATTAGCCAGTAAAAAGTGCTAAGTGAAACAAGTTCCAGCTATGTATGTATATGTACATATGTACATATATTGGACTTATGTACATATGTTTATACATATGTATGCTAGAATGAGTCAGCAGTCATGTGGCAACTGGACAGAATTTCATATATAAAATGGTGTTCTCATTGTGAAATTTCAGTAGATATGCTTCCTTCAGCGTAGCATAAGTGTTTGAAGCGATAAGGATTTTGTGTTGGAAATTTCAGTTTGATGCTTTTTGATGAAATATATGGAAATCAACCAGTAGTGAGTCAGCTTAAAGCTAATTTTTTATATATGTATATATATGAACATATATATTTTTTTTGAACAAATCAATTTGACATAGTGCTAATTTAATAAGAATAAACTCTGTTCTGGTTCTATATTTAAGTCAATCCATAAAGTGTTTTAAAAATATAATATATAGAAATTTGAGTATTTGATAGAATAATGGAAGAATTACAATAAAAACATTGTAAACTAATTATACGGTTAAAACTTTCGCTAGTACCTGTTCGGTTAGATTCGATTGATAACGTTATCAATCGATTTTGAAGATTAAACAATTGATTTCTATATGTAGAGTTATCTATGATCATATAACTTTGATTTTTTTTTTTTTTACTCCTTAGTTTTGGATAGTTGTAAGTGTATCTATTTATAATATTTTCTAATTTTGGATCACAGATAAGACAATTAGAAGAATACCATTCGATTTGGTATTAAATATTCAACTGTTACTAAAATAGATTTTTGAAAGTCACTAAAAATCCATTCAAAACATCTCCATATTTTGTGTTTAAATCTCAAATTATCTTAGACAATTGTCCATGTTGAAATGGGGATAAGGACCCATGTACATGACAAAGTGGAGGGTTTTGGGGGTGTACTCACTAGTTTTTATCTAAAAGTGCGGCCTTCATAACTATGAGCACAATGTTTTAATTAATTAATTACTATGTTTGTGAAGGGTTTTCATTGTTTTTGTTATAATTCACATTTTCGATTAAGAAACAGATTTTCTTTCACAATGATAGTTAATTTCTGGATTGCTCTGTTTTAATAAAAATGTTTTACATTAAAGGTAATATAAATTAAGGAATGAATTTTCCATTTACTTCTGAGACAATAGAAAGGGACTAAGAACATCTGGCAAATTAAACTCCCCATTTCGTATAGAGCAGCGGGATTTGATATACCAAATTTGTTTACTTTTAATCGGTGAAGTACAATAACTATGGTCTAAAATCAAAGCATGGCCCATTTTATTTATATTGGCAAAGTCTTACCGCCTCCAAGCCTGGGTATGCTTTGACAGACGGTCGCCGTCGTCCCACACTCATATGCACACACACACACACACACACACACACACACACACACACACACACAAACACACACTCCAACAGAAAGACAGAGCACTACAGAAATCGAAAACCTGGACTATAAAACAATCTGAAATCAACGCGCGCAGCTCAGTGGCAAATTGATGGTGGCAAAGCGCGTTCGGTGGCAGATATCTTCATATTATTCCCCTCCCGGTGGGTCAAACCAAGACAAAATATATATATGTACATACATATATATAAATATTATAATAATAATAATAAAAGAGGTTTAATTGACAATCAATCAATTATTTGAAACTGAGCTCTAAAATATACACAGTCGTATACATACATGCTAAATATACATACATATATAGTATTAAAAAGTGAGATCAAAAGTCGTTAAAGCCAACACAGAAAAATTGTAGCCGTTTAATGTTTTTCTCTCAGTGATTTCATGAAAATCATGCGAACTGAATTTAAATGAGGCTTGATTACAAAAAGTTTAAATAAAAAGCAAATACGGACAACAGCAAAAAAAAAAAAAAAAAAAAAAAAACGACAATGGCGGCAACACTTGACCAATTGACTGAGTTAGGTCAGTCAGTTGGCTTGATTGAAAACCGAATGTATGTAAATCATGCATGAAGAGATTCCAGATTTTTGTCAATTTTCAAACATTTAATGATTGATTTTTATTGCTAGATAATTAAGTAAATGCCTGGCATTTTAAATTGAAGTCATAGCTAGCAGAAGGACAAGGACACGAAAACGGATACGGATTCGTATTCGGACAGGGGGTAGGCATTTTAGGGCCTGGGGCTTAGGGTTGGGGCAACAAGTGCCGCATAAGTCACTCAATTTGAGCGTCAACGGCAACGCCAACCTTTAACCTTCAGCAAGCTAAACGCGTGTCAAATGCATTGTCAATGCCAAAAGTGCACATATCTTGCTACCTCCCACTTCCTGTGACCTTGACGCGCCTTGTTTTATGCAACAGAAATGACGACTTTGGCTTTCGCTTTTATTAAGTCGATAACACCCACGCCAATCCTATCCCAATCCCGAATACCCCTTACCTACTCCTACTCGCGAGTCATAAATTTCTAATATTTATGTATATACGATGAGGTTTCGTTTTTTTTGTCGGTTAAAGTTTTATCAATATATTGGATTTTGTAGCAGGAATTTTATTTTTTTTTTTTTTTGGTATACAAATTGGCCAAGTACCTGCCCCAATGCGCAATTACAACAAGTTGCTCGATGTGTTCGTGTGCATGTCTTTGAGTGTGCTACTGTTAGAGAGTGCGTGCGTGTGTGTGGTGTATGTGTGCGGCAGATAGGATACTATTTCCCCATAGACCTAAAAGTCGTATTTTTACTCGTATTTTTACGCGCGCCAAAAGCGGTTCATATTTATCGAAGATGACGTTACTAAAAGCAAACTAAATACATCCACCTACTCCTCCTCCTCTTCGTGGTCATCTTCTTCCCATCCACAAGCCCCCTTTTATTGTCACTTTCACTTATGTATTTGATAACAGATTAGGCCTCTACTTACATGGCGCAATTTGTTCCTTGGTTTCCTTTTTATTTAAATTAATTCTTTAGTTTTTATTTTATTATATTTTTGTGTGATCCATTCAATGTTGAAACAGATGCTTGAAAAGAAAATTATATTCTTTGTGATTGTGTTATTTCAAACTATTAATGTTTGTGTGACAATGTCGATTTGTGCAACTCTGAGAAGGGGAAGAGGAAACAAAATAATATGCTAAACGGAAACTAAAAGTTCCAACAATGGAAAGTGTTTATTAAAGAAAAGTTTTTAAATAAATTAAATTAATCAGAATTAATTTATTTATTTGTGTTTTTTTTTATTTAGAGTATTCTAATGAAAATTTTAAATACATCTATTCTTAAGACACTTTAAAGACTGTCTTTAGATATGTATATAATTATTTTATATTATTACTCTTATTACTATGAACTATCAAATAATTGTAATGATCGGATAAAGTTAAAAGACCTGATGAGATTTTCTTTTCAATATAATAATTTT
This sequence comes from Drosophila sturtevanti, assembly GCA_018150375.1. Lineage (NCBI taxonomy): Eukaryota > Metazoa > Arthropoda > Insecta > Diptera > Drosophilidae > Drosophila > Drosophila sturtevanti. The sequence goes on from JAECWJ010000688.1 coordinate 13,556,773, forward strand.
AATTAAATCGTGTGATCGTTGATAAACATTTTGATTAATATTAGGAAAAGTTGTTTTACCGATATCTCTGTATGTGATTTATTTGTACTACATATGTATATGTATATATGTACATATGTATGTAGCTCTTGAAATATTGCTGCAAGCACCATCACCCTAAATGGTCAGCCTTTAGGAGCACACAAAGCAGCTCGTGTGTGTATGTATGGGTGTGTGTGTATGTGTAAGAGTGTTACCATATTTGGAGGTGTTGATCGACGTCTGGCCGCCAAATGAACTTGAACTTCCGCTTTGGTTCGTTTTGGTTATGTAATTGGTTAATTGTTGTCTCGATCGTTTCAGTTAAATGGGTAATGAGTGTAGGTGGCCTTTTTAAATAGAGATCTTACCCCGCTTTAAGCTTAACATCCCCTTTCTCATTATACTTCTCCATCCTTCTCCCCCACATTGATAGTTCCATTTATATCATTTGAATATGTAGATAACCACGCTTCAGTAAATAAAAAAAATTAACTAATTCCAATTTTTAATCATTATAGATTCCAACTGAAATCGTGAATGGACATAAATATATATAAACATTCATACATACATACATATAATTATATTGACATAAATATATATAATGATCAAGGTAGATTACATTATTCTGTGAAAACGTAATCGTAACCTGGAAACCAATAAGTTAAGTACTCCAAAGAGAGAAAGAGAGACACAAAAAGAGAGATTGGTAGTGAGAGTGTGTGTGTGTGTGAGAGAGAGAGAGAGAGATGGCGCGTCACATAGTGGCTGTTTGTGTGGTTTGCCTATTATGCGCCCATCGTTTGCATTGCCAAGATCATTTTGATGAACTCCTTAATAATGGCATGGTCGTACACAGTAAAGAGTCGGTTAATGGCCGCTTCCCTATCAGCAGTTCAAGTCCCTCCAGTGAAACCACCGATGAAAGAAGGCAGCAATTAGCTGGCGATGATACCCAAAATTATAGTACAAGCCCGCCATCCAGAAGACATAAACGTCATGCCGGCGGCCATGATGATCATGGCGAAAGGGATTTGCCACAAATCACCAAATACTACCTGCATCAACTAATGCCAAATGGAATGAATGCTAGTAGCTTGCGTAATCTGTTTCAACAGCTTAAACTAGAATTTTTGGCCACCGAAAGTTACAATGGCACTGTAAGTACATAAAATGAATCTCAATAACATGTAATCATAATTATTGAGATTAATCATTTATTTATTTGAACATTTCAGTGCTGCATGGCCGCTAGTACACTGGTACATCATGTCCAGCGACACGATCTCACACATCATAACAAAGAGAATGATGATGATGACGCGGAGGAGCAGAAAGTGGCAACCAACTGTACCTCAACTGATAATGCCAGCAATTCGTCAAATCTATCCTGCATCCACAGCTCATCAGCTTCATGCATGGAGGATCATAATATAAACTATATGCTTAGTGAGCGAGATTTGCTCCATATATCCCCAATATTGCTCTATGAGATGACAACGCCCGGTGGCGGTTGTATCGATTCAAATGTACTGGAGGAGATTGATGCCTATGAGATGCGAATTAGGCATGAGAAGGGCGATATTGCCTATGGTATGTACATCCCACAGAGAGAAGGAGAATCTTCCTCCCTCCAAGTTCGAATTTAATATTTATATATTTTATGTTTACCAGTTTGGATTTATGCCTTTATATCGGTATTTGCCTGTGGCATTCTTGGCCTGGTTGGTGTTGCTATTATTCCGTTTATGGGCTCCCGCTATTATAAACATATTATTCAATATCTGGTCTCCTTAGCTGTGGGTACAATGACAGGAGATGCTCTACTTCACTTGCTGCCACATGTAAGTCTCGGCTTAACTATTTTTTAAGATTGTATTTTTAAATTTGAAATTTTTTGAAATAGTCACTGGCCAATCAGGATGAGCGTGGCATGATCATGAAGGGTCTGGGCTGTTTGAGCGGCATTATTTTCTTCTATGTTACTGAACATGCACTTACCATGATATCTGAGTGGCGCAAAAGCGTGGAAAAGAAGGAGACAAAGAAACCATCGCGAGCAAAAGTGATGCGTGATCCCGACTCATCGGTAAACAATTCCGTGGCTGGAGATAAGATGTGCAAACAGAAATATAGTTCATATCCCTATTGCTATGACGAGATTACCATGAACAATAAACAGAATGAATGGATGCATTTGCCTGGTGATAGTACATCTGCGGCAGCTGGAGCTGGTGGCGATGCTAGCTCTGCCGAAGCACGAAATGGTGTGGCCGATCATGACGGCTCCAACGAAATGGCAGCTGCTGCCGAATCCCTGCTTTCTACTTTACACAAAAATTATGTGGATATCAACCATCATAATCACAATCATAACAATCACCAACAACATCAGTCGGATGGTCAACCAGGAGCACTGCTGGATAGTAATACTATAGTCACCGATCTCGATGGAAATGCCGTGTATGCGGCCAATAGTGGGAAGGATAAGGATAATAAGAATGATCATGTGACGGTCATTTTGCGCGAACATGAGTCCTCGCATCACGGACACAGCCATCGTCATGGGCATGTCCATTCGCCCCCGGAAACACTAAGCGCTGTCGCATGGATGATCATTATGGGCGATGGTCTCCATAATTTTACTGATGGCATGGCCATTGGGGCTGCATTTGCCGAGAATATTGCCGGTGGCTTTTCCACCTCCTTGGCTGTCTTCTGTCATGAATTGCCTCACGAACTGGGTGATTTTGCCATCCTAATGAAGGCGGGCATGTCAGTGAAATCGGCTGTTTACTACAATCTATTGACTGGAGTCCTTAGTTTTATTGGTATGATCTTTGGCATTGTATTTGGTCAGTCAGAGGAAGTGGCCAAATGGATGTTTGCCGTGGCAGCGGGGCTTTTTATTTATATAGCACTCGTCGATATGGTGAGTAAAACACCAATTAAAATTCAATATTTTGTTATTTACCCATAATTTCAATAAATCCTTTTATGCAGATGCCAGAGATATCGGCTGCCCACAAATCCTTGGCACAATTCCTGCTGCAAATACTTGGCATGCTGAGCGGTGTGGGAATTATGCTTGTGATAGCCATCTATGAAGGTGATCTGATGACTGCTTTTGGTACAGGGCCATCAAGTGCATCAGTGCATCATCAACATGTTCATTAAAGACACTGATATAGTAAAACTAAAAGAAGTTGAACTAAAATGAGAAAAAAAAAACTAAAACCTAAATAATTGTAAGCAACTGCAGAAAATCTTGAAGCGACTTATGTGCATTGCATTTTCTTTTTGTCAAATCCTTGGTTCGTCTTTTTTTTTTAATATTATCATTTTTTTAAACGTGGAATAGTCTGTTACCTCAGCCACGGACACGAACATGAATACGGATAAGGAAGCACATGCAGCAAATGGTTGGCAATTACAATAACGCATTCGTTAACTGTTTTTGAAACACACACGTAGAGAACAATTTTCACTTTGTTTAATCTGTACCCATAGAATTGCAATTGGGTATAAAAAGGTTGCGCGATCAAGTCTATATACATACATATATATATATATATATATATATACATATATATATATATATATATATATATATACATATATATATGCATATATATCTATATATATATATATATATATATAGGTATATATGCTCTCGACCTACACCAATAACAATATAGAGACAATATAGAGATGTCCGTCCGTATCAAGGTCTATAAATCGAGATTTCAACTTCGACATTTTGATATGTAGATTCCATTAATTGCCTCCCACAATGATTTAGGTATACATAGATGCCTTTGGTATATCGCCATTCGTATTTCTATATCAAATATCTACCATTCCATCAAATGTGCAGAGATGGTTGTTACCTGTATTGTGTGTTGAACTAATGATGCGTTACTGCAACAGGAGTGGGAAATCTTATAAGAAACTAATATTTAATCTGTATTTAGTTGCACTTCAACTTGATACAGGGTATTTTGCGGTTGGCAACCCGACTTAACATACGGATTTTTTCTTTATTTTTGTTCCTAAACTCAACGACAATTTTGCGATCGAATTGATTTACACACACCCACACCCACACCCATATTAAATATAAGAAACCCTTAATGTTAATATATTAAAAAGTGATTTTGAAGTTAAAAGAAAAGAAGAAAGAAAACAATAATGGAAACATGATCATGCTCGATATTCGGAAGCATGCGAAACACTATATCTTAAGTCTTGTCTTATACACTAAAAAAAAATATGATAAAAACAAAAAAGAATGAGAATCATACAGAAAAAAGTGTAACAACTTAATAACTTCAATATATACATTGAATATGTATATTTATGGTAGTTTATAGAATTATATAAATAATACAATTAGTGTTTTTTTTTTTTGTATTTCGTAGTCTAGGGTGCGCATATGTTTTATTTACGCCAATTTAACATTCTAAACGAAGCAAACAGCAGTAACGGCAACCAGAACAAACCAAATCCTAATCCAACCAATGTCGAATTACTATATACATACAATTTTTTCACTTGGCTGTACTTAACAATTTGCAAGCGTATTTTCAACTTAAATGCAATCCAATGAAATAATTAATTTATTATTTAGGCATTCTCATTATATATGAAAATATAATAAATATATAAATATAAATATATACACACATACATATATATATATTTATATATATATATATATATATATATATTTATATATATATATATATATATATATATATTTATATATATATATATATATATATTTATATATATATATATATATATATATATATATATCTATATATATATATATATATACAAGATTATATACCTCCCTTTCTTTTGGCACTTACTTTTAATTATTATTTGTCTTCGTGAATAAAATATATCGAGATTTATATTTTCGAACAGAGATAATCTTTTATGTGTTTCATTTTCGCACAATTGGTTTTATTTAAATTTCTATTTTTTGATTCGTTCTCTCTGATTAATTTTCTATTCTAATGCGCACACAACTAAAACACGAAAATGAATGTGATTAAAAAAATATATAAATTATAATAATAAAAAGAAAACACAAGGAAATATTATACATGAATTGAGTAACTAACATTTGTAAAATGGTGCAACTTAAGGAACATTTGCTCTTAAACTTACACAAAAAACACACACACACTATACACATCTATATAGCTATCTACTAAGCTGAAGTAACTAACAAGATTTTTAAGAAAAAAAAAACAGCCCACACTATATACATACATAAATGCAAAACATATGCATATACATATGCCAATGAGGCAGTAAAACCTATAATTTTAGCTATAAGCTCTATAAGACAACTACAACACACTACGAATATGCTAAACAAGATTTAACGATGAAATTGATGAATTGATGTATAACTGGATAACTTTGGTGATATCAAGCAAAAACGCAATTGAAAACGACTAAACAAAATAATTTTACAATAACATAAATAATAATAGTTGTATGTATGTGTATGTGTGCACCAGATCGCACGCAATCGTCGCGTATTTTGCTAAATTTTAATTTATTTTTCAAATTATCGAAATAAACGTTTTTCCACCTAATGAACTTGATATAAATAATATGGCTTTCAAATTATCCTTGCCTGTTTTAAGGATTTGGTTTTCATCTTAAATCTAATTTTAAATTTAAATGCTCAGAGTCATCGGTTACTATGAAGTTTTTGAAATTTTAATTTTTGGTCTATATGGTATTTTATCCTGGAATGCGTAAGTAACCAATAATTTGGGCAAATTAAACACCTGATCTAAGATGTGGACTTGTTGACTGTTACATTGACCAATGTGTTTATTGACCATACCTAAAAAGATTTTTTGTAAATTTCTTGCTAACTTACCTTACTTAGCTATTAAATAAATTCTTTGACACCTTCGCGATATAAAATATTATTGAATTATATTTAAGATGTGTCAGATAATAAGTGTGATTGGTTTTCCTTATAGCTGTTCCGTCAGATCCCTTTCCCTCTTGGCTCTTCACGTTGCATCATGTTAACCAAGGTTAGAGTTTATTCCTAAGTCTCCGAACCTGAAATTTGGGCTAGCACCTTGAGGAAGACTCCCTCCAGCTGTTAGTTTTGCTTTCTTTTTTTCTTGATCGGCGAGCCAACGCTCTTGAAGATGCTGCTCAAAACCTTGCTCATATTCCTTCAGCTTCTTGCGGTTTTTAGCCGCAATGTGAAGTTGTGCCTTCAAGGAAACTTGTGGGAATAGCTCGCTTAGATTGGGAAATCCTTCGGTACAGTCAAATAGAGTTGTGTTTATGTGCTCTGGAACTCCACCTACTGATTCAAAGATTTGGAAGAATGAATCGATTAAGATTTGAGAAATGTTTAAAATTGGAATATATCCACCGATTGTTCCATTTGGGGTTTTGAATCGTTCTTCTCTACATTTTCACGGCATGATTTTATCTGAAAGGATTTGTCTTCCGCCATCAAATTATCTTTGGTGCATGTAATTTCAATATATTGTTTCATTTCGCTGACTTCTTTTTCGTTGAACATTTTCAGTTGACATGAAACTCCAAAGGTTGCTACACTTTAAACTCTGTCAGATATTCTTTTTTATATCTGTTTACACATTACCAATAAATGACGAATTAATTTGAATCTATGGATCTGTATATTTGTACAAACAAAAAATCCAGATTGCTAATTAATTATTTTCCTTAGTAAGCAAAATAAAAAAATCTGTTACATTACAAGGTTTTGGTAGAATACAAAGAAAATATGTATATATATTTTTAGTCGTTTTAAATGCAAAAAAAGGCTATCAACGATTATGTGTAATTCGGCTTCAAAAACAGGAGCAATTAATTTGAATTCTGGGAGTATGAAGGTATTTCAAAAGATATAACGGTTTTTGCCTTTGGTCCTACAGCTATGCGAGAGCTAGAAATTTAAAAGGATAAATTGTCCCAATCACAACAGCTGTTGCGATTCTTGCTCATTTTTAGCCGTTATCGAACAGAATTTGGTATTTTTACCCTATGTCGTGCTTAGTGTGTCGGTATACTAACAGCTGGTTTCGATTGCTTTCGCTTGGTTTAATGCTTTTTGTTTTGCCTAATTGAATTAAAAGAATTTTCTGTAGCGACAGTAGTCTATTAGCAAGTGTGGAAGAAAGTACTCTCTACAAAAGAGAGCTAGAATTACAGTGTCGAAATGGGTGATAGCAATGTTGACTTGGGCAAATGTTTTGAAATAATTAACAATTTGGTTACGGAAGCTGGCAGGGTAAACCTCACCTTAAAAAAATAAAAACTTTCCGTTACAATTCAAAGTTTACTTCCAGCTAATTTCCCGAAACAATGAGACCCGTCAGGATTTTGTGTGCAAGAGTGGCGACATTGACTTGGTCACCCAAACAGATAAGGATGTGGAAAAGTTATTGATGGATGGCATACGCCAACATTTTCCTGATCATAAGTATAAGTTGTAAAACAAAAATTAGCCGTAATAATAGTTGACATTTTTATTTAGATTCATTGGCGAGGAAGAGAGCAGTAGTGGTAGTGGAGTTAATAAGTTAACGGATGCACCCACTTGGATTATTGATCCTGTAGATGGCACAATGAATTTTGTTCATGCCTTTCCCCACTCTTGTATTTCGGTGGGTTTGAAAGTAAATAAAGTCACTGAAATTGGTATTGTCTATAATCCCATATTGGAGCAACGATTTACGGCTCGACGTGGTCAAGGAGCCTACTACAATGGTCGGCGCATTCAAGTGAGTGGGCAAAAGGAGGTGGGTAAAGCCCTAGTTACCAGTGAATTTGGGACTACTCGTGACGAGGCTAAAATGAAAGTGGTTAATGAGAACTTTGCCATAATGGCCAAACATGTGCATGGGTAAGTTCACCGTTATAATCTAAATATTTGTCTATTTGTAATCCAAGAACTATATTGACTCTATAGCCTGCGTGTGTTGGGCTCAGCGGCTCTTAACATGAGCATGGTGGCCTTGGGCGCTGCTGATGCCAATTACGAATTTGGCATTCATGCTTGGGATGTTTGTGCTGGCGACTTAATAGTTCGAGAGGCTGGTGGAGTAGTGATTGATCCAGCAGGTGGCGAGTTTGATATTATGTCACGACGTGTCCTGGCCGCTGCCTCACCACAGTTAGCTCAGGATATATCGAAACTTTTGATTCAGTTTCATCCGCAACCACGTGATGATTAAATACACGTTATTCATTATCCTTATTTATTTATGATGCATTTTAAACAGTACAACAAATAAAAGAAACTATAAAGCATTGTTGCCCAGTCATGAATATTCCAAATAAACACATAGCCAGATCTGTTATATTGATATTTCTATTCAAAGTCGGTTGTTTGTTTGCTTTTCTGTAATTTTATTACAATCTGCGGTATTTGTGTGTATTTTGCCTTTGAATTATTTTTCGCAGCATTTATTCTTATCATTTTCAGCGGCTTTTAGTGTTAGTGTTATATATATACATATGTATGTATATATATATATATGTATGTATATTGTTGAGTTTCTAGTACATAAGTATACATATATAAAGCAATATTTTTTGTTTGTTTTTTATTATTCCTTTGTTGAAATTCTCATATCTGGTTAGTTTTTTAGAATGCCCTGTAACCCGTACAAGTGAATCTTTCCAACCATATATTTCTCTTGATTAAAGAAAAACTTTTCGTCAAAAAAAAGGAAACTAAGTATTTCCACATAACAGGAAAATGACAGTTCAAGCATTTGTTCCCTTGATAACCATTTTCTAAAATGTTCTGTATTTACTTTAATATACATATTATAGGGTGTCAAATGATTATCAAACTGTTTCAAATAGTAAAAGTTGCTAAATATTTGATAATTAAGCAACCAAAAATTGGATAAGCTAAATTAAAAAGAATTTAATTAAACTTACGCATTAGCTGTCGATAGAAAATACGAGATGTTCGAGTGAAAATCATAAAGAATAGTTAATATCGGAAAATTGGATTTTTTTTCATAAGAACTAGCAATGCATTCTATGTACTACATATATGTAGTATATGTATTTTTATTTTTCTTTTTTTTAACAACCTATATGTATATAGGTATTAAATTGCATTCGCACTTGGATTCTGCGAATTTTATCTGGTGTTAGGGCATTTGTATCTTCGGATATCTTTACTGATTTTCTGCTATTGTTGACATCAAACAATCCATTTAATATATTATATAGAAGTATATATATATACTTATAATGTGTTTGCTTTATCTTGCTTCATTTTTGCACTAGTTGTGAATAGTTAATGTGGACACTTAACTAAAGGAGAAACAAAAAAGCAAAAAAAAAAAAAAAATAATAATAAGAAAAGTATTTAGATCATATTTCTTGCTTTTCTTGTTGTTAGGAAGTTGCCATTATTTTGTTATTTCTCTTACTGAATTGTTTAACATTTTATTAGTTTTTTTTTATATAGAGTATTTACTATGATTAATACCATTTTAATTGTTTTAGTTTTATTAAAATTTGACACATCATTTGAAAAATGTAATCAAAGCTACAAGTAGGTAAAAAAATTGTATCTATATATATATATATATATATATATATATATATATATATATATATCTATATATATATGTATATATAAGTTAATGGTTTGCCTACTAACATACACAAAAAGATCTTCAATCTCATTTATGCGCACTGGTTTACAAAAATTTTAACACAGAGGCTTTGTTTTTTCCCTTCATACATATTGTTCAGATATTTTAGATACATATATATATATATATATGTATATATGTATATACATATATACATATATATGTATAGTATATGGGAAATTTTGTGCTGAAATTATTAAAAAGAAGCGATTGATCGGTTTGCGAGTAGCTTGCTAGCTTTTTAGATTTTTAAAGTTAATGCAAAATTGTATTTCTATATGATTTATTGTATATATATATACATATATATATATATTTATTCATTGGAGTATATATATATGTGTATATATGTTTCAATAAGCGAAAAGGTACACATGGAGCATAAAATTGTTGTTTTGCTTTCTTTAATTTCGTTTTTGTTTTTGTATATTTTTGTCACTACATCAACTTGTAGAATTAAAATGTTTTTTTTTTCTCTATATATATAAAATTCAACAATTAGAAGATTGAAGAGCTAGCCGTTGTATCGGGAAGAATGTTACTGCAGCGGGGAAGGGGGAAAGTGGCGAGGGGTGGGCTTCTTCATATTTCTGCCCCATTTTAGTTGTTTTGATTAACATATATATTTAGTATAGATTTATGTATATATATGTATGTATATGATTCAAATTCAACTGTTTTGCCATTTGTTTTGGTGTAAACTTAATATACACAGAATTACGTTTTTGTTTTTTGTTTTTAGCACCAATCAATTCGAAAAAATTCATTCAAAACAATTTGATTGTTCCAAGTTCGTACACTTAATATTAATGAAATAACTGAACAGATCCAAAATTAGCGTTTATCTAATTGTAATTGTAATAATAATAATCATAATAATCGAGTTTTAAGAATTAATATTAAATTTATTTACAATCAGATACAATAAACGCATCATCATCGCCATCGATATCGATATCGTCTATATCCATTATCAATTTGAAATCATTTTAACTTAGTCTCATAGAATCAACTTATTGGGTCTTTTTGCTGGTCATTATATAGCTAGAGCTAAATTTTACACAAATTTTTATATCATTATTAAATGGTATTTTTCTTTTCTTTTTTTTTTATTGTAATTATAATATTATATATATATAGATGTTTATATATATATGTATTAATAAAAAAAAACCAGTATTGATCGAACTTTAACGCTCGCTTTTCAGTCGAGTTCTTGGTGATGATTAGAGAGAGAGAGAGAGAAAGAGAGAGGGAAAGACGGAGAGAGAGAAGAGAAATTGGGGCCTGGTCGTGGTCAATGGAAGGATATATGTATGTATGTATTTGAGGGTAGGGGGGATATGAATTTTTCAAATGAAATAAATAATAGTTAATGTTTGTGCATAAGGATATGTTCTGCTGGGTAAAGGGAGGAAAAAGGAGTGTTTTTCTTTTTTTGTTTTTTTGAATTTGTTGTTTGGAAGTTCAATTTTTTGCTGCTTACTCTGTTGAACGCTGCTGATATAATATATAATTATGTAATTTGTATTTTAGTTAACTATTTTTGTTTTCCATTAAATGTTGTTGAGTAGATGCCTGTGTGTAAATTTGTTGCTGTTTTTTTTTTTACTTAAACTGTAAAACTTAAACAAATTTCACATATATATGTATATATATGCAAATATATATATATATATATACATGTACATACATATATATAAGTATATATATATATATATACATATACACAGAGCATAACTATACGATTTGTTACTGTTGCTTTCTTTATATTATGTTGCACGATCCGTACACACATTTATAATCCCTCTACAGCTCATCATCTGCCTTGGGTATGTCAAAGATTTCGGCAAATAGTGGCGGCAAACGCAGTTTGGTCCAATTCATTCGCAACCAGTCTAAATGTGAGAAATGTTTCGCTCCCAATGATCGCAACTCTGGTATTTTAGCCTCCAAAGCTGGCATCAATTGCAGAGCTTGCGTTGAGCCCGTACGTGAGCGTAGAATTTGAACGCGTAGTGCCTCGGCAACCAGTTCCCGGGCTCGACCTATAACCTTCGGTTCACTTAGGCCAGCACGATCTGAGGCCAACAGCACCATAGCCGAGAATAGGCCAATTTCAGTATCGCTTAGGCCATATGCATTCAATGTATTGGCAAAGTTTAGTAACGCATTAACAAAGTCCGTCTGCAAATTGATAATGAAAGGATAACAAATATATTAAACTCAACGATAAATAAAATACATAACTAAATCTTTAATCAAATTAAATTGCAAGATATTTCATTCTTAACTTACATCATAGAGTATTTCCAGCTGTTGTCGTGTCAGATAGGCACCATCGTCTAGCGTTAAAGTTGTATCATTTATTAGACGTGCCACATGTGTTAGCCACACTTCGAAAAAGCCCAGCTTGATGAGTATCAGTTGATCATCTTGTGTAAAATCACAGAAGCCAGGTACGCGTTTTGCAAATTCAACAATCCGTTGAACGCCGGGCGTTACACGTGCCGAGAATTGTTGCCAGAGCCAAATTTTTTGAAATTCCAAACTTTCGGCTACTGTGGTGGCAATCTATATATACCAATATATATGGAGTATTTATTAAAATGGTATAATCATTTTTAAGATTCATTTAACGGGATTAAAATGAATTAATTAAATTGTACTTACGCCATTTTGTGGCACCGTCACTGGACGTCGCATCAGTTCGCGTGTCAACTCCTCAGTGTAGGAGCAATTTAGTCGATGTGCCTGCGATACGCACATAATCACATCGTAGACAGTCAGTTCATTAGCTGTACCAACTAAACCATCGTGGCACATGGCCACTTGACTGGTTCCGTCCATCGTGCTGGTTGTGCCTACCATTTGCATTTGTTGATGTTGCTGATGTTGCTGATGATGTTGATGAAGATGATGATGACCGGCTACAACTACAACTCCTACACTTACGCCGCTGGCTCCACCAATTGCATTGATGTTGCTGCTGTTACTACTGTTGTTGCTGTTGCTATTGTTGTTTGTATTGGTGCTAGTATTAATGTTGCTATTGTTGGTGTTGTGGTTGTTGTTGGCACTATTGCAACCGCCCAGCTCCGTTGGCGATGAGGCAATCGAACACATTTGTGGCGTTTGTGGTGTACTTGGTGTATTCACGCGAACGCTGTTGCTCGCATGCGGTTGTTGTTGTTGTTGTTGTTGTTGTTGATGTTGAATCAATTGTTGTTGTTGCTGATTTGTATGCAAATCATCAACATTTAAACTTGCATTAGTTGTTGAAGAGCAGGTGCTATTGGAATTTGTGGATGTTGAGCCAACAGCAGCAACGGTTGATGCAGCAACACCGGCGGCAGCTCCGTTTAGCTCACGGGAGCGCTTGGGTACACGACCATAACGTACAGCTAAAAAAAAAAAGATAACCAAAAGTATATCACTTAGTTCATTTTACTATATATTACTGTTTGTATATATTGAATTGTTTGTGCCTAAAAGTATGCCACATTTTTTATGTTCATGTAAGGGAAATTTTTATTCCTTACGAACAGTTTATAATAAACTAATTAACAAATGTCATAATTATTATTATTTATATCTAAGTTATCTCATAATATAAGTAATATAATAATTTTTATAAAACAAAAATCACAGTTTAAATTATCTGTTATTAAATTGTAATTTCCCATTATTAAAATATTTCTTCTGAATAATTTATATTATTATTTTATTTGTGGTTTGCTGTCAAAATATCTTTTCAAACGTATGTCTTCGAAAATTAAAATCTAAATATATTACGTTGGATTTTTAAAATTGAAATAAATTGTTGTTGTTCTTAAATTTTCAAAATTTTGCTCAAAATCAGGCAAATTAAGGCCGTTTAAAAAAGACATAAATCCAAATGCTTCTAATAATCTCATTTTTAATTGGCATAAGAAATTGGAAAACTAATTTTTCATTATTTTTAAATGAAACTCATAATTGTTATGGTCCCTGGTTTTGAAAAATTTGTTTTCATGTTTCAGCTTACTCATTAAACTATTTTAAACTCTTATCTAAACTAATCTTACATTTCGGCTAACTTATGTCTTTTGAAAAAAAAAAAAATAAACAAAATACTCGATTAATTATTTTTTTTTATGAAAAAGCAATTTAAACAGAAACTAAACTGAAGAAGAAAAAATAAATAAAAAAAAAAACTAAACTGGCACACGCATAAATCTTACAAATCTGCGTCACACACTTGTGAATACACGCATTTTCTTTTTCAGTTTTCCTCAGCGGTCCCCTGTATTGGATTTTGGTATCGCAATCATGTGAGATTGTCAACATTTTTCCTATGCTATCAACTAGAAAATTTCGCGTTTATGTATATATGTACATATGTACATACTATAACTTGTCGGTGCTGGCCTAAAGCAATTTTTTGTCTAAACTGATATTTGAAACAACACATAAAATTTTCTTGTTAATTTTCACATGAAAATGAAATGTTCATTAGCAAAGACGACTTATGTCTTTTTTTTTTTGTTTGTTTGCCTCTTGCCTCTTGCCTTATTCCTGTTGTTTGGTTGTGGATTTTGTACATGAAATATCTTTTGTGCAACCAAATACTCAAAAAGCATATTTTATTAATTAAAATCGCATTTGGTTGAGGCAAAGGCAATGATGGCAGACGCAGCTGCTCCAGTTGCTGGCTTTTAACTTGCTGCCGCTGTCATGCCGTTGCCGTCGACACTCACAACGTTCACTTTATCAGTGGGACATTGACCCACTGTGCTCAATATATAAAAAAAAAGAAGGAAAAAAAAACGGAGGCAAGTGATTTTGTTGCTGCTGCTGTTGTTGTTGTTATTGTTGTTGGTCTTTTGCTGTATTTCTTTTGGCTTTGTCTTGTTTATTGTGGTTTTTGTGGTAGCCGCCGGCAGTTTCAAAACATACAAACGCACAACCAACCGCTCCCTAGTAGCCCCCTTACCATCGTGCTAACCCCATCTCCTATCTGCCGCCTTAAAACTAATGATGAAATTGTGGCCCCCGCCCTGACCGAAAACTAACCAACAGCTGACAGTCAGCTGTATCTATGTGTGTGTGTGTGTGTGTGTTTCTATTTGCCATTTGCTGGCAAAATAAAAAAAAAAGAAAAAAGTGAAAGATACTTCCATATGCGAGTTTTGCTTTGCTGCCGGAAAACTTTTATGCACGCAAAGCAGAAGCAGAAGCAGAAGCAGCGACTGCGGCTGCGATTGAGAGGCAGAGTCAGAGGCAAAGGCAACAGCATCATGCAAAGTGAAAGATGGCCATTAGTGACCAAAAAGTTGGTCAACAAAACACCAAACACATTGACCTAAATATTTTTTAACTACTGAACATTTGAACATTTTGACAAGAAAGGGCAGCAGCTCATCTTTATGACCATGCCTATAATATGCTAATTATGAATTATATTAATAATGATTCCCATGATAGTTGTTTTAACGGAAATGCTAGTATAAATATCTTTACTAGTAGTATAAATGGTAGGCAATTAACTAAATTATTCCTAAAGTAAACTAAAATAATCTGCAAAACTTTTCGAGATGTTTTTTATTTATTCAAAAAAAGACCCAACATGAGACTAGAGTATGGAAAAACTAATATAATGAATATTTGAATATTATATTTCATATTATTCACATTCCAAATCAGAGTTGTTTAGTTTATGTTAAATGCTAACATATGTTCACTGATTTAATAAAAAGGACTTTGTGGCCAAAATCCGTTCAAAATTTCTTGGATTTATCATAATATTAAATAGAAAATCATTGCGGGAGTCTTTTTATATAGAATTTGGGACTTTTAAGAAAGTTTCATAAATTTCAATGCTATTATTAATATTTATTATTTAATTATTAAATGAATTTGTAACCTTCTATACAAAAAAAAAAAAAAAACCAAAGAAAAACAAAACTATTGGCTTACAGTAATAAATAATTAATCCAAGTTATTTATATACAGCGACATTTCATTTAGACAACTCTATTTATAGCTTAAAATCCCTATCATAAAATATATGTCTGAATATTTTTGTGTGTGTTTAACTTATCTGAATGTTTTAGTAATCAGTATTTAATATATATTATTTTTAATTCTTTTTTGCCGATCGGTAGAGAGAAAAACCTTGTCACAGTTTTCATTTCAATTTCAATTTCAGTTTAAGCGCTTTATTTGTTGTTGTTGTTGTTGTTGCTTTTGTTTTTGTTTTTCACATTGCTTTTCACTTGCTGAATGAAACTTGGCTCATTTTTGGGGCGTTAATTGTCACAGCTCGTAAATTAATTATGGCATAATAATCACAATAATAAGTAAGAGACTGGGCAATGCCATAATACTTATACTAGTATGTATGTATGTATGTATGTATGTATGTATGTATGTATGTATGTATGTATGTATGTATGTTTATGTTGTTGTAATTTATATACTTTACACGATGGCTAACTGACACTCACACTAGTGCATACACGACTCCTCCCTTCCCCACCCCCCCTCCTCACCATTCATCGTGGTCAGTTGTCGTTTGCCGTTCGCGGTTTGTCGCCATCTGCTAATTGCCTGTGGCGGGCATTTGGTGCTCTTGCTCTGTTTATTTTAAGGTGGTTTCAATTAGCAGCTCATTCCGAAAGATGTTGGACATATAAGATGATATATAGTAAATATACATATACATATGTATATATTGGAGATTTTGAAGTAGCATTCGACTGCACGATTTATTTTGTTTGTTTATTTATTTATTTGTTTATTTATCGCTTGTGCAGATTTTCATCATCTGCCATTAAAATGTGTGATTTGGAGTGGGCATTGAAATTGCTTTTTAAGAGCCAAATTTTAATCGATTCTTAAGTGCTTTAAATAGTTCATAAATGATACCAACAAAAAAAAAAAAGAGAGTAATCTCTATATAAAGAACATTTGATTTATCATTTTTGCATCAGTGTAAAAGAAATGGGAAAATTTAAGATTTAAATATCAATAGTTTCTAAATTTCCTATTAATAAAATTGAAGTTCAAATTAAATATATGAATATGTATATATTAACTGATTAAGCATCATAGTAAGATAAATTTTACTTGAGATTACATTTGCTTGTCTTTATAAGTATGTATTTGTTTTTGTTTTGAAGATTATTATAGATTAATGATAACATTTCATAATAAATTGAATTTTCTTTTATTTCAAACTGACCCCATTTGGAATACTATATGTTCATGCTATACTCTTTGGTTCTCCATAATCCCCATCATTATTTATTCAATCGCTTGGGCTTAAGTAGTTGCTGTTTGTGCTCCACATTTTCCTTTTGCCTGTCACCTGTCACCACCCACACCGACAACATCAGCACTACCTCAAACCCTACTACTTTAGCTTATACTCCACACTCAACTGTCCAGGTCAACATCATCTATTTCACACACTCACACACAGACACACACATACACATACACACCCCATCCCGGACGAGGCCCGGCCTAAGCTGGAAACTTTTTTTTTCCCACTGTTCTTGTTGGGCTCCAGCTAAAAGCATCTTAAGTGATTTAGTGCAGTCAAATGACGACAAGCAGGGGGGACAAACACGTTTTAAACGAGCAGAGGGGGGGGCAACGAGATAGAGGGGTTCTACTTCTGGCCGGAGTAAAGGATTTGGGTCACTGAAATCTGTAGCAGCAGCAGCAGCAGCCGTAAAGTGGCCAAATGTTGCCGACATTTATTTTTTTCTTTTTTTTCTTTTTTTTTTGACCAGGGCAGCCATTAGCATGCCGAGCGAACCAAACTGAACCAAAGCGAACCTCCAGCCGACATGCCAGCATATAAAAAAAAAAAATATATATATATATACATATACATATATATATGTATATAGTTATTTTGGCTGTGCATGAATGGCCCAGCTTCGGCATGTTGCTGTTGCTGCCTGACCTCGTTTGAGGTCGTTCATTCACCTGTCAACGCTCTGAATGCACTTTATGCACTTCTACATTTGCATGTGGAGCTCTGCTGCTGCTGTCGTTGTTGTCGTTGCTGCTGCTGCTGTTGCTGTTGCTATTGTATGTGTGTGTTTACCCAGTTACGAAATTGTCCAAAATGCGGCTGCGGCTTTACTGCCGGGTGAAAGTTTTCGTTTGGTTTTTGTTTGCCGTTCAAGCAAACAAAACGAAAAAAATAAAAAAAAAGAATTTCGTACATAATATTGGAACTATTAGATACCCAATACCATGTGGAAATAACAGTTAATATTAACTTGATTTCATTTAAATAGATTAATTATAACAATGAAATAATTTAGCCTAGTTAACATTTTGGTTAAGTTTTTTTTTAATGTATTCGTAATAGACTTAATTTTCTATGGATAGAGTATAACATAGTCGTTATATTGACTAACTGGTGCTGTCTCATTGTTTGTTTTCATATGTGTATGCACCTGGTTTGGATGTGTGTCGTTGTATGTGTAAGTGTGTGTGTGTGTGTGTGTATTTGGAACAGCTAAAAATGTTAGTTGCGTGCTAAATTTTGCCAGCAACGACTACAGCAGCAGCGACAACATCATCAGCAATAGCAACAACACACCGGCAACAGCAACCGCCCACCAGCTTGGGGGCAACAGCAACATAGTAACAACAACAACAACAACAACAACAACATCAACAACAGCCACTAAAAATTGTGTCAAGCAATTTGCGTAAATTATTGCAATGTTGCTGCTGCTGTCGTTTTTTTTTTGTTGCTGCTGTCTCTTTTGTTGCTGTTGGTGTCGGTGTCGGTGCTTGTTGTTGCTGTGGCAGTTTAATGACCGTTAAAAGTAAATTTTACAAAAATTTGTTTGCGTCTTTGTTTATTTGAAAAAATAAAAAAAAATATTAAACGAAAAAGAAAGAGAAACAAAATAATGTCGCCCTGACACATATTCAAATTGCAAACTAATCTACGTTTGCTGGACAATTGTTCACATTCTGAGGAAAATCACAAACATATTTCTCACGATTAAACCATTTGCCCAGCTCACAGAAACCCAAGACAGGACAAGAATCCTGCACACAGGTCCAATAGAAGCGGCAGTGTTGGTCATTTGGTAGAATTTGGCCATGATAAGCACAATGAACTGAACCAATATGACAATTGTTATCCCCTGGTGTTATAACAGATGGTTCAGTTAATAAGGTGGTCGTAGTCGGAGAGCATTCCCAATCATTTCTAGGACATTTACCGGGACGACAAATCCTTAAATTAATATCAAATATCTCGCCATAGCTGCAATTCTTTTTCTCAATTATATTAATGCCGCAATAATAATAGCCCATGCAATCCTCACAATCGGGCAGATTAGTACCAGGCTCTTGATCCTTACATATGCAGAAACCTTTCGAATCACATTGACCATTAACTGCATTAGGTCCAAAGCAATTACTTGCAATAATTAGCAATAGAATGACTAAAGAAAATATCCTTTAATTATTATTAATATTTTTTTATAATGGCTTTACTTTACCCGACTTCATGGTATGTTCTTGTCTTTGTCAGTATTAAATAATAACTGAATTTCATATAGTTCAGTTCTTGTCAATTTATATTAAAGTCAAGCATATGAAGAAAGATGATATAAAAATATTATAACAATAGGTATTTGCCTCCTTGAACTGATTTTCTATTGATAATACTATTGACCTGACTTAGAATGTGTATAAAAGTAAGATTACCTACTTCCATTTGAGCCTAAAGTAAATATTGATCCCAATGCAGATATAGATATGAAATGTGAGTGCAATAAAAAATGATAAATCCAAATGCAATTTTTCTTTGGCCTAAAGATGATCAAATCTTAGATAATATAGATACAGATCTAATAAACATACTAAGAACTTATTAAAATAAATATGAATAAACTGCACGTATCAACTCATGTTTTGCTACTGAAAAAAACTTTCGTTTTCAATTTGAAAATAAGTTTTCAAACCACAATTAGCCATTAGACTTAGTTCCCAATTTACTCTCTAATACAAAAACCCCTTAAATAAAAATGAATCCTAAATAAAAAAAAAACTTTGAAGCTAAATACATAGAATGTGTCTGCTATCCAATTGATTGTCGGAAATGTATATAAAATTCTTTTAAGCTCTAACCCAAATTTCAATCAAATCAAAATATAAATTGGCAATCGAAGCCACAATAATGCAAAAATCAGAGTCATAAATAAGCACAAAAAAAAAAAAAAGAATCTCATCTGTTCCAAGTGTGTCTAAAAAGCCCAACAAATGACCCCAAAGTCCAAGACTAATCGCCTTAGGCACTACAACAACCATCAGGCCAGACAGCAGGGGATAGAGGGGAGTATGGGTAGGTAGATGAATATCCATCCATACATACATATGTTTGGGGGAGAGGATAGGGCAAGGCACGTGTTCCCCCCGCTGTCATAAGAATATGAATAAGAAATCAAGTGAGAAATCAAAAAGCAAAGTAAATATGCAAATTTTGAACTGACCTACTACCATAAGAAAATCAAATGAAACAAACTCAAAAACAAAAAATTCCGAACCAAATGCCAAATGCAAAATAAGAACAACAAAAAAAAAAAAAAATCACACAGTATAAGGTTCAATTTTCCATATACCGAAGTTCTTATACCCTGTACACATACATGAGTACACATATGAGTTTATTTATAAATTTCCACTATAGTCAATTGATTTAGACGAAATTTTAAAATATCTTTTGGCAGAAAACACAAATATGTTTTTCCACCTAAAACTATTAATCAAGCATATGTATACATATATATATGCATATATACATATGTTAATATATGTATATCGTGTTATTCATATACCCCAATTTGTTAAGTGTATCAAAATGAAAAGACAAAAATATTTATGTTCAACTGTTTGAGAAGAGGGCGTCGATCTCTGATCTAAGTGCTGATGGTGACTCAGTTTCAGTTGGATCAATCAATGTGGTTAGGCCAATTAACATGTTCATATCGTTATTCGAATAAGCATTGGCCAAGAGAAAGACTTTCCCATAAATGGTCAAAAATAAAACAAAAAAAAAACACAATGTGTAAATGGATATGGCTATTAGTTGTAGTTTTAGTTGATGTGATGTTTTACTTGTTGTTGTTGTTGTTGTTGCTGTTGAAGCTTTTCATGCCTCCATTCACATGGCTCGTCTAAGCTGAGGCTGCCTCTCTTTAACTCATCTTCCACCTCCACCTCCACCTTCACCTACACTTCCATCTCCACCTCAATCGCTTTCCTGCCATCACTTCTATCCCCCTCTATCCTCTATCGTCTCCTCCTCATATGGTTATACATAATTCACTTAAGCTCAGTCAACGAAGCGAGATGAATGACCTCAATTTGAATAGTTGTATCTGTCAGTCAGTCAGTCTGTCTGTCTGTCTGTCTGACTGACTGACTTTTTGGGTGCCATTTAAGCTGGGAGAGTAGTAGACAAAAAAAAAAAAAAAATAACGAAAAAAAAAGAAGAAAAAACGATCCCATAAAAAGCAGCCGCCTACTTTTTTTCCACTTTATATATCTTTTGGTATTTTGGACAATCTTTTCTCTTACATCCATTTTCTTTCTTTCTTTTTTTTTGTTTTTTTTTTTTGTTTTTATTGCATTCTTGTAAAATTATTCAAATGCTCTACAATTTTTCTTTGGCTCTTTTATTTTTGGGGCCAGTTTTCTCTTCAAGCCAATGCCTGAAATTGAGGTTATAATTATAACTGCTGCTGCTGTTGTTGTTGTTGTTGCTGCTGCTGCTGTGGGCCAAATAGTAAGGAGTGGCTGCTGCTGCTGCTGGCATCGCATTTTTTTTTTTTTTTTTATCTATTTGACACAATTTTGTGGGCAAAGTTGAGCCACTGCTGCCAGCCCGCCTGCTTGCCTCCCCTTACCCTTTTACTCCGACTCTGTCAGATTTTTGTTTAGTGACACAGTTTATATTACAGAGCATGGATGGATGGATGGATGGATGGATGGATGGAGGAGGGGAAATGGAGGCTGGAAGAGGCATTTTCTTTTTTCTTTTATTTATTTTGACTACCCAATTAGATAAAAGACAGGCTAACTATATCAACGAATAGATGATACCCTTATTGATTTTGTGCTATTAATCTAAACTTATTAACATAGAATCTATAATTTAATTCCATTTTTTTTTTAACTATAAGATAATGTCAATCGGTTAAAGAATCAATTAATAAATGATACATTAAAAATTATAATTCAAAAGTTAGGTAAATGAATTCCTATGTCGATATAGCCACTTTCTAGTTAGGGCATATGAAACACAACCAAAGTTGAATGTTGGCTGTTGGCTGTTGGCTTTCTGGTGAATGGTGTTGAAAGTTGCAATCAGTTTTAAAGGGTGGGCAAGGGGAGGTACAAGTATTCTCAAATGGAATTTACTTTGTGTAAGAAAATCTTTTTGCTTCATTTTTGTTTTACTTTGTGTATATATATATATATGTGTGTGTGTGTTTTTGACTGTATGTAATGTGGGGGTAGGGGTGGCATTCTAAAGTTAGACAAGTCAAAATTTAGATTCCAAAGGGCCCTGAAGTGAAGGCAATATTGACTTAACGGCCAGCTAGAATGTAATGGCTTTAGCTAATATAATCTTTTGGAATTCACTTTGGTTTTAAAATGGGATTCTCCGAAGCAATTTGTTAAATTGAAATACTTGCAAAACTTCAAGACAAATAAATTATGTGAATGCACTATTGTTCTCGATATCAAAATTTAGCATTTAGCATCTCTAGAATTACAAATTGATGAATGGATGGATCGTGTTTTTTTTTTTCTTTGTGTTCTTTTTATCTGCTTTCGTTTATTTATTTATCTTTCCCATTAGGATGAGTAAACATTTCAATAAAACAACCGATTAAAAAAGATTATTAACCAAAAAACGAAAAATCCGTCAATAAAAACCAGTTATCAGTCGCATTACGAGCTCATTAAACGTTTTTTGAACTTGCTGGGGAAGACATTAAGCATACGCAAATTATTTTCTCAATTTATTTCAATTGAATTGAATTTTTTTTTTGCTTTGTCGTATTTTTGATTCTTGATATGTTGATTTAAATAGCACTTTTTTTTGCTTCCTTTTTTGTTTTTTTTTTTGTTTTATTTTGGTTAATAACGGTTCAAGCGGAAGCATAAGCATAACTGTAAACAAGTTAAGTAAGTTCTACGTGGACCAACGGGGCGTATGAGTAATGTCATGTTACGCAAATTTGTTGTCGTCTCTGGTGCTTGCCTTGTCTTATCAAATATTTGTACTAAAATGTGCGGCTAAATTAAAACCAAAAACCTAAAACCAAAAGCAACAAAAAACAACAACAGCAACAACAACAACAACAACAGCAGCAACAAAAATAGGAAAAACAAAAACCGTTTGCGATGCTCCAATTTGATAAGCGGCGGGCGCATTAGCAATTAGCGAATTAAATGCCAAGCCGACTAAGCGAGCGCGTTTGTGCTATAAATGTTTCAATGAACTAAAAAAGCCTTCACAGGCTAGTCCGCCCCAACCTCCAATGTATACCCATTCTCACAACAGTCGTCTATCTCTCTCGCTCCCCCCTCTCTCTCTCTCTCTCTCGCTGTCTCTCTGTCTCTCCCCTGGTCATTATTCTATATAGTTTGTCTTAATGAAAAAACAAACAATTAAATTAGCCAAGAGGCAAAGACGCCAAGACAGCGAAGAAGACGTCGAAGAAGACGAAAAAATGTGAATTGGCATCGACAGTGCGAAAAAAAAAAAAAAAACTAGAACGAAATGCCACAGAGATGGAAACGGAGACAGAGACATGCAGAGAAAAAGTAGAGAGACAGAGATAGAGAGAGAGAGAGAGAGCGAGAGAGAGAAAGAGAAAGAGAGAGAGAGAGCGAGAGGGAGAGATTGTGAGATCAAGAAGGGGAAAGGAAACGGGAATAGAAACAGAGACAACATACATCTATACAGAGATGAGATCAATGATCGGCAATGGCTGGCAGCGGTCAGGCAGCTGTCGATCGGTTGCTATTGCTGTTGCTGTGTGTGATCGATTGCGTTAGGGCTGTGATTGATTGAATTAATAATACAAATTAACAGCGCCAAGTAGGTAAGATCAATGATCGCTAACCAAACCTAAAGCCAAGTGGGACAAACAGAAGCTAACTAGAGAAAGAGAAAGAGAGACAACAGCATCCTCTCTCTCTATCTCTCTCCTCCGTTGTAAGAGGTGTAGAAGTGTCTACACTGATTATAATAAGATTAAGTAGAGCAAATTTAAAAAAAAAAATGGTTTATTAAAGCAAAGTTATTGACTACATTTCCCTAACTTTTCTGATGTAACATACACTACTCCCTCGCTCTCTCTATCCAAGATTGCGAGATAGAGGCTCTTTTACCCAAGTGATCCGTAGCAACTTCCTGTCTATGTTCTCTACTTTACTTTCATTCAACATAAGAAAATCAACTTTAACATCAACATCATCCGATCCGTCACCATATTGTCAATGAAACTTAACGAGGAGTCGTTTCCATTCGTTGTCTTCATTATGAGGCGATCTTACACATGCACCCACACACAGGCGGAGTCTTATTTGAATTCTCAGTTGGAGGGATCAATGCAAAATCTATGTCATGGGAATAAAAATTAGAAAAAGTTTCGTTTAAAGAAAACTATGTTTCATAAAAGGATTTCTTTGTTCCTTAAATGATAACTTATTCCTTGAAAGCTACGCTCATGTATATAGTAAATATGTATATATATATATACATATATATACGATCATTGACCGCGAAGGGTAAAAAGTTGCCAGTGTTCAGTGCAGTGAGTGATTTCCCCCTTGATCGTCTTCGCCTTCTGATTCTGTATCTCCAGCTGTTGCTGTTCCAGGAGTTTCAGATTCATACCCACAGGCAACCAGACAGAGACACTGGCCAATGGCTACCGATTCGATTGGTTCGCAGATCGTAACAACAACAACAACAGCAACAGCAGCGCCCTGACAGTGCGTTGAACCATAAACGTCGTGTCGTGGTTAATGATCTTCTTTACTTTGCAGTTGCTGTTGTTGTTGCTGTTGCTGTTGCTGTTGCTGTTGTCGCATTTCATTCTTGACTTTTTTTCCCCAATGTGTATGCAACGTCATCGTCAAACATCATTATGATTATCGTCGATCGTCGTCATCGTAATAAGCAAGAGGGAGAGAGGTAGAGAGAAAAAAGAGTCTGGAGTCATAATCAGTTGTTGTACTTCTTCTCCTTTACATGCCCCCTTGCTGATTTTGCCATACGTTTCGCAATTTTGAGGCAGTGCAACGAACGCAACGTTTTTGCTTTTTCTTCTTTTTTTTGCTGTTTTTTTTTCTTGTTTTTTTTCTTTTTTTTTGGTGAGTTATACCGACGATTCTTTTTGGCTGATGATCAGCTGTGAGTCGCTGAGGTCGATCCCTTTATTGGTCTTTGCGCTGCTATCAAAATGCAGCAGCGGTTTTATGCCGGTGCTTCACCCTTTGTACGTCCGTCAGTCCGTCCAACAGTCAGTCTGCTTGGCCGTCTGTCTGCCGTTCCATGCGTTCGTAAAGTGTCAATGCACTTGTTCTTGTTGTTTTCTTGCTGTTGTTGTTGTTGCTCTTGCTGGTAGTGCGTGTGTGTTTCACTGCGTTGTCGTTGTGTGTTGTCGTCGTCGTCTTCACGTGCGTTGCCTCCTGCTGCTTTTTGGCTCCCCTTCTTTACCTCCTCGCCCCATTCCCGTCATTCTTATTCTTCTACTCAAATCTCTCACTCTTATGCTGGTTCAATCCTTTTCTGCTTTCCGTTTTTCAAGCACTGCTGTTTCTCCCCCAGCGTTGTGGCGTCGTCTCCGTCGTCTGCCTCGAGTGCCTTACACTCGCCCTACCTCCCTCACTGTCATTCCCCGGACGTTGGCTGGTTGGTTCGTTCATTCGTTTGCACTTTGGTGCATCCTTGTCTGGCGTTTGAACTTTTTGTGTTTTGTGTTGTATATTGTTGTTGTGTTTCTCTCTGTATATATGTACATACATACATACATACATACATACATACATAAATACATATACATATATATATATATAAATGCGTGTGTGTGTGTGCAATCTTTGTTCTGCAGACGTCTGGCCAGCTCTGTCTCCCCTCTCCTTTTCCGCCTTACCATTCCATTCCTTTCTCTTTCTCTCTCTCTCTCTTTTTCTCTCTTGAGCCCTCGCTCTGTGTGTGCATTGGCATTTGACTCCATTTAAAGTTTGCCTTCGCTTTATTTTGCAAATAAAATTAACTCTGACGACGAAGAAGTGCAAGTGAAAATTGCATTGGCAAGAATATAGAAAGGGAGTAAAAATGGGAGTAGATATGGAAGTATGTATAAGGGTTAGATGAAGTTGCCAAGGGCTCTAAGAGGCAATTTTCTTTTTCCCTTTTTCCCTTTTATTGCATCTCTACCCACTTTTCCGTTTACTTTCAGTCAGTTGTTTGCTAATGAGCTGAAAGGCGGCGGCAGCGGATATGGCGGCATTTACGCATACATATAAAATGAAATGGTTTCACATGTATTAGCTAAAGGCATCTGGTCACATTAAAAGCGGATGATGTAGGTGGAAGCAGAGGTGAAATATATGCATATACATACATACACGTTTATACACATATATGTTTGTATGTATTGGTC
The DNA here is from genome assembly GCA_018150375.1 of Drosophila sturtevanti. Taxonomy (NCBI): domain Eukaryota; kingdom Metazoa; phylum Arthropoda; class Insecta; order Diptera; family Drosophilidae; genus Drosophila; species Drosophila sturtevanti. The sequence goes on from JAECWJ010000688.1 coordinate 13,583,210, forward strand.
TGTGGGTTGATCTGAAACAATTGGTTGTCATTAACTAAAAATTTGCATTAGAATTGTTTTCAATTCAATGGCTAACAAACCGAATCAAATTGACTAGCTATAAAAGGATTTTTTATGACTTTTTCTTTTATATACATATATAGTGAAGAGAAAGCGCTTTAGTTTTTAAAATCTAAGCCAAATTTAACCACATTAAAAATATAAATTGAATGTTTAAATCTTTGTAACAATTTTCAATATTGATTATGGTCAATTATATAAATGAAATGCTTTCAATTACGAATTTTCGATTGCAACGCGTTTGGATCGACCTCAATTTGGCGACATTTTACGTTGATTTTAACCCACTTTAAACTTGTCTTCTGTTTATATTTTTCTGTTTTTGGGGCATACACAGTCATTAGTCAGGCAACAACAGCAACAACAGCAACAACACACTCTATCTTTATCTTCATCTCAATCGGATCGACAGCAGCGACAACAACAACAACAACAGGCCTTCAACCTCAGCTTCAGCCTCGGTTGCAAACGTTAAAAGCCATCAACAGCCATTTAATAGGCTCATCAACACACATACAAACATACATACATACATACATATATGGACACAATGAGATAAAGATGTCGGCCAGCTACTCCACCCTAGCCCCTCCCTTGAGCCAAATACCACTACTTATGTATGTATGTATGTATGTATATACTACTAATATAACTAAGACTACAACTGCAGGGAACTCCTCACCATCATCAATTCCCCCTTCCACTTACCTCCTTCTTAACAGTTAACAGTCGACGGCCCTGTCTATTCTATTTTATATCATTCCATTCCATTCCATTCTATTCAGCTCTGTTCTGTTCGGTTCTGTTGTGTTCTATTCTATTCTATTCTATACGGTTCTGTTCTGTTTAACACATTGAATGGAAATGAAAATGGTAATGGTAATGGAAACGGAGGGAGTAGCAAGTCTTCTACTATGACAGGTAACGAAGTCCATCCAGCAGCACACTTCTTACCTTGTCGGTTGTCAGTCGTTAACTTCCACATTTTCATGCACTTATTAAACACATATTTAGGCCCGGCTTTGTTTCTACCTCATCAACATCATCAGCATAATTATGATTCTATTGTGGTTATGCTTCCTTGCACCTTGCCTCATGATTCTAGAGAAACTTCCCCTATCTCCTGTCTGTCTCTGTCTCTTTGTCTGTCTATCTGTCTGCTTATACATATGTATGTATGTATATATGTATGTATTCTTTTTCTTTTCCATTTAGAGGTCATTTCTTGGCTTGTTCTTTTTTTTTATACTGTTTTTCTTTTGTTACTAACTGCATTTGTATCTGTATCTTGGCCTGCCAATGCAGCCAAGCGTATCACATTGTGGCGGCTGGCTGCCAGTACAAATCAAAACCAAAACCGACAATACAGAAAATGTCTTAAACTAAAACAGTTTGCGGTATTATTCTTGGCACAAAAATGTCAATTATGATGAGGGCTAACAAATTTGATATAAATATATGTATCTATATACATACATACATACATACATATGTACATACGAGTATAGTTATACAATTTTAAAATGTTTTTGATTTATTCTTTAGGTGAATGGCCGGTTGCCTTCAATTGGTACAAGAATTCTATTGACTACCAACTATAAAGTAAAACTTCTAGAATGAATTAAGAAACATTTAGCTAAAGTTTCTAAAAGCGAAACTCGAATTTATTTTGATTAAATATACGATTTTGAAAAGTGATCTTCTTTTAAATGAACAAATTAACAAATTTCAATCAATTTTTATAAAACAAAACTTAACTTTTTGCTATGAACTTTTAAGAACTTTTTTGCAAGCCAATTTTTATATTGAACGCTAAAGATTCAATTTGATTCAATCCTATAATCTGCTGATATAAACCCTTTCATATGAGACTTTAGAATACTTCAAAATATGTATATGAAATGAATTGAACTAATCTGACATCATCTAATCGTAACTGGGTTACGAGCTCAACACCCCCCTCCCCCCTCCCCACTCACTCACTCCATCTCTCTCTCTCTCTCTTGCTCTTTCTATCTATCTATCTATTTATTCCCTTTCTAGTCGCATTCACACCCAAGGGTAAATTGTTGACACATCAAATCGAAATCGTTCAACCATATAAGTTCATTAATGTCAACCAACGAACCCAAAAAAAAAAAAAGAAGAAAAATAATAATACAAAAAACAAAAAAAAAAGAGACCAAAATAATAAGAATGAATAAATAACAAGAAAAATACACACACACACACACACACACACAGAGAGAGAGCGAGAGAGACGCACAGAGGCATAATCAGATACAAATGTATCTGTATCTATGGCCATATAATGGCCACTCATACATAGAGCAAAATATGTAGGTCAATTTTGTAATAAAGTAGACAACAACAACAACAACAAAAACAACAGCAACAACAACAACAACAACAGCAAAAGCAGCGGCAACATCAGCGTCAACGGCAGCAGAACTTGAACTAATGCCGGCCGGGTCCCACAGCTCTCAGCTGCTCTCTGCTATTTGCCACTCCCACCCCCTTCTATGGTCATTCCCACATGTGTTCCCAGCATAATCATCTAATGAGGAAGCGTGTGCCCGAAAAAAATCATTTTTCTCTTTTCTCTGTTTTTAGCTGAATTATTGCCATCATCATCATCATCATCCAAGTTGGAATGGAATTGAATCGTATAATATGGTTATAGTATAGTATGTTATAGTATGGTATGGTATGGTATGGGAGAGGTAACTAGGAACCAGCAAAACAGCAATGGGCAACCAGCTGCTGGGGCAGTGGCATTGTTGGCAGCACCAGCAGCAGCAGCAGCAGCATCATCTTTTGCAGCGCCTGCTGAGTCAATTACAACCTCAAAGCCTGGGTAATTGCCCCTCTGACTTAACTGTTAATGGGGCGCTTGACTTGGCTTAACGGTAACACAGCGCCAAGTGAAGTGAAGTGAGCGTCTCTTTTTCTTGTGTTTTTTTTTTTTTTTTTTGGTCAATGAGCTTTTAGCCACTATCTTCAACTCGGCTCAGCTGTTTTTGGCTTAAATGTAAAAAATTATATATACATTTCATTTTTTTTTTTTTTTTTGCTTTATTTTTGTTGGTGTTGTTGGTGTTTCTACTGTTTCGTATCTACTCACAGGTTTTGTGCTAGTTTTTGTTTCTTTCTTTGACTGTGGGCAGATGATTTCATGCTTTTTGTGAGATTTAATTGTTATTCATTCTATTTGTCCGTCGATCCGACTGTTTGTCTCTCTCTCTCTCTCTTTCTCGGTCTGTCTATATGTTTGTCTATGGTAGTTGCTTTTGTTGTTGCTGTTTGAATGTTTTAGTTTCATTTTGGCTTTGGCCAAACCTTGAACCGCACGCGTTCAGTTTATTGGCCGCTTTTTTACTACAAATACCGTTTGTTCGTTTGTTCGCTTCGCTACGTTTCAACTGGCATTTGATGGCGATGACGATAATGATGATGATAATGATGATGTTGATAATGATGAGAAATCTGACGATGTTGCTAGTCTGGCATACATATGTATGTATGTATGTATGTATCCACATATATACATAATAAACAAATTCCTTTACTACCTGAGTCTCCAATTGGACATGCTTTTTCTGTGGAATCCTGTCAACTGCTGATCCTGCCTGGTATGCCTTACATGGAATTTTCTTTTTTGTTTTCCACTTTGCATTTATTAATCTAATTTATTTATTAATATATACGAATTTAGCGTTCTAATTTTGACCCTATAAAGCTACATATATGCAACATTTAATGGATACATTTTTCCCCGAATATGTGAAATCTTTCAGATCAATACAAGTTACTACTGAAAGCAACTAACACAAATTAATACAATTCTAGATTATGTATAGTAACTTTCTCAATTTTAAAACTTATCTGAACCACTTATTTTATTTAGTAAGATTTTTAGCATTTTTCCCAATATCCAGCAACTATTTATATCAGGTTGAAAGAGTATCTTCTAGTCTCAAAGCATTTGCATAGGCCAGTAAACTTACAAGGACACAAAAATTTTAATGTTAATGAACTCAACAAACAAGTGCACAAACACACACGGGTCTTCCCCTCCTGGCCTAACCCCCCCTTTGGCCATTCATACTCTTCACACACACAAACATACACACTCTCTCTCCCTCTCTCTCTCTCTCTCTCTCTCTCTCTCTTTCTATCTATCTATCTATCTATCTATGTGTGTATGTACGTTTATGTGTGTGTGCATTTGTGTGCGTTCGCTTCTATGTGTATGTGTTTGTCTATCTATCTGTATCTCTATGTGTATTTAGTTTGCGAATTTGTCAACTATTTTATGCTTGGCCTCGAGGCCTACGACCCATATGTTTGTGTGTATGCAAATATTATGTATACATACATATACATATACATAATAGAAACTAATTTATTCATAGTCATTTCAGACTATAAACTTACTTTTTTTGCACTTCTTTTTTTTCTTGTTTTTGTTTTGTTTTAGCTGTGATTTAACAAATGGTTTAATGGAAGACAGCTGCAAATAAGATTCCTTTGAAGCACGCTTTATATCTCTGTCTCTCTCTCTCTCTCTCTCTCTCTCTCTCCTTATTTGTATGGCTATGCACCTGTCCTGATCATTTACTTTATGTTTCCGGTTCTGATTAGACAGAGAAAGATACAAATGCAAAAAAAAAAAAAAAAAAAGAGAGAAAGGGAGAGAGATAGGGAGAAAGAATGCAAATGCAGCCCAAATCAGAGAAATCAAAACACAAAAGTCTTTTAACCAGTTTTCTTCTGTCAGTTGTTTTTGTTGTTGTTGAACTTTTTTCATTTCATTTCATTTTTTTTTTTGCTGGCCATTTAAACCAGTTTTTAAAGGCGAAAAACCAAATAGGAAGTAAAAAATTGTTGCAACAAAGACAGGAAGTTTAATGTGAATGTGAATGAACCTGAGAGAGTGAATGATTTATTAGTCATTCGTGTGGTGCAGAGCTGATGCAGAGTGAGAGGGTAATGTTAATTTGATTACAAACATATGATAATTTCAATTAATATCAAGTATACGACGCGTATGTGAAGGAAACGATTTATACATGAAAAAGCAACAATAACCAAAAACAAAATTTACCAATTCAGTCTCAAAATCTGTCCTGTATATAATAAAGCCAGGGCCAGAGGCAGCAAGCGGGTGGGCCGGCGGTCGATTGGTTGCTTTATCCAAAAATAGGCTCTACCTTATTGACGTTGAACGTTGGCTGGTTACTCGATGGTCGTTGGCTTCTTTTTCTGCCTTTTCTGTCGTGTGTCTCTTTCGGTGACGTTCGAATTTCAAAAACTTCACTTAAAAAACTTTACAACAAACAAAAACCCCCCAATAAAAAAAAACAAAAATAATAATAATAACAAAAACAACAAACGGAACGTTCTGTTTTAATTTCACTGCTCTGCTTTTTCTTCTTTTCTCTTTTTTTTTTTTTTGGTGTTGGCGGGGGGGTTTGTGTGTATATTTTTTTTTTTTTTGGGTGACTTTTTCTTCACTGTCACTTACGTTGAATGCCGAAGAAGAGAGGTTCTTCTTGTTTTCCAATCGTTTTGTAATTCAAATCGCACAATTTATGCAACAGGGTGCGATAGAGATGGCAATTGTTAAAGAGTTGCGGGAACGCAGCGGTACGACAATAAAAAAAAATGAAGAAACACGCGTAAATATTCGATTGACTTTAACGCACTTTTTTGAAGGACTATAAAAAAAAAAAATAAAAACAAAATATAAAAAAAAAAAAAAAAAAAACACGACAACAAAAATTTGATACACAAAACGTATGCGAAACGAATTTGTTGCTTTTGCTGTTGTTGTTTTGTTTGTTTGCTTGTTTGCTTGTTTGCTGTTGCTGTTGCTTTTGCTGTCGTTGCTGTTGTCGTCGTATTTCTGAGGAGCAATCGCGTGCCGCGCGCTTCGAGCAACGAGAGACAACTGAAAACGACAGCGAAACGAAGGCAAACGTTGCTCGGTTGCTGCTGTTGCTGCTGCTGCTGCTGCTGATGTTGGTGGTGGTGCTGCTGCTGTTGCTAGCGTCAACAGCGACAATCCCAAAGCTTTTACAACAGCTACACAGTACCAGCAGCAGCATGAGAAGAATACAAGAAGCAAAACAAAGAAATGAAAAGCGGGTAAAGCTGAGAGAGAAAAAATGGAGAGCCATTAAATAAGAGAGCGAGCTTTTTAACAGCTGCAGTTTAGTTGCTGCTGCTGCTGCTGCTGCTGGTGATGTTGTTGCCGCTGCTGCAGCAGAACTTTCAAATTGCAGCAGGAAACGCAGTGCAAGAAAAAACCAATTGAAATTGAGTAACAAGATTCGTTTCATGTTGCATGTATCTGCTGCAATCTCACATAGAAAAGCTGCTTAACCGGTGCCTATGTGTCCTATGTAAGTTTGAGTGTGTGTGTATGTGCCTGTGTGTGTGTGTGTGCCTGTTAGATGCATTTGCATTTTTTGTTGCTGCAGTTTGGCAACGTTTATTTTAACGAAAAGATGGCGTTGGCTGCTGCCGTTGCTGCTGTTGGCAGTTACATAAGCCTTGATTTAGCTGCTTGGCTTAGATGCTGCTTATGTATATATATATATATATATATATATATATATGAGTGTGTGTATGTATGTATGTGTGGGTTGCGAGGCTTTGCAATAAGGAAGTAACTTTTCATGTCATGTATTTGGCAACTTGATTGCGTTTCGTTAGGTTTCGATTTTCTTCTTTTTTTCACTTAAGCTGCCTCAAGGGAAACCGAAACAGGATGCCAGGCTTGACAATTTCCTGCAGCTTCAAACAATAATTTTTTTTTGGGTACTTTTACAGAGGGTGAAAGAAAAAAGAAAAGTTTAAATTGGATTTATTTGAATTGACCTCTTGTATGTAGTAAAGGATTGAAATTCAATTTACTTTTCTTGAACTGAAGATACAAATTGAAATAAACATTTTTATAATAATAAGAATAAATTCTTTGTTAGACTAACAATTTAATTTTACAGTGGCTAAGTTATAAGTTGATAATATATTTATTTATTGTATATACATAAATATAAGTAATAAGGTAAAGATTTGGGTTAACAGATACTAAGCAGGGACTTTCAGAGTCAAATATTTATTATATATGTAGTTTTACAGGGCTAAATATGGGCGTAAATAGAGGGTGACTTGAATATCCGTTATGGTGTGTCCACCCATTTCTCCTCCTTCATATCAACAGCAACTAATTTACAACACGCAACATTTGTAGTAAGTACATACTAAAAATTGCATTAAGTTGGGCCAGCCCTAATCATCCTCCTCTTCATTGCCATTACTTCTCCCATCCCCATTCCCATTCTCATTCCCTAACCGACCCCATGCACGCGTTGTCGTCTCAAGTGGTGATTTCCTTTACTTTAGAGAGGTAACCCAAGACAACAACATCCATTCCAGGCACGTTTTAACACGCTGCCAGTTTTGATTTAATTTAGTAGCAAACTAAAAGACACTGAGAGAGAGAAAGAGAGAGAGAGAGAGAGAGAGATAGATTGAGGGATAAAGAAGAAAAGAACAGCACAGCACAGTAAAATAAGGAGTGGAAAGGGGGGGGTTGGGGGCAATCATCATCGATCACGCCTGAGATCATCTCAGATCACTAAGCTCAAGCAATTTAACATGCAACCTCAACATCAGCAACAACTTCAACTTGATTAAGCAGTTAAATCAAAAGCGCAATCTGAATTTCAGGCCAGCAGAGAGTGCAGAGTGGAGAGTGGAGAGTGAAGTGAAGTGGAGAGTTAAAGGTGTCCCAACAAGCCGTCAAAGTTGCCGCCTTCATGATCATCCACATCCACATCCACATCCACATCATCATCATCATGAATAGCAACATCAACATCAGTATTATCATTATTATGCTCTGTGGCCACACTTGAGAGCGCACCACTCACTCACTTCTTCCCACTCCTTTACCATTTCTTCCCGCTCCTATCACAAAGTGCTCCTTCTACTCTTCAGCAAATGAAAAGGTCAACGCATTCTGCAATTGGTAAAGGGAAATGCCACACAACGGCAACAACAAAGCGGCGTGTTAATTGAAGACAGGCAGGCAACACATACAACTACAACTACAACCAATACAACAAAGTGAGCAACAACAAACATCAGCTTGCAGTTTGGCCAACTGGCTCCATCTACATCTACATCTACATCTACAACTACAGCGCGCAACCTCAGCTTGGGGTGTTCAAAATCAAATGCTTCACTGACTGCACCTTCATCTTTACCCTCACCCCTCCCCGCGACTAAATTCAACGTCTCTTGCAATTGGTTGCCACAAAACTTTCAATTCAGTCGTAAAGTTGCTTCCTCATTTTTCTTTCTCTCTCTCCCTCTCTCTCTCTGGGTGTTGCATGTGCAAACGCATAACTTGGTCTTTGAAGATAGTTTTTACTACCCCACTCTATACCCCTCTCCCACTGCCCCTATCAGCATTGCAGTCATTTGATCTGTTTGTTCATAACCATTTCGTGCTGCATTTGCAATTTGAAAATTTGTTGCAATTGCATTTGCGAAATGTTAAAAAGTGGCAGCGACTATAAAGAGTGCAATTTGAACGGCATTTGATATTATGACAAGATCATCATAAAATATATATAAGATCATCCATAATTAAACCCATAACAATTTGATATTGGATTTAAGACAAATTAATTTTAAACATGTGACAAATAGAATTAAACTTTTAACTAACTAAATTACGAGACAATTAAAAATTAATGTGAATTAAGCAACTGATTTCTATTAATACCCATAACAGTATATTTGATTATATCTCAATTCTAAGATTAAGTGGGTAAATTTGCAATGATTCAGACAATAAAAAATAAAGATATATGTATGTATAGCTAAGAAGCACATTAACAAATTAATAAGGTCGAGACTATGGTAAAGTATGCGGAGAAGGGGGAGAGGGGGTGTGGAAAGACAATGACAATCAAGTTGATCAGGGCGAACGTTGACTTCTTAAATGTCAATCACACCAACCACCCACCACCTACTTAACCCTCTTTTACCACACCTCCTCTATAATATGCAGCAGTAACGCATGCAGTGCATAAATAAAATGCAAATCACAGAATATATAGACGAAGGGAGGTGGAATGGTAGAATGAAAGGCAAAATGAAATAGAGGAATGAAAAGAAGTTTATAAAATTAGCCACTGAACAGCGGGGCACTCACTTGAGTTGCGGTGGCTAGTGCAAAAATAAATGATTATGATGCGATGCCATTACCCGTAAGTAAACAGAAATACACTCACACTCCAGAGACACAGACACAGACACAGACGCACACACGCAGACACACGCACATACACAGCAATATGCGGTGGGGAGGGGTAGAGAATAGTTGACAACGCATTGCCCATAGCCAGCAGTAGCAACAGCAGCAGCAGTAGCAGCAGCAATTGCTCCGCACGCCTTTGGGGTTCAATGCCCAACAACGACAACGACAACGACAACGGCAACAGCAACAACAGCAGCAGCAACAACATTGTACCGCTGCTCTGAAGCACGCATTTTTCATTTGGCTCGCGCTGGCTTCCGTGATTCTGATTCTGGCCAGAGTGCATTATCATTATCAGCAAAAAAAAAAAAAAATGAGAAAAAACAGAAATGAAACCATAAAGAAAGGGGGCAGAGAGAGAGAGAAAGGAAAGGAGTCAACTGGAGTCTTGTCTTGATTAAACTGCCAATAGCATCAGTTTAGCTGCTGATGTTGATGTTGCTGCTGTTTTGGTATTGCTATTGCCTCTGATGTTGCCTTTGGTGTTGCATTTTCATGCGTCGTTGAGTGGCATCTTCAAAATGATGGCAAAATGCCACCCGGAAGACATTTGAGTTTCTTTCTCTTTATTACTATATGTATATATATATATATATATGTATATTTCTTATGATTTTATGCGCTACATGAAATAACTGGAGCAAAAAGAGCTTTACCATTATTAAAGTGTGTTCTGAAACTTAATAAAATAAAAAACAATCCCCTAAAAGTAATGTTAAATGTTAAGTAGTTTGACAAATATGTATATACATATATATGTATATATATATATATATATCTAAAGCTGCTATCACAATTGCCTGAAATTTCAATGTTGATCCAGTGTTTCTTAAAAATCTAATTATATATTTTAAAAATTAAATTTCAAACAAATTGAACAAAATTAAAAGGTAGGCTGTTTTTTTTTCTCTGTATTTGCCTTAATATCTTTTCATTATGCCTAGCCATATGTTTCTTCTAAAAATTTCACATCAATCGTTGCCATTTTGTCAAGGCATTTTCAAGGTTGCTCATTAATTAAACAATGACAATTTATTTTGTATATTTTTATTTCTCATGTTTAATATTTGCCAAATTATTTGTATATCATTTTAAGTAAATAGAACAGATACAACAAGAGCAACAACAACAACAACAACATGAAGATACTAATGAATAACTGGGCATGGAAATTTACCCAAAAAAAAAAAAAAAAAAAAAAAGAAGAAAAAAGGAATAAATTGTTGCCACAGTGCAAACGACCTGACAGAGCGACGCCGGCGACAACAATAAGACAAATATGAATATGAATGCCTAATGAGTCATTTTGAAATGGAAATATTATTGCAACTGATGCAGAAATGTGCAAATTCTGTGGCAAATATAAAAAAAAAAAACACCAAAAATTGTAAATAAAAAAAAAAATAAATAACAAAATACAGACAACGCAGTGAGGGCAGAGAGTAAGAGAAGATCAGTCAGGGGGAAAAAAAATGGTAAAGCCATTGAACCCCACAGCAATTCTAAGTAAATGAGGAGAATGAAAAGGCAAAAGTGTTAAGGCAAACATTTAATAGCAACAATTGCAGTTGCCACTAACTGGCGACAAAACAAGTTTCATTTGTAAATTAGCTGGCATGCTGCTGCGGGGCGCAGGCGTAACACGGCAGCAACATAGAACAAAATAAAAGAAGAAAACCCAACAAAAATAAAAAAAAAAAAAAAAAAAAACAATGTGAGGCAACAAGCTGCTTGGCATAAATTAACATTAGCAATTAGTCAAAGGAGAACATGTTGCCACATTCAGAGGCAACAACAGCATGAGGCCAATCACAGACAGACTGACAGACAGCAACAATGTTTAACAAAGTTGACAACAGCAGCAACTTACAATTGAGTCATCGTTATATATATATATATATATATATATATATATCCGTACATATATTGCACTCATTCATCTGCAACAGGTGCTGCTGTTGCTGTCGCTTCTTGATGTTGCTGTTCCTTCTTGAAATTGCTGCTGTTGTTTTGTTGTTGGCTTTTTGTTTTTTCAACTCTTTAATGATATTTTTGCCTTTTGTGTTATAAAGTTTTTGTTTTGTTTGTTGCCTTTTGAGCTGGTTAAATATTTCAAAATGTTTATTAATAAACAGCCATAACAACAACCACAATATATACACACACAGACACACACACATACAGAATACAATATAATTTACAAATTATATTTCGACCGCATTTATTTATTATTATTTTGCTTTTTTTTTATTGACTTTCCGTTTGCTGATTTGTTTCGCGTTAAATGTCATAAACACATTTTACGGCGATCATTGGACTTTTTTGGTGGGTGTTTATTCAGTCTCTCTCTCTCTCCCTCTCACTCCCTCTCTCTCCTCCTCCTCCTCCTCTCCCTCTGTTTATGTCTGAGTTTCTGAAAGAGCGAGCTAATGGCAAAATGTCAACGGAAGTGGCAAAGAAGACGAGCAACCAGCAATCAGAAATCAGAAAAAAGCAACCAGCAACGAGCAATGAACGAGCAACGAAAACGAAATGAAAGTGAAAGGCTCTTAGGGAATTTCAAGGCATGAAAAGCAAATCAAATGCCAAACAGGAAGTGAAAAGCAATTGCCTTTGACCCATGGGAAATTTTTGAATTGGAAAAACGACAATAACAATTGTAAATTAACATTAACTGTGCCAAATGATAGATGTAGATTTTAAACAAGATATTTGTTTTTGAAATAAAAACATTTGATATATTCTATTATCTAAATTAATATAGTTAACCCTATCAATTAAATAAAGAATATCAATCGGTTAACCAAGTATAGCTTGCAACTTAAGAAATCATGGCAAAAGTTAATATTTTAATTTTGGCTTAAAGTATATCTTATGGGAATAAAGTTATTGTCTTGATCATTCAAAGCATTTATATTTAGGATGAGAAAATTAACTAAATTTATGCTCAACGCAGAATAAACAATATCTACTCTTTATAGATTCCACAAAACTTTAAGAAATCTATTTAATTTTAAAATACGAACTTATTTATTTCTTTTTTTTTTGGTAATTATAATAAAAGTCTTTGCCAATCGAGAGTTGTAATTTACTCTATCAACTTATAGTAAATAAAATTTGTAAGTCATTTTTGTTATTTAAAGAAAACCTTTTCCTTTATGCCTTACTTTTTGATTCACAGTCAATTTCTACATAAATTTTCTATGCAAGAAACAATGACATACACGTACAAACGAAAAAAAAAAGAGACGAAAAATTGTTATGGCTTTTGCTTAAGCTTTTATGTAGCCCAAATCAACAAAACAAAAAGCAATTGTCAAAAAATTAAAAACAAAATAAAAAATAAAAAAAAAAAAAAAAGAAAACCAGCACCACAAGCAAATTCAAAGTAAGAACAACAAACAGCAACAATAGCAACAACGACAACGGCAACGGCAACAACTACAATTCGCACATAATCAAAGTGTCTCGAATTGGTTGCTCTCGCTCTCCGACTGACAGTCAGTTAGTCAGTCAGTCCGTTTGTCCGTCTGACTGACCCAGTTTATGCCACAATTACAAAGTCTGTTTGTTGTGGTCTTTGTCTCTGCTCTTGCTGTTGTCGGTGATGTTGTTGGCGCGCAGGCGCAGCAGCAGCAGCCTCACCACCACCATCAACAACAACAACAACAACAACAGCGCCAATAGTTACATTTTGCACTCGATATTTGTTGGTGAATTTTTTTTTTTTTTTTTTTTTTTTTTGGTGATCTTTGTTGTTGCTGACATTTGATAGTTTTGCTTTCAAATTGTCTGCAATTGTGCCTGAGAGAGGCAACGCAAATATATGTACTTTGTTGCCTTGACAGCAACAGCAACAGCAACAGCAGCAGCAGCAGCAATAACAACAGCAAGAACAGCACAACAGCAACATCAAACACCAAACACCAACTTTTGTGCCAATTCCCAAGCCAAGACAGAACTTTGTACGAAATCTTCTCTCACTTCTCTTGGCATTTTAATTGCAATTTGATTTGTGGGCAATTTGATTGATGGCAGCCCAAAGGGAAAATCGGGGTTACAAGTGTAAAAGAGAGTAAAAAAAAAAAGAAACAAAGGAGAAAAAAAAAACTTTTCAATTAGCCAAGTTGCTGAAGCTGCCTCACAATAAATTTGATTAACGCCAAGGAATTTCCAACGAGTCCTACGAGAGCAAAGTTCAACTGGAATACAAACCGAAAGCCAAGTAGGCCAGAGGGAGGGATGTTGGTAGTGGATGTTGCTGCCGGCATTTGCCACAAAATGTGCCGCTTGCCGGCATGAAAAACTTTGCATCTATGTAATTCATGTTGTTGCTGCTGCTGCTGATGCTGCTGATGCTGATGCTGCCTCTGCTGCTGCTGTTGGTGTTATTGTTGTTGCTGCTACTGTTTGTGTGTACTTTATGTTTGACCTAAATTCCTGCAAAGCCAGGCAAAGTTGCTGATGTGGTTGTTGCTGTTGCTGCTGCTGTTGCTGCTGCTGCTGCTGCTGCCTGCCTGCCTGCCTGCAACATCTAAAATGCAATTTCTGCTTGGCAAGCGATGCGATATTTTTTCTCACTTTGTTGCCATTGCCAACAAAAGCTTTTGCAAATTAAATAAAAGTACAGCCACGCCCACACAAAAACTATATGACCGAAAGAGATAGAAATAAAGAGAGCGAGAAATGAAATGGATGTAAAAGGGAGAGAGAGAAAAATTAGAAAAGGCAACATAATTGCATTTATTTAAACTGAACTGGCGGGCCCATTAAAGAAAAAGGAAGAAATAAAATACCAAAAAGAATTTAATTTACCGATTTGGCTTTCAACAACAATTTTTCGTTACAGCAAGTTAATTGGAAAATCTCTCACGGCTCTCTGGCAATTGCCAATTGCAGCAAAAGTATAATTAAACCAAAAGCAAAAAGGAAAAATCAAAAGGCGCCTCAAAAGTTGCCAATTGCAAAGATGAACATACTCCCATAGCCTGAGCCTGGGTCTGAACCTTGCCACACACACATAACACACACTCATATGTATATACAAACTCATCAAATAAATGAACCAAAAATGTTATTATGAAACCAACCATTAAAACGAGAATTCAAATGCTTTAAAAGGAACACCCAAGACTCTGTAGGGTACACATTGTTCGGAAACCCCCTGTATAATCATATATAGTATATAAAATAAATGTATTTTCAAAACTTTTATTAGACATTTAATTGAAAGCAATCGTTTAGAAAGTTCACTAAAAGGAAACATTCCCAATTTTCTGCCAAAATTATAATACCCATTTAAAGGGTATATTAAAAAAAAAAAAAGAAAAGAAAAAAAACAACAAATGATGGCTTAGTATTTTGTGTGGGTTTTTGTTGCTGTTGCAGCTGAAAGGATTGGCTGCCTCGTTGACTGTCTGAGTCGTGGGCGACAATGTGGCATTGGGTAAATTAAGGAAGTGTTTGCTTAACATTAGAGACACGCATACACACTCACTTACACTCACACACACACACATATGGTTATAAGAAAAATGGGCAATAAAAATGTTGCAAACAGGCAACTGCAACACAGACGCGACTAATAAATGCTACACGCAGCCAAAGGCAATGGCACAACAGCAACAGCAACAGCTAAAACTAAGACGACAACAACAACAACAACAATGACAGTGACAACCAACAAATATGTTTGGGCTGTCGCACAGTCAGAAAACGAGGCATATGCAACACGCCTCCAAGTTGTTTACCTTCTACCTCCCGCACTACATTCACTGCCTGCCCCTTCGCCAGCCACTACTCTTACATTTTTCTTCATTTTTAAAAAAAATTTTTCCTTCTCTACATCTACATCTCTGTCTTTTTTGGGCAATTAATCGTGCAACATCAAATAAATTTGCAATAGCAACAGCAAAGGGTACAAATATATATACATATATTCTTGCTATAGCTGCCTCCTGCTGCTGTTGCTGTTGCTGCTGCTGACAAGAGTCATAAAACGGCAAATTTAATTTTAAAGTCAGTTTGCCGGCAGTGAATTGCTCTTGGGTGGGTGGATGTGAATTGGCTTGCCTTGGCTTAGCTTGTGGGTTTGGCTTTTTGGTTTTGGTTTTGGGCTATGGCTTGTAACAGGAAGTATTTTTGCCAGTACAATTTGTGGCTTGACTTGTTGGCTTATTTGTGGTTAGCCTTTTGCCTTTTGCTAAGTTTTGTGGGATAATTGAAGTTGTTTATGGAATACTTGATGGTCTTTTACAAGCGTTTTTAAATGGGGAATACCTAAAAGTATGCTATAGAAAATTTGCACTTTTTATTATAGAAAAGGTTAAAGGTATCACATACAGATTGATAATCTGTTTCTTTACTTTACAATTGAACCCCATCCTCTCCACCCAAATTCATATGTATAGAAAAGATATATGTATTAAACAATCAAATGAATGATCTGATCTATTATGGATTACTTACAGTCTCGACTCATGCCCGCGGAGAGGCATTTCTTGAAGCGGCAATATTGACAACGATTACGATTTAGGCGTATGACCAAACACTTGCCGTCTCTAAGGCAACGATATTCAATTTGTTTTTGTATACTGCGACGAAAGAATCCCTTAAAACAAATACAAAACAATGAGAAATGATAAAACAAAAACATATTAACTCAATATCCTTTAACATATTTTATAAGATAACTTACCTTGCAACCCTCGCAGGAGGTCACACCGTAATGATAGCCCGATGCCTTGTCGCCGCAAACTTTGCAGGGTACAAAAGATTTTGAGGAGACGCCGTTGCCGTTGTTGTTGTTGTTGTTGTTGTTATTATTATTGCTAGAGTTGCTGTTGTTGCTCCCACTGTTGTTGCTGGAGTCAGCTAAACCAAATGCTTGCTGTTGCAGTTGCTGCTGTTGCTGTTGCAATTGTTGCTGCTGTTGTGAATGTGGTTGTTGTTGCTGTTGCTGCTGTGTTGGTTGCTCTGCAATGATAAAACGCATTCGCTACTTTTACAATTCATGCATTTTTATGTTAGGAAAGTTGTTCAGTTATCCAATATTGCTCATACGCCACGTAAACCGCAACATTTACTAAATAAGCTTATTTGCCGATTTTGCAAGCCAGATGATGTTGGCAACTATCAGTTGCTCCAAATCTTGAATTAGTTGCCACATTTATGGGCAACAATTGACAAATCTCAGTTAAAGGATATTTAAAAAAAAAAAAAGGTAATAACTCACAGAGAATGAGAGCAGGAGAGAGACAGAGAGTACGGGAAGCAACAAAAGGTATGAAATCCTTTAAAGAATATGAATTAAAATTTAATATCTATATCATCACATCATTATTATCACAATCAAGTTATAACAATAATTATTTAGTTTCAATTTGCGATTCACATTGCCTTTGCTAAATCGATTTATTCTTAATTATGGTTTTAACTTTTAATAAACTTATCGAATATTTTTTTATCGATCAAGTCAATTGATTGTAATTTAGAATAGTTTATATCAAGTTTATACATATATATATATATATTTATATAATATATATATATTATATTGTAGATAAGCCTAAAAAATGAAAATGATTCAAGTTCAATATCTATTCTTTCCCCTTTCATGGCTAACTTACATCAAAGTATAATCACCTACCTACTAATTAAATTAGTAATTACAAAAATACTTATTGCTTAATACAAATTTCTTAATCTAAAACAGAAATAAGTCAATATAAAGTGCATTCACCTTTTTTACATATTTCATATTTGATTTGTGCGATAAGAAGAAATTCCGAAAAATATAAAAAATAAGAAGAAGAAAAATCACGTATACGCCTACAACAAATGCAACAATAACAACTGCCAGTCACGAGGAAAACAAGGAAAAGCAACAATAATAATAACAACAACAACAACAACACCAACCATAACTCGAGAAGCAGCCGCACAATTTTCACCAAATGAAAAATTTGCATTGCAAATTTTTTTGTAAAGAAAAAAAAAACAGAAAATAAAGAGGCAGAAAAATTGGAGCCGCAGACAGAGGCGGCAGCGGCGGCAACAACAAAAACAACAACAACAGTTGCGGCGGCAGCACAGCGGCAACAAATGTTTGCTTCTTAGCATTTTTGTTGTTGTTTTTTGTTTTTCTTTTTGTGTTGTTTTTTTTTTTGTTTTCTTCCATTTTCAATTCAATTTTCTAATGCGAAGAAAAAGTAAGTGAAAGAGGCAAATGAACTAAAAGCTGGAGTTTGAACTGCACTTACTGTTGCTGTTGTTGCACCAATTGGCGTTGCCACACCTCGAAAAAAAAAAAAAAAAAAAAAAAAAAATAAATAAATAAATGCGAAATGAAATTAATGTGCAGCTTGCACGCGCCGACAAACAAACAAACTTACTCAGTGGTAAGTAGCATAGATTCCAGAGGGGAGAGGGGGTTTCTGTGTGTGTGTGTGTGTGTGTGTGTGTGAGCGACGGGCAAAGGAGGGGGCCGCGTTACGCGTTTGTGCAATTGTAAATTGAATTTTCAGCCACGAAAAGATGTCTGGAAAATGTCGCTGAAGTCGTTGTCGCTGTCGTTGTCACTATTGCTGTTGCAGTTGCAATTGCAATTGCAATTGCAGTTGCAGTTGTCGTTGGTCTGAGCAGGAAAAGCAAAAGGAAATTCAAGTGCCTGGGCCTGTGCCTTGGCTTTTCATTTTCGCGCCGCATTCGCGTTCAAATGCAAATCATTTGGCCGCTTTTGTAAAATGACAATTTTCCAACGCCCATTGTTTGTGGTTGCCTACAGAGGGGAATTGGGCAGGAGGGGTGAGATTTGGGGGCAACTGCTGCTACCCATTGCTGCTTGGCATTTCCGCGTTGTCAGACACAAGAGGCAACCGATAGATAGACAGACGACAACTCGTTGTTTGTTGTTGTTGCTGCTGTTGGTGGCATATTTCTTTATATTTGATAAAAAAAATACATATATATATATATATATATATATATATATATATATATATAAGAAAACCCATCGAACGGGAATGAGTGGCAATCAGTGACTACTATATAGACTTAATAAAGATATTTAATAGTTGAATGTTTTTTCATTTTTCTTTTCCATTTCTGCTCTTTATTTTTATTAAACGTATCTTTAAATTTGATTTAATTTATTTACCACTTGGAATTCCCTGTGCACTAATTGCAGCAATGAATTGTTGCTGTTGTAATTGCTAGTAAAAATCCTTGCACACAGGGTGCAGAAGCCAATTAGTAGGTTTTAACTTAAAAGGATATTTAATTGCAACAAGTGCAATTAACTAGGGATTTCCTAAGAATTGACTAGGAGATTGGTTATTTATTTTCATTCCAGTTTTAAGTTTTACTGAAGTTTCTACCGTATCACAATATCCAATTTTAATTATTAATAAAAAAAAGTTATTTATTGCAGAGAAAGAGTAAAACTTTATGTTGGATTCTATTGCTTTATAGTAGCACTGAATTATAGTTGGACAAGTGAAGGAATCTAGCTTAAAATGAACAATTATAAACCAAACATTGTATCCACCCTTTAATCAAGCCAATCCTTATTCGGCTTAATTCAAAAAAAAACTCATCCAGTTCTTAGATAAAGAACCAGCAGATATATCAATAAGAAATTTGAAATTTCTTTAGCAAATTTATAAATTTTCACAAAGAAAAATTATATTTAAAGATTTTATACAAATAAAGTAATTCTGTTTTATGTTTTAATTTCAGTTCAGTTTAGTGTTTTTATTTTGAATGATTTATCATTTAGATTTTGTTTAATCTCATTATTAATTTAATGTTTTTCATTACAGAATTTCCTTATAAATTTCAGCAAACAACAATTTTCACAATTATTATCAATTTTTATTTGATAAGGATTATAATTTTTGTTGTTGTATTTTTTTTTCATGAAAATGAAAATCCGATTTGCATGGCATTCAATTGCATCAATATGATAGCAATATGAAAGGCAATTTTCTTTACCTCAACCTGAAGCCAAAATCAAGCCAACAATAATAACAACGACGAGTATGGCAAACGACAACAGCAACCAACACAAAAGCAATAGCAATAGTAATAGCAATTGCAATTGCAATTGCAATTGCAATGGCAACCCAGCAACATCGACAGAAATTATATTCATTTTCACATTTTTCATGCTGAGCTTTAATAGTTTCCGTATAAATAACAAAAAAGAAAAAAAAATTCGAAAAGGAAAAGTCAAAGAGGAAGAAATAAATTGCCAAGATGATGATGTTGTTGTTATTATTATTTTCGTTGCTCTTGCCGCTGTGTGTTATGCAACACAAGCAATGGAAATTTATTAGACATTACTTTTAATATGGAAAAAACTTCATCAGTGATTCGAAAATTTTACGTATTGGATGGAGTCTCACCTTTCTTTAGATGCGCAAGAGATGAAGATGTTGCTGCCGCTGTTGTTGCTGATGCTGCTGCAATGTTACAACTGGAACTGGAACTGACCGCTGACGAGCTAGTGAAATGCTCCGAACAAGTTGATGACGATGATGAGGAAACAGTCTGAGATGAGGATGAGGCTGAAGAGCAGCCGCTATCTGGAGAGGCATGTGCACCAGCTGAAGATGAGGAGGATGAGGCGGAGGTGGAGGTGGAGGAGGCGGAGGCGGAACTGTTGTTGCTGGCCGGACCAAATTGATGCACACTGCTGATGGTGTACAAAGGACCTCCACCATTGCTTAGAGAGCAGCTGAGTTGTGGTTGCTGTTGCTGATGGATATTATGAGAATGTTGCTGGTGTGGCTGCTGCTGTTGTTGCTGTTGCTGTTGCTGTTGGTGTTGCTGTTGCTGATTTTGTTGTTGCTGTTGCTGCTGGGAATTATTTGTGGCCGCTGCTGATGTTACCGTTGAAGTTGCAGCTGCTGCTCTGTAATAATTGTCACACTGCAGCAGCTGCAATGGATCAACCTCAATGGCACTTAAGCAATCCTGTAAATCTCTTTGATGTTGCTCGTCGTCCTCTTCTGGGTCAGATTCAAGGCTAGCTGCCTCACTGTATGCACCTTGGGTTGATGAATCCTCTGGAGTATCAAAGAAATGCAAATTAAAATCCGAATTTGCATTGAAATTGACCTGGGGCAATGCTTCTGCTTCTCCTTCTTCAATATCTTCTTCGTCCTCTTCCTCCTCCTCCTCCTCCTCTTCGTCTTCTTCTTGCTCTTCTTCCTCTTCTTCTTGGTCGTCGTCCACCTCCTCCTCGTCTTGTTCTACCTCGTCGTCTTCCTCCTCGTCAAAATCTTCAATATTGTCCTTTACCCTCTCCTGTTGCTGATGCTCTTTGACACTCAAAGTTTCCACCAATAGATTGGTGATGGAAATTTGTGATTGCTGCTGCTGATGCTGCTGCTGATGCTGCTGCTGTTGCTGTTGCTGTGCTGCCTCCAGCTCTATTTGGTAACTATCCATGTTGCTGTTACTAGCATCGCATCCATCATCATCATTGTGAAGTTGCAATCTTTTGACAGTCTCTCACTCAGCATTTTTATATGGGCACTTGGCAAAAAAAAACAAACAGTTCAACTTTTTATTTGGCCTCTTTGCATACACATATATGAGAAAGATACATAAACTGACTTAATTTTCTTCGAAATTCTTTTAATTAAAATAATTCATATATAAAAAAAAAAGCTAAATATATATATGGAGGATAAAATCTCAAGCCAAAAAGAATTAATAGAAAGATAACTATGATAAAAAAAAAAACTGAATTGATCTGCATTGAAATTAGTAATTAAAAAGTAAAGAATATCTTGAAATAAATGATTAAAATGATACTTTCGAATTACCAGATCATCATTAGAAGCTTTTAAAGGATTAGATTTGAAAGCATTTGCAATGGACATGAAAGCTTTCTGTGTTGAAATCTAGGAAAATTTT
The DNA here is from genome assembly GCA_018150375.1 of Drosophila sturtevanti. Taxonomy (NCBI): domain Eukaryota; kingdom Metazoa; phylum Arthropoda; class Insecta; order Diptera; family Drosophilidae; genus Drosophila; species Drosophila sturtevanti. The sequence goes on from JAECWJ010000688.1 coordinate 13,604,532, forward strand.
ATTTTATTTATATGTTAAAGGGTTATACATAAAGCAATTAAATTAAGAAATGGACTATAAATTATAAACCTAAAGTTTATATTCTTTTCATATATGATGTTGCCAAAAAAAAAAAAAAAAAAAAAAACTTTCACATATAGATTGATAGATGTATCATTCCTTTTTCTTTCTTATGGAAATCCTTCTTCATTGATATGCCAATAAAAATAAAAAACAAAAAGAAAAGACAAAAATGGATTTTTTTTAGAAGTCCTTCCATCATGGACATGTCTCTTTTAATCCGTTTCACTTGCACTTGACACTTAAAGAAAAAAAAGTATGGGAAACTAACTAAAGCGAAATAGATCTAGATATAATAAATTTGCAATTCACTTCCGTGTTGTTTTCTTCCTTTGAGTCCTGTCGTTCACTCGCGATATTAACGATAGTTGAGGTAGGTGGTGGGTTATTTGGGGGAAATGCGGGAAAATGAAAGGAAAACAGTGTTGCGATTGCGCGTATACAGAAAACTCCTCGTCTCTCGACAAGATCCAAGCGCCAACTTTGCAGCGCTCCAAATGCGCAACAGAAATTCAAACCAAACTAAAGAACCTACGACAACAAACGCAGCACTGACGACGACGACGACGACGACAACGACAGCAGCGAAGACAGCAACTACAACGACGACGACGATGGAGTCCAAGAACCCAAGAGCAAGGCAAAAGAACAGAACAAGAATCAGGCATAGACAAGTGTGCATGTATATGTGTCTGTGTATATGTATGCAAGTACGGGGAAAGAGCAGGAAAAAATACGTAGAATGTGTGTGGCTGTGTGGCCCAATGGAATGAGGGAAAAACTCTGCTAGAAAAACGTAGCGCCGCACGCGGCTGACTCACTAATGCAACTATGATGGGGGAGGTGATACGGGGGGGGGGGAGGGGTTTACCTTACTACCAACAAGAGTCAATGTGCTGCTGCTCTTGCCAGTTTCTTTTTTCTATCTATCTTTCTAATCTCCAACAGCAACAGCAACAACAACAACAACATCAACAACAACACGCATAGGCACTCACGTCTCCTCTCTGTTGTTGTTGTTGTTGTTGTTGTTGTTGTTGTTGGTTGGTGGTGTTGCACTTTTCCATTTGTGCAAAACTCTTTTCCTGGTTTCTATTTTCAATTTCTATTGCTAGGCAGCAGCACCAGCAGCTGCCGCTGTCGCTGCTGCAGCGGCATTGCAGTCAACGTCAGCTTCCAAGTGCACTCAAGATCAATTTCACACACACTATGAAAGTCAGAGCAAGAAAGAGAAAGAGAAAGATAGAAGGAGAGTAAGACCCAGAACTTGCAGAGAGAGAACCGTTACATGCCATCTCTCTTTCTCGCCTGCTCTTTCTCTCTGTTGCCCTCTCACTCTCACTCTCTCTCTCTCTCTCTCTATATTTCTCTGGTGATAGAATAGAAGAGCGAGCGCAAGTTCTACAATGCGGAAGTTAAATAATTTTTGTACTCAAATGTTGTTGCTGTTGCTGCTGCTGCTGCTACTGCTTGCAGTTGCTAGGCAGTGAAACTTGCCGAAACTAGTTTTTCCTTTGCAATTTTTGGCAAACATAAAAAAAACAAAGTTTTTAATGATGACAAATATTAGAGAATTTTTTGATGTAGAGCTTTATAAAGATGGACAAATCAGAGTTTTATAGCATCGTAAATTAATTTGATCTTAAAACTTTAACGACTTAACAAAGCTATTTAACTGCGGGATATTTATTAATTCTAATTTTACGTTAATTGCCACACATTTCTTCCCTCCTATTTGTGCATCTTAAAAAAAAGAAGGCTAAATTTGTTTATATAAACTTGTTTTGTAAAACTATTAAATTATCCCTAACGGTATGAGAGCTTTTCTTCCTTAAGTGAATCAAAACGAATTTCTTTGCTTAATATGAACAAATATATTTCATGCATTATGTCAGACATTTGGCACTTTTCACTTCCTACAAAAATGTTGCTGTCACTTCGCCGCCCCCATAATCACGGAAAGTGCAGAAAAAAATTGGAAAAATCATTTTCCTGCATTTGCCGTTGCACAATTTTCCCTGGCGAATGCTTTAAGCAAAAGAGAACCAACGAAAGTCAATGATCAGCGAAGGCGGCAGCGATAGTGAGACTTTGCTGCCGACGTTGGCAACAGCAGCAGCAGCAGCAACAACAGCAATAATAAGTAGGAATAGCAAAAGCAGCAATAGCAGCGACGCAAGCGTAACATTTGCAGCTGGTTTGGTTTCTGCCATTTTTCCAACGGGGCAGCGAAAGCAAACAGAAACTGTAAATAACAAGAAAAACGGCAACCGATGACGATCCTCCCCAATCCTCCCCACACGAAAGCGAAAAGTCCAACGGCAACGACAAAACCGAACCGATCGTTCAACCGACCAACCGATCCCCACCGCCCACTCCACCCCTTGATTGCAATGCGTTGATAAAACCTGATCTCTGCACACACACACACACACACACATACACTCAAGCACAGAGAAGTCCAGAGACGACGAACCAGGAAGAGAAAAATTGAAAATGCCGATTGTGTAATCGCTGATGTTGTGTGCGTAACTGGTGTGTGTGTGAGAGAGAGAGAGAGACACAGAGAAATAAAGAGAAAGAGGGAACGCAATGGAGTGGAGCGCCTTGAGTGAGAGTTGTTTGCCGTGTGTGTGTGTGTGTGTGTATGTGGGGGTAGAGGGGTGCACAGCCTTTCACGTGGTTCCACTGTTGTTGTTGTTGTTGTTGTTGCTGCTGCTGCAGCTGCTGCCCTTTCTTCTTTCTCCCTTTCTTCTCCTACCCCTTCATCTTCTTTCTCATATTTCTATTCTTACATACTTAACTGCCATTGCATTTCACTTATCAAAACGATTCTTCTAGCGGTCCGCTGCTGCTGCTGTTGTTGTTGTTGTTGCTGTCACTACCACCGCCGCAGCTATTCATTTTTTTCGCGTTTTATTTATTTTGCTATTGTTGGCGTTGTCGACATCGTCGCCGTCATCATCTAAGTTCAATGACTTCTCATGGGTAGCAGCAACAAAGTGGCGCAAAATGCGTTTAGTTTTTGCTCTTTTTCTATTTATTAGCTTATTACGAGGACTATTCGAAAAGTTCTTGGCCTTGACAAGCAACAATCAATATACATGCTACATATATAAAAATAAAATTCTATCGATCTACTATATATGTACATCTATGATCTATGATCTATGTACATATATCCTTAAAACGGATTCAGGTATTTTCTAAACTATTCTTTGAATTATTTATTTGCTTTTCGATCATTTCGTAAATCGGTTGCTTCAGATATTTTGAATTCTATTTTTTAATAAATGTTAAACTGCCCTCGCTGTTTTGTATTATGGCCCTGCTATTAGATTGTAGATTCTATGAATGTTTCGGTTTCTTGTTTATTTTGCACATTCTTTTTTTTTTTTTGTGGCAGTAGTCTCACCAACGTTTGTTTTTCCTTATGTTGTTGTTGCTGTTGCTGTTATTGATGTTGTTGCTGAGGCTTGACTGATATGATAGCAATAAAGTTGTAAACAAACTTGGATGAAGTGGGCGTTAGAAATTATCACTTCAAATACAACAAATAGAAAGGAGAATTTATTCTATAGTTGTGCAAAAATTATATATACATATATAGTTAAGCATAGAGAATTTAATGCGAAAAAATTAAATCGTAAATACACAGAAATTCAAAACTAGAATCATAACAAATACTAGCTAAATTGATTTTCAATTAATATCAATAATCTTATTTGTATCCCGTCTGTTTAATGTTTGACCAAGAACTTGTTCCATAATTGAATTATAGTTTTAAAAAGTTTACAAATTTTAAATTTAAATACTAGTTAGAGCTCGCCTTAGTTATCTCTTTGTCTATTCAACTGATGTAGCTAGAATGTTTATGCCTGGAATACCATGTCAGAGTGTTTAGAGGGCTTAGTGAGAGAATTCGCTATATAAACGTCACATTGGGATGCAGCGACCACAACGCCAACAACATAAGGAACAATAACAACAACAACGACATTAACAATAGCAACAATGTTAGTGGCAACAACATCAGCAACATTCTGGCACAGATTGTAAAAGGCAGGCTAAAAATTCCTGGTCAACACTTAGCTTCCTCTACTCATCACTTCTCCTTTGCCTCCTTCAACCAATTTCGTTTCCACATTCCCTATTTCTCTCCCACTCCATTTCTTTCTTTCTCTCTCCCATTCTAAATTGCTGTTTGTGTGTGGCCTGCCATTTCTGGCAATGGCAACGAAATCTAAACCAGCAGCACAACAAAAAAGAATAAGCACAAAGTGGGAGCAGAAACGTTTGGCATCGTTTTTTTTTTTCTTTTTTGGTTGCCTGAATGTCAGCAACCTCAATAAAATGTTGCAATTTTGCTGGCTTATTTTTCTCTCTCCCTCTCTCTCTCTCTCTCTCTCTACTGAGAGACATGATCTGTTTCGTAGATTCGACTATAAATAAAAATCCCAAATGGATTTTTACATAAAATTTTTATACAAAAACTTACCCAGCAAGATGTCACTGCAAACTGATGCGGAACCGGAAATGGAACCAGAGCCACAACCAGAATGTGAGCTCAATGATGAGATATGACCGTCTCCTTCCGAGGGACTTTGATTAGATTCCCTTAAAGGACTACTGGGAGTTGTTGGTGGCGTGTTTAGGCCACGTGGCTGTTGTTGGTTAATGGCCAAAGTTGTTGCTGCTGTCAAAGTTGTTGTTGATGTTGCTCCTGTTATTGTTGTTATGGTTGTTGTTGCTGGTGTTATTGCTGTCGTTGCTATTGCACTCGATCCGTTTGGTGATTCAATGTTGAAATAGCTGCCAATTACAGGCAGCCTATTAAAAGGAGGAAATACAAGGATAAAACGATTATAAGCATTATATATGTAAGGAAATTATATTCAATGTCAATGTCAAAGTTAATTGCTTTAAAACATTTTAAAATCCTTAACCATAAATCCTTTTCTTTCATTTTGCCTTCTCTTTTTCAATAACTAACAATAAAACTTTCTGTCTCTCTCTATTTCTGTCTCACTCTGTCTCTCTCTATCTCTCTGGGTCTCTATCTGTGCCCTATCCATTGGTTCTTGGCAAGTAATTGATTGGAAAAATGGCCATTCATGTTAAGTGCAGGCAGTTCACCCTTTCCCTGTTTTCTATGGCACAATTCTTAACTCGTTTTTGCCTCGTAATTGGCCATTTTCTATAGTCAGTGTCCAGTCCAGGCCAAGCCACTAAGACACTGAGAAATTTATTGAATATCAACAACGTTTGCGTGGGCTGCACACTAACACCCACCAGAACCTTCAATCCCATTCTCCCCATCACCTTGATCGATAGTTTTCCAATTGAAGTGAACAATTTAAGAGCCACTGAAGTCTTTAAGAATATATATATATATAATTGTTGCATTAGAGTTGCAATAGAAGTTGTATTATGATTAGATATTAGATTAAAGGCTTTGTGTTAAAACACTTTTCAATTGAAACAAAATAAATACGTCTTAATCCTATTAAATATTTATTATTGTTTTCAATTTGACCACAGAAGACATGTATTTAAAATTAAAAAAAAAAATGTTAGCAAATATAGAGTAATATAGTTTTCGTCACTCATACGCCATGTAAGCCGAGATGGCTTTACTGAAACTTTTGAAATGTAAAAGTCTTTAAAGAATTTCATTTATTTTCTTCATCTATTACTCATACGCAGTGCAGTCAGTTTTTTTTTTTGTTTACTGCTCTTGCTGCTGTTATTTTCCCAGAGCAAGCAAAAACAAAAAAAGTCAATCCCAGGCCCAGCATCCTTTGTCTTTGCATCCTTTTTTAAAAATCAATACACACACTTTGCATGTAGCCTGCACCTCCTGTGGCTGTTTTTCCCTTCTAACTTGCCATGTCTCATCTAAAGTTTTTTTTTTTTGGGTTCGGTTTTTATTGCATTTGCTTTGTGGGCTCTCTTGGGCCATGTTTTTACTGAGTTGATGGTGATGCCAAGCCAAGCCAAACCAAGTCTCGTCCTTATACACTTTATATCAAGAGCTATGGCACTCGAGATTGTTGCTGTTGTTGCTATTATTGTTGTTGTTGCTGTTGTCACAATATTTTCGCTTTTCAATGCAATGCTTGAAAGCACAAGTGAAATAAGAAATTGTAACCATGTGGCATTTGGTAGGCAGTTTTGGCCTCATCTAAAATAAGACTTTTTGATTTATGCAACTAGAATCGATCGAGAGAAAAAGTAGAGGTGAAAAGAGAAACAGAGAAATATGGGCAAAAAGAGAAAATCTCATCATTTGTTAGGCCCTGTCAGCATTTATAAACATTTCATTTTCAGGGAAACAAGTGAAAGAATACAAGGAAGAGGTGACGAAAGATTTGAAAAAGGGGATAAGGGATTTAGTCATTTTCACATTTCATTTTCAGTCAGCAGCGCCAACTGCCTGACTATTGTGTGGGCGTGGTTTGCCGGCTTCGTTTAACAAAGGCAACCACAACAACAACAGCAGCTGCATCTACAACATCAGCAACATCACCAAGAGCAGCAGCAGCAGCAGCAGTTGAAACAACCGCCGCATCTGCTGCGGCTTTTGTTGTATGTGGCAGAGGAAGTAGGTTAGTGGCTCACACTCGTCATAGTCAGGGCAAAATGAATGATGGAGTAACTGCAGCAAAATGTAAATGTTGCTGCCGCTGCTGTTGCTGCTGCTGTTGCTGATGATTGTTATGATGATGATGATGAGGGTCCTGGGCAATTGTATGGTTAATTGAAAAAAAGAAAAGGCGGAAAGTGAAAGGAAAAGCAGCTCTCATATGGCCTCAGGTGTGGCCATTAAATGGAGCACACAAACATATACACACATATATGTATATAGTTTATATATTATATACAGTTGTGTGTATATAAATATATATATATATATACATATATATTTTTTAATACGATGTATACCTGCTTTTATTTGGCTGTTGTAGTTGTTGTTGCTGTTGATGATTCAAACTTGTGTTTGAATACTCCATGAATAGCCGGCCCTCCCAGGGGCGGGCCTTTGTTGTATCAATGCACTATAATACATTTAAACAGCTGGCTAAATTAAGGTTCAAGCCAAAAAAAATATGTTTTTATAGATATTTATATATATAAGTATATATAGTTTTTAATTTTTCGATAGTTTTACACGCTGCGCCTAAAAGATGCCAACATTTCTACCACTTTCACTTGAAGCTGAATCCGTGTGTATGCGTATGTGTGTGTTGGTTTACATGTGTAGAACATGTTCCATTCAAATTGTGTGGTCAATTATTTATATGTATTAATATAAATTTTTGCACTTGAATTAAAATTTTTCCTTGATTTTTAAATAGCGGAAATGTGTTGTTGCCGTTTGCTTAGTGACTGCAGTCATAACTGGGCATAGAGCAAAACTGTAAATCGGCTTTTTGGACACGGCTGCTGCTGCCTGCTTGCAATTTTTGCCTGTTTGTAGCCAACGAGCAGCCTCTGGGCCCGAAACAGCAACGACGACAACAACGACCACGACGACCAGGACGACGGCAACGGGCAACGTGCAGCGACAACGTCAACGGCAATGGCAACAACAAAATGCAGCAAAAGGAAAAGAAAAAACTTTATATTTTCTTTTTTTCTTTTAAGCTGCGGCACAGTCATGCACAGGCACAGGATGTGAGAGCCAACAACAAAGCAATCACATGGTTTGGTGCAAGCTTGCCGCAGCCGCTATAAGCAGCAGCAGCGACCCCAAATATAACGGCGCCGCAAAAACATAAACAGAGAGAACTACGAATTTGCACGAGCCGGTGAGAGTAACTAAAAACCATTTGAGAGCAAGAGAGTAAATGCGAAAGTATTGAACAATATAAAGTGCATATTAATAAGAATTGTCATTAAAATGCATTCAATAATTACGAAACTTGATTTAAAAAATCAATGTCGAATTTATTCGTAGACAAAAATAAGTCATTAGTATAAAAGTTTTTAAATAAACGACAAATTAAGTGACAACTCTCACCCTCTGCCTCGCAAGCTCAAAGCTCTCACGCCGGCGCGCTTTCAATTTCAATTGCACAAAAAAGAAAGCAAAAAAAAACTTTAGCCTGCCCACGCGAGCTGCACAGAAATCGCGTGCATTGAGTAAACCAGAAATCAGGTCAGGGACGTTTGTGTTCACATTTGGCACAGTGGTATTAAAAGTCAAAGAAATCACCTCATTAACATTTCATTACCCGTATTGAGTGTCTACATATTCTATTCATTATCATACTATGATTTGTTCCACATGCTTTTAGCCCTCGCGCTGCTTAAAAACCCTGTACAAAGTCGTAACTTCAAACTAATAACTAATAAATTATCTAAGGTTTAAATTGTTAAAAAAATTGCATACTTTTTTGTAGCATATACATATATCTATTCCTAATATTTAGAAATATCCTTAATCCTAAACTAACCAATGTAAAAACTTTCAACCTAATGTTTAAACTTTTTCTTACATTGTGTAGATTGATAAATACATCTTACTCTTTGTTGACTCAATTCAATTAATTATAAACACATTTATTATCACATAAATCGATATTAAATAACCACTGTGCCTATAGAAACATTTAACAGCTGCATGAAAGCTGGCATAGCAGAGCTTTTGCTTCTCTTGTGATGGTAAAGATTAATATCACTTTTGTTTCGTATACAAATAAAAAATCGTCTTTCTTTTCAAAAATTAAAGGTTTCCATATGACACAATAAGCTTACCACAGATCCAAGTTTTACAATTACACAAACTTTTCATTTTGGAGACGAAAATTTAATTATTTAAACAATAACGATTTGATCAAAAGCGATCATACTGGTTGACATTCTTTAAGTAAAAGTTTCGTTCAATTTTTGTTTTTATTTTAGATAGGTACAAGATTTGTATTTTTTTTTAATTAATTAGTAACAAATATGTTTATATTTTTTTTATATAAATACAAGCTTAATAGTTAAAATGGTTTCAACCAACTTAATATGTATAAAAAATCGAACAGCACCCTAAACGAAACATCGGAGACAAGATTATAAAAAAAAAATTGGACAAAAAAAGTATAAAAAGGGAACATAAAAAACAAAGGACTGTAAATTTTTTCAACTTTTCTAGACTTCTACGACGTTCACGGTAGCGTAAAAATTGGTTAAGTTAAGTTCAGTTAGACAAAACAAAAAAAAATAGAGTTAACACACACGAGAGTAGTAAGTAATTTATAATTAGTTGGCAAACATTTTGATGTTGACAGGCACATTTTGGCTTGGTACTTTTCATTTGATCTGCTCAGCGCTTCATTTTTTCTAAAATGGGAACAACCATATCGAATTTGGGTCTCTTACCGGGATCCTCGTTCATGCAAATGGAAATCAATTTGGACATGTGAGAGGAAGTTCCTGGCGGTATCTTTACCCGTAGACCCTCGAGGGCAATTTTCATGCCGCATTCCATGGGTGACCATTCAGCAAAGGGCACTTCACGGGTGGTTAACTCCCAAATCAATATGGCAAAGCTCCACATATCGCAAGCCTCCCAATTACGATCCGCTGGCTTACGTTGCAATGCCTCTGGCGACATCCAGGCCGGCTGATAGATCCGTCCCTTTTCTTGGAACGAGAATTTACAATCGCCCATATTAATGCGGGCCGTAAGATCATCATCAATCATGACATGATGACTATTCAAATGGTATGTGGGTATAATTCGTTCAAGAGAGTGAAGGAAGGCCATGCCCCGGGCAATATCCAAGGCGAAACGAACTGCCTGACTGGTGTCCACTACAACGCCTGTAGCTCCATGAAGCAAATTGAACAAGGAAGAACGCGGCATAAACTAAAATGAGGGATATAAATCCTATTCTTTAATCGCTTTGGCGATTTCAAGGACTCACCTGACTAATAACCACTAAATTAGGCGGCGAATTACAGGCTCCTATAATGGGCAATATGTTCGGATGCGAGAAAATGCGCAATTTGGGAAACTCCTCGTTAAAGTCCCTTGAGATTCTTGACGTACACTGACGCACAGCCAATATCTTGGCAATAACATCATTCTTTTGCCAACGACCGCGCCATGTCTCGCCAGAAGGCGTCACCGATACCTTGGTATGCAAATCCAAATCACCCATGCTGATGCCCTTAAATCGTGACAAAGTGGCATCCCTTGAACGGGTTTTCATACCTAACCAGCTCTGCTCCTTGAAACTGATCACTTTCATCTCCTGGCCACTTCTCTCAGCCAAATCCTGCAGACGTTTGCCCAAGCTAGCTTTGGCCTTATCAATTGGCGTATGCCCATCCTTATTGGCAATGCTAACCAAGGCGCCAGCAATCAGCAGATCCTCACATATCATGTCATATCCCCAGAAACATGCATAATGCAAAGGTGTATTGCCATGCTCATTCACAGCATTGACATCTGACCGTTCACGCAATAACTACAAAACCGGAAGAATTAGAATAAATAAGCTATAAAAACTTGAATTTTTTTTACCATCTGAACAACATCACGATGTCCATGAGCAGCGGCCAAATGAAGTGGTATGTCATCACCCATATTTGTGGCATTTACACGTGCACCGCGCTGCAGCAAAGTCTCCACCAGTTTCGTGTGTCCCTCTTTGGCCACCCAGTGTAAAGGACTAAAGCCATGATCATCTCTGCAAATCATACAAGAACATTTGATAAGCAGAGAATGGTAAAATATAAGGGGTTTTATTTCAGTTGCAATTCAAGTTTAAGAACTAAATTTTCTATTGGCGTGTTATGTATGTATGTAAGTTTGTATGTATGTATGTATGTATGTATATATAAATATAAAATGTTGTGTGGGACGCCGACGCCCCTTATAAATCTATATACATATGCACATCCATACTTGTGTACATACATATGTTGTTTCTGTTTATACAACACAAAAATAAATCATGACGTCATATAGAGATATCATTCATGAATTTCCTGAGACCGAAAACGATCGATGATTAATTTAGAATTCTATTGCTTTGCTGTAAAATGTTAAACATTTTGTAGATGAAAGGAAGATTTCAAGTTATTTTAATAGTTTTCGCATTGTTTGCTTGACATAAATATTATAACTAATTTGATTACCACTTTCTCGTTTTAAGATGTCTTGCTGGAAGAGCGAATCAGAATCAACAATATCTGACGTCACAAGCTTATCACCCTTGCAAATTTTATCTAAACTTCAAGAGACACGATTTGGTCGGCCGTTTTTTATGCCCTAACAAATTTTAATCACTATTATATCACTTTACTATAAGTTTAGCAAAGCAAACAGCAGAAATATGAAAAAGAGCTGTTTTAATATGACGTCACAAGCAGCACCTGTATATATCTCTACCTTTCTCTTTCTTTGTTGTGCGACCTTACCCCAAATTCATATCATGTTCTGTCTCGTCCAGCCAAAGGCGCACTTGGATTGAATTGCCTTCACGGCACCAGTGGAATATATCCTCCATAATAATAGCTTGCACTCACTTAATTATACTCTTTTTAATTATTTAGATATCAAATTTCACTTTATTTGCAACAAAAAACACCTTAAAAACTACAAAATGACAACAGTTGTCTGCACTATTTAGATAATTTTGTGATTGTTGCCACCCGTGAGTTTACTTGAGGATTGCCAGACTGATAAGTTCGAGGAAAATGTGCACAGCTGTTAAAGTATGATTATGAAATGGTCACACCAGACACAGCTCTTCTGGAAAGGTCACACTTTATGTTTACAGCTCTTTTGGAAAGGTCCATTGTACATAAGCTGTTTCCGAAACAGTCACATTAAATTTAAGCAATTTTTTTTGGAATGGTCACACTTTGATGTGTGAATGGCTAAGTTAAGGGCAAGCAGCGAAAACGTGCGTTTTGTTTTGTTTAAATATATTTAAACTATATGAAATTTAAATATTAACAGTAAAAATGAAACTCAGTACTTACAACTTTCTTACATCAATGGCTATTAAAGGTGTCAAGGTGGGCTATCCCCTAAAACTAACGGTTAGTACAAAAACAAAAGTGCGGAAAAAGATGTTGGCAAGAGGGAGAGGCAATTTTTCTTTAAAAATTAACAAAACCATTGCGTATGAACGAATTTTCTCGCAAATTAATTAAATTTTCATTTATGAAAATGTCCTTTCTCGATGCTTTTGATTTTTTTTAAGAACTTTAGTTGCATAATAATACCTAATTGATTTTCCTACTCTTCTACGTTCTAGATAAATAGAAAGGATGTGATTGAGACCGAATTTAATCCCACATTTGTGGAACGCCTGCTCCCTAAGCTAGATTGGTCAGCTGTCTATGGAGCTGCCCAAGTGGTAAGTCGGTCTATTTCAGTTTTATGCGGACGATTTATTTATATGGACCTTTGTTTACCTTTAGGCCGAGCTAACCGACGATATACCAGCAGTTCAACCCGAAAATATAGCCGAGAACGAACTGCTCCTGGAAAAGTTGCACCATTTGCTTTTTGAAATAGATGTTATTGAAGGACAGCTGGAATGTCCGGAAACGGGACGGATTTTCCCAATTGCCGATGGGATACCCAATATGCTCCTTAATGAAGACGAAGTTTAAGCCTAAACCCTTCCCATAGATAATCATAAAACTAGGTTAGACTATTAGTTTTTAAATACCTTTTTTAATATCAGTTTGTTGTGACAAAAAAAAAATGGTATTAATTGGAAATTGGATGGAATGTGTTAATTTAAAGTGCGAGTAAACTCACAGACTAGGTGTATATACGAAGATTACTGTTACGGCTTGGACCTAGATCAATACTGGCATAGTAGATATGACGAAATCTATCGATTTATCCAATTAAAAATGATTCTAATTTTCATGCCAACGAAGAGGTCAACGAGTTAGATTTGACAAATCCACCTTGATGTTGGACGATCACAAACTTAAAGAAGCAATCCAAGTTTTTGAGGGTGCACAGAACTTGTAGAAAATGTTTAGAGCAAAAATTGTTTCACGACATATACAAAAGTAGTCAAGTCTAGTTTATATGGAGGGTTGTGCATTGGGTATCGGTGTATATATATATATTGATATATAGGTATATACATCTATATGTTTTCTTCTTTGGCACTCTCGAGGTTGAGGCTTTCGTTCATTTAATTACATTTCGTTCCACCTCTCGCATAGATGCTACCTTTTGCCAAATTTGCCTTGGCTCCCTTGCATAATTCGGGATTTCTTCCCGCTGGCTTATAGCTACGTTCAGCAAGCAATTTTGTATCTGGACCTAAACTGGGTTGCTTTTGACATAGAGTGGTATTGGGACCATTCCAGGTGACATAGTCGGCTCTAAAAAAAAATAATGAAAATACGATTGAATTTCAATTATATGTTTATTGAATACATTAATTATAGCTTTACTTACAGCAAAAGATTTTCATCAGCACCTTTGGTTAGTTGAGAATTGGGTCCCAAACTAGCCATACGTTCAATAATTGATTGAAATTCCGATGATTCCGTATTATGAGAGTTATTCAAATTCAACGAATTATCACGATGCCTGTTTTGGAGATAAAGAAACTTATATTATATATCATAAAAATTATGTATTTAAAAGCATGCCACAAATAAAACAGTGCAAGGGTATAAGAAAGCATTTGGAGCAGATCTATAAAATGTTCCTCTACATTCTCACTATTCTCATGCGTATACAAAAGAAGTTCATGCTCAATTTTAAAGGATTCATAAACGGGCATACTTCAGTGAATCGGTTTTGAGCCGCGAGCGATTTTCATTTGCATTTGCCAGAGTTGTGGACGTCATTGATGATGAGGAGGAATAGGAGCTAGCATTGCTATGATTGCAGGAGCCATGCAGGTAGCCGCTGATGCTATAGTTGTTGTTACTGTTGTAGTAGTTTTTGAGGATGTTGCTGTTGTTGTTGTTATTATTATTGTTGCTGTTGTTGCAGTTGTTGGCACCAAATGAACGTGCTAAAATGCCTTTGGTGGTCAGGCGTTCATAGCATTTGCTAGGTGACTGTGCAGGTGAGGCATATGAATGTGATAATGCTGATGATGATGACGATGATGCTGATGCGGATGATGATGGTGCTAATGCTGGAGGCTTTTCCTGTTTATCCTCCAAATTTGCCATTGATTGACTCAATATAATCTGGGTTGTAAAGGTGCTGGGAGTGGTGACATTTATGGATGGCAATACATGATGATGACGTTGCTTGTGTAGAGGCTTCGTTGTCACCACCGAGTGATGGCTTTATTTTATTATTTGGGGACAAATGCAAAAGCAAGCAGAAAAGTGTTTGAGGTTGACGCAACGCAAAAAAGTTCATCATGAAAAAATAGGCAACAAATCGATTAACAGACAGAGAAAGCCATGGTAGAAGACTGAGTTTATTAAGAGAATTGTTTGGGCTTTGGGACAAAAAGTTAGTTCATTTGATTTCGTAATTAACTAACCTGTCTACAGCCTGTTGGCCATCCACTTGTTCCACTCCTCCGCCACTTAAAGCCTGCGTCGTTAAATCTAGATTTTTCTTTGATTTCTGAGTGACTGATACGGCCCTTTGCTCGTCTTCGTCCTGGACAATTTGTAATATCTGCATGGCACGATCCTCTGCATAATTCACCGATTCCAAAGCCATTAATATAATGCGCTCTGCTATCTGGGGATATTTCTCCATCAGCAAAGATTGCACTAAAAATTCAATTAAAATCGATTTAATAAAATTTAAAATTGAATCGAAATAAAAAATTATGTTTTTCCTTACTGCTGGCCTTTTCCTCTTCACTATATTGTTTGGGTCGTAGTGGTATATGCTGTACGGATTTATCTTGACCTGATGATTGTTCTTCTTCTGCTAATTGCGGTGGTCGATTATTTGGTTTATGTGGCTGTTGCATATCTCGTTTCGTATAGCCCAAGGATATTAATTTCTCTGATGCGAATTGAACATTATTATCGGCATTGGCAAGGATATCAAGCAACAACATTTCATCAGCCTTTGGAAATATGTTCTTCATATATCTATAGTGGATGGTTAAGAAAGAACAAAAATTCGAATTGATTTTAAATCAATATAGTTTAGTTAAGTAAAGATTAGGATAAAAGAGTCATAAAAAACATCTGAAAAATTATGAAGAAATTATTTATTTAAAGGATATTGAAATCGAAGCAAATAGAGGAACAAATTAAAACTTATGATAAACAAAAACCAGACAAAAAAAAATGTAAATAGAAAATTGAAGATCTTCAAAATGTATTACAAGAGGAGGATCCAATCATTTTGTTATAAGGTTCTTTTCCGAACGTTACCTCAATTTCATTTTGGGCGACGAATGTGGTTTGGGGGAACTGCGCCATTGTTGCGGTGAGCCATGCAAAGCAGCAACGGCACCACCAGAACCACCCAATGCTAAATGACCATAGCCAGGAACTGGATGACCACCACCACTTTGCATGCTCATGAGACTACCAAAACGGCCGCCTGGCTGAGACTGATGAGCACCCAAAACAGATGATGCCAATGGCAATGGACTGGCAGTACGCGATGTGCAACGACTCATGTCCAGGCGACGCGCTGGTGGTGTCATATAGAAAGCCGAATTGCTATGAAATAAATGACGCTGAGCTGGAGGCGTGACAAACGGTCCTGGCATAGTGACAGGATGTTTTTCCACCTGCAGAGCGCTAATCACAACAGCCTCACGATTATAGTAGCTACATATGTTTTTTGCAATGTTAGTAGGCAGATAGTGTAAGTTGGTAAAAATGGGTGAGTGATTAGTAAGTGCAAGCAGTAAGAAGCAGCAGCGGCAGCGTGTATAAAAAAGATAGAGATTAGCCGTTTTAATGAGCGAGATTATATATATATATATATATAGCATGGGGCAATTATGCAAAGGATTAATTAAAACAGTCGTTTACAACTTACCGCTTTAATAGCAAACGAATATGATTCTCTCCGGCAGTGGGAAACATATTTTGAATCTTTGAAACTACCGCATCGGTATCAATTTGATTACTAAACGATGTTTCTTGTATGGTTGAACGACGCGATAAATTTGCTCCAAGTCGAGACCGTTGAAAGGGCAAGGGTGATGACATTTCCTAAAAGGGTAAAATAAATTTTATTAACAGATTACTTAGTTAAAGCTGTGACAAAAGAAAAACAACATAAATTTTGGGAGTCCTTGTTGATTGAACACAATCGATATGCATTTTTATATTTAGGACATATTTAATTTGATTAAATATACATACACATACATATATATATTTATGTACAAATGAAATGAAACACGTTTTCTATTTACCACTAGATGGCCTCTCGATGAGGCCGATAGCAAAGGACTGGTAGATATATTATTTAGAGTTGGCTGTTGATGTCGTTCCTGAAATGCTCGAATAGCTGTCAAATTGTTACTAGGATACACATGATACGGTGAACTATTGTTGACCATAGGCTGAAAATATACATATATACATATATATATGGGTAAAACAAACAAATCAATCAATAACCAATTTAATCAATCAGCGTAAATGCCAACAAGGGACCCACCTGCAATGCTATGGACTCCGTGGAACAACGTTCATTCTGCAACTGCTTGTAATTGCCTTGTCGTGGATCCTCCAACTGCATGGCCTTGGTCAAATAGTTTATATAATAACTGCAATAAAGGGTAAATGCCATAAGAAAGGACGAAAGAGACAGAGATGGAGAATGAGAGAGAGAGAGAGGGAGAGAGAGAGAGAGAGACGAATAATTGACATATAAAGTTCTTGTACTCATTTAAGTGCAAATCAAAGGCCACTCGGAAAAGCTTTTCGAATGCAACACAGCCATTTGAGATTGAGGGTTGAAAATGCCGGCCGGTCCTTCTTTTGGATGGGGTAGTTGTACAGGTGATGTGTGTGTGTGGGGGGGGGATAAAGGGTAGCTGGCTGGTCTGTTATAGAGTTACCCAAATGGTTGGCACGTGCCAAGTAGCTGCCAAAAGGCCCATCACCATCATCCACATCGTCACATTCTCATCTTCGTCAACATCGTCATCGTCACAGTTTGACAGCCAATCTTGGCTGTGATTTGCCTATGCTGTTGCCTGTTAACTGCTGAAGTCCTCCTAAGTGGCCACTTGTATTTAACGTATGACAGACAGTCGAGTAAGTTGCCTAGCTTAATTGCACACAATTCATCAAACTTGAAGTCGGCTCCGAGCCCAAAGGGAAGTTATATATGTATATACATACATATAAACATATGTATATATACATATATGTAAATGAAGTACCTACCACATACAATGCGGAAATGACACAAATATTATGCGTTGTAAAAATGAGGCCAATTTTAATTTAAAGCTAAGGTTTTTTTAAATATCTTAAATACAGGACAGTTTCAATTATTGTGGAGAGTTAAGAAAAAAGGATTAGACTTTAAATAAGTTTGCGTTTATAACCAGTCTGACTCTGATTTAAAATTGAAAATAAATAGAAAATGTTTTCTCTAACGAATCTGTTTTTTCTTACACGCGTTATCCTAAAAGCTTTTATTTCCGCTTTTGTCTGTTTTTCCCGCCAAAACGATTAGTTTTGTGGCATTTACTACAGTACACTGAAAAGCGTTTTCTTTTTTACAGTTTTTCACTCGCAATCTGTACAATTGACTTTAAATTGCTATCCAGAACTTTTTAACATGCAAATATTTTAAAGTTTATTCTAATTTGATTTGTAAATACATACAATTTTTAATACTTCACAAACGTTGCATGGTAGGTGAATACTAATTTAGAACCGTAACATAAAGTCGTAAAACATTTCATAGACATTCTTAAGGACGAAGCGTCTCTCAACCCAGAATATTATTCACAGCCATGCAAATTTTTCAAGGGTCGCCGAAAAGCAGGCAATAAAAATTTCTTGCGCATAGTGTAGTGAACGTATACAACCAGTTTCGAGTAAGAATCAACCTACCTAACAGCTTTTAACATTTCTTCACTCCCATCATCGCTCACAATTTGAACTGCATAAATATTTATGATATTTGCACTGTGTCTCCTCCCCGCCTCTCCTTCCCTTCCCACATGATCCCTCTCTCACTCTCATTCATTCATCATGCATTGTCTGTGTGTCGACGACGCCGCTTTTCGAATGCTTACCAATTGCCCGTTGTCTGATCATATTTGCAGTCCCAGCCGGGTGGCATCTTTTGATAACCGCTTGAATCACTCATTTTTTAATGCAAAAATATCGTTGTTTTACTTTATTTTTCTTAAATTTTTATAGACATTTAAACGAAAATTCACAGCTTGTTTGCAACCCTCCAAAAAAAAAAGGGGGGAAAACTTTGCTTTGCTTCGTAGTTGATGTTGTTGTTGTTATTGGGGGTTGTAAGCCACCACCACACAAGCAAAGTTATTTTTGTTTACAAAAAAAAAAAAAAGGAAAAGAAGAAAAATACACACACACACGAATTCAACAGAGAGAATGGCGTGCCTTTAGTGGCCTGGGCTTGGCAATGGTGGGGTGGAAAATTATTCGATTTTCTTCCGTTAAGCTAAACAACCGTTCGAAACAAGCTTAAAATGTCTACTAAAAGGAAAATCACAGAAAACCACAGTTAGATGCTGCGCGTTGAGTTACTGTTAAAGCTTTTAAAACAGTGTTATGAGCTTAGGCAAGCTTTGCTTTAGCTTTCAATTGGAGGATAACTTCACTTTATATATATCAAGTACAGTTACACATAAAATTTAAATTATATGATATTTCTTCGCAAATTCTTTGATTTTCAAAATGTCTATCAAACCGGATGCAGACGATGGCACACCAGAGGCACTTAAACCTATTGCACCTTTAGCTGATAACTACTTGGAGGAAACTCTGAACGAGATGGCAAATGAAAATCAAGCACCTCATAAGCCCACTAAAGCTGAGAAAAAGGCAGCCCGCAAAGAGGCTAAACGTTTACAGGATATTGAAGATAAAAAACTGATCATGCGAGTTAGTATAGTTGTTTTTAAAACGAAGCAAGGAGGACACGAAGAAATGTATAAATTTCATTTTATTTTCACAGGATGCTTTTGCCCGAGAACTCGAATTGGGTAAACGCATGGAAAAACGGGGGTCAGAGGAATGGCATGAAATGTGCCAGGAGATTAAAATTCGTGAATTACGTGAGGAAATTGTGATTTGGGGAGAGAAGGCCGAAAGGAATATAGAACGTAAAAATAATCATATTACAATGCTCTTGGATGATATGACCCAAACGCAAGATCAGCATGTGAAATGCTATAGCAAAACCGTAGAACTTATAGATCATATACGCGACTGTTTCCATACCATGCTCGATAGTGCTCGAAAGACCTATGAACAGCAGGCTGAAGAGTTACTTAGAGATTATTATGATGAGATCAAACGTCGCACCGAGGAAGTCGATCATATGCATAATAATAGTGAAAATATTATCCATGCATCCACAGTTGTGACGCGCGATCAATTGAAACAGGACTATAATATATTTTTAGAACAACGTGACGATCGCATTAATACTGAAATTGAAAATCGTTTTCGTATACGGGATCAGGTTGTACGCAAAATGAACGATATGATGAGGCAATTAAATGAATTTGTAGAATCATTACGTAATACAGAATTGGATGCTCATAAATATGAGAGAATACGCTGGTTAACTGAACGTCAGCAGATGTTTCACATTGAGTCACGTAAATTGACTGTGGAAGAGCTTAAATATCAAAATTTATTAAATGATATGCATAAGGAAATGTTGCGTATTGATTTAGAAAATAATGGTACGATCAATGATCTACGATTGGAATTTCAATATTTCTCCAATGTACGCAAGAAGATTGAAGATGGTCAGACATTAGATGATCAGATTACACATGAAAAGTTACGTGTACTATCCGGAGAATGTTATGAACTTATTAAGGTATTTAAATTGCTTTATATATTGAAAATAATTTTAAATTCTACTTTAATTTTACAGCAATTTGAAAAGCATGTGAAAAGTGGAGAACTTCTCTTAGCTCTCTCAATCACCTGTCGCAAATTGCAAACTGAATCCGAAAAGGTAATTTTAGGTGGTGAAATCTATAATCAAACCGATTTGGGTCAAATCAATGAGAAATTTGTATTGGAAACATTAAATATGAAAGATCATGTAGATATGACTGAAGATGAGCTAGTCGAATTAAATCAAATGCTAAACAACTTTTGGCGGCGACAGGCCATGGCGCAGGCACAGAATATGCTCCTGCTTAAAGAGAAGCAGCGTCTAACTAAGGAGAATCAGCATTATATTGATTTTATTAAATCGATGAGCGTTACCGAAAATGCTGAAGAACTGCGTTCAGCTATTAAAGTGCAATCATGTGAGGATCAACCGATGCCACCATTTGTCTTTGATACCCAATGCCAACATTATAAAATGCGTACTGTTACACAATCCTTAACACCGGGCAAGGATGCGAAACGAGAGGCCGAAGTGATTGTTAAAAATATGGCCGATTTTTATGCCTAATATTAAACAAAAATGAAACTAAATGAAATTCTAATAGTTTATTTTTTACAATATCATAATATCATGTGCAAGGACATAAAAAAAAAAAAAAACAGAATATGTTAACACTTAAACTTATCATATAAAGCGTATATGAACACACCATTGCTTAGTTACTTTAACTTTAATTATTAGGCACTAAAACCACATTAAATCCTTTGGTCCATGCGATCAAATAAAATGCAAAAATCTAATCCAGCATAAATATTTATGTTTAGATGGCAATGCTTTTAAAGGGGAAGAGGAAGGGGGTAGGAGGGGGTAGGTTGGGGGAAGGCAGAGAATAAGAGGGAATTGAGCTTATAGCCCACATTCTCTTTCTCAGTTTAGTTAAAGCTTAAAGGCTTGATATGTAACTTTTCAGCCAAATTAGCGCAAGTCTTTAATTGATTTTCCAGATATTGAATGCCGCCAGCCGCATCCACGGCAGCCATATTTTGACCCTCCTTATCCCCGGCCAAAAGAACCGGCTTTGAGGGATCGGTCTGTGAAATAAAATAATCCAAAAATTTATGTTTTGAAAAAAGGAATACATATGTACATCAAAAGAAAGATATTTTAAATACTGATCACATTTATTATAGTTATTGAGATTTAATTTGATTTCTTAGAAGAACGTTTTAATATGTTTTCCAAATTTAGATCTCCGGCCTATTGATCTAAAAAGGATATTTCCTTTTTTAATACTCACCGGTGTGGTATTCCTCAAGCGACTGTTGAAATCGCTCATGCGTTCTTCAAAGTTCGGTGCAAAGCAATTGGGATCAACGGCAATAAAGACTTGACCTAAATCAGCCGCGGAATCGGCACCAGCGTGAGTCCATTTACGAACTTGAGTCGAATAATGGGCACCAGACATCACACCAGAAAGTATATCGACCATAGCTCCAAGGCCATAGCCCTTATAGCCAGAAGTTAATTCGGCACCACCCAATGGCATTAGGCAGCCAGTGGAGAAACCCAATTCGGCATCATTGGTCACATTACCATTTGGATCCTGAGCCCAACCATCGGGCAAAGGAGCTCCTTTTCTGCGCTGTATCTCGATCTTGCCAACAGCCACTGCTGTGGTTGCCATATCCAATAAGAATTTATCACCATTTGTTGCCGGTGCTCCTAGAGACAAGGGATTTGTACCCAAAGCTGCCTCCTTGCCTCTAGTTGGAGCCATCAGTGGCGATGTATTGGTCATTGATATGCCCACAAGACCCTGTTCCATGGCACGAATGGCATACCAACCAGCCATACCATAATGATTTGAACCTCTGGCACAAACCCAACCAACACCAACAGTTTTAGCCTTTTTTATGGCCAAATCCATGCAATAGTTACCTACCACAGCGCCCAAACCATTACGTCCATCTACCCAAGCGGTGGCTGGAGTTTCTTTTAGTATTTGGGGTATGGCACCGCCGTCAGTTGAATTGATTGCCAAATCATTAATATACATTTCCAGACGATTCATGCCATGACTAAAATGACCACGATGATCGGCCGCCACTAAAAGATCGGCTTGGGCCTCAGCATGTGCTTCGGGCACTTTAACGGCCTTAAAACAATCGATCATAAAGCGACGCGATTCGGCCACAGCGACCAGTTTAGGAGCAACAGTGGATGACATATTTCTGGTTATAGTTCGAAGCGGGACAAAGTCTGCGAAACGGAAATTTTTGTTAAAATTCTTTTATATTTTTTTTTTTTTGCAGAGGGAACGTTTGTTTCTTGTGTGTGCGACTAGATACGCGGCGTATACGCGACTGGAGCGATCCAAAATAATAATGAGTAGCTGCTAGCGATAGAGGCGACAATATACATATATGTATATATAGGCAGTCGTCAACGTTTGTTTCTCCTCTAATTGTTCTGGCAATCTCTCTCTATAGACAGACCAAGCCCAAAACCCTACTATACCCCTGTTAGAAACAGCTTCTCTGTCTCTCTCTCTCCCTCTACCTCTTTCTCTCACTCTGTCTCTCTGTCTCTTTCTCACTCTATCTAACACAGCAACAGGGGGTTGCTGCTGCTGGCTGATATGGTTTGATTTGGTTTTTGCCTTTCATTTTCATTTGTTATTTCGGTTTTTTGCAAACCCGAAAATTCCAAGAGTCGTTCGAGAGCGTCAGATAAATATGCTTATCAGTATAATATTTTCTACCTAGAATCTTTAGGTCGTTTCAGGCGCGTGTACACTCAAAGAAAATATAATTGGAATGAAGAACCCGATCGTGTGGAAAGGTAAATGATCTATACATATATCTATATATCTACATGTGTCTTTCAAAACATTCGAAAATACGAATATGACTATTAACTTATGTACGTCTTATCTTGGTATATTAAAAATCTTGTGGGAACTATGCATTAAAATATAGCAGGGATCAGTTGGTAAAACAGGCCATCTATATATGTATATAGTTTTCGTACTAAGCTTTATAATTACTTATTTAACTTAAATATTAAAGCAGAGTTCAAATTCCATTATTTCTATTATACTATCTGAAAATATATATCGAAATACGAAATGTGAGTAAAATGACCTATAGATATGGTACAAAGTTTTCATAAGTTTTCGTTTCTAATTATATTAACATTGTACTTTTAAAGTTAGATAGCAAACAGTCTATGCCTTAGTATCTTATCTAACTGATATGAAAAAACATTGTTATGATAGACAGGTCTACTAAATCATTACTCATTTTGTACAGTGTAGTTAATAACTAAATCCATGTAAAATTTAATTATAATACTTAGTCCTCTTCCTCCTATTTTGTTACTTCACATTTCGAAGAAAAAAACGAGGAACTAGAAATTTGCGTTTCATTTGATTTTATTTTGGTAAGTGTAGGACGTTTTCATATTTCTAGGGGGCTCGCAGCAAGAAAAATATGTACATATATACTTATAAACAAACAAGTATATACAACAAAAACGCAAGTATGTATGTATGTATATAATTTATTTGACAGCCTACATATACATGGATATATATATGTATATATATACATATATTTATAGTATTTGTGTGTGAAGCATTTCTAGTTTTGATGTCGTTTGTCGTCTCTTTGTTGGGGTGTTTGTGTGTGGGTTGGAACTACGTTATGAATGTGTTCGTATGTGTGTGTGTGTGTGTGTGTGTAAGTGTTTGTTTGTGCTTACTTGTTAATGACCTTGAACTTCACTTATGAGAATTATTTTTAATAAACAACAGTTGTGTTTTTATTCTGTGGTGGAATTAAGTGGGCATAGAAAGTGAATAGAATTACATCAATCGCTTCTATGTATGTATGTATACAATATGTACATACATACAATCATACATAGACCCCTGAGTTGACCTTCCACAATGAAAGCGAATTAAATGGTTCCCGTTTGTAGAGTGCCTACAATCAATTAAGCCCAAAAAGAGTTGACGGTTTATGGGCTCAAAACGCAATCTTATCGGTTAAGTTTATCTAAATAACTCTGTGTGTATTTGGGTATTATTTCATCCAACCATTGTTATTATATAAAGTTCAAAACCTAAAACACTTTCTAACACATTTTATTTTTAAACTTGCTAATTTTTGTTTTTTTCTTTTTTTTTTTTGTGAACTAGTCTAAAAAGCATTTGCCCAACCAGGGCATAAACTGAAGCAATTCGTACTTTGCCATCACCTACCTTTATATCTCGAAATACTCTAACTAGCTTAGTGTATAACATGAAACAATTTTGAAGTATTCAATATCTTATCGATAAAGTTCTTTAATCCTCTATGATTTTCAAATCTTAAGTATTAAAGTAAATAAAACGTTTTTATAGCATATTTAAGCTATATTGAAGCTATAGACAATAGAATAATGGATAAGATTGGGGATTGCCTATGTATATACTATTTTCTATATATTTTATATTTTAAATTAAATGTGAGGCAGCTGTGCCACGTCACACATAGATGAACTAAATAAAACAATAATTCTAGAAATATACAGAGATTGGTTTGTAAGAACCTTCAAAGCAATAATTCGAATCAACTTATTTTTTTGGCCTCCTTATCTTATCATTTTAACCTAGGTCCACCAAAATATAAAATTTATAAAGTAAATAGAGGTCTTTAAATGCAACAAGTTAATGTGCATATGTATGTATATATATACATATAATTATATACATATATTGATATAAGCATTTTGGGGTGAGCCGTAATCTAAAAAGCCGGACATGTTTATCGCTTTGTTCAAACATCAAGATGTTCTATATAATAACTAAACCTGTCCAAAATAAGTATTTAAACCTCTGGAATATCTGGAATTTTGATACATTGTATTGTATGTATAATATCCCATGCACTTGCAGCCTATTTGTCAGTATTAATGGGAGGGAGGGTATACCAAAATCGTTGTGACAATGGTGTCAGTCGCAGTCGTCGCCGTTCTAATCAATTTCGAGTATATTGGGAGGGTGAGCGAGTAAATAATAAGTTTTATGGTCAATTTGTTGAGCTGATTAACACCTTTTTTGATGGATGGACGATGGGGATGCATTGCAAGTGGAATTAAAATTGTTGAACATTTGTCAGAGGGTGTTAAACCAGTTTGATGTATGTGCATACATACATACATACATATTTGTTTATATACATATGTAATTGACAGCAATCAAAATGCAATTAATAATTGGGAACTTGATTCAAATTTTCAACCAATTTCAGTTCATTCTTTAAATATTTTGAGTTAATTAAATAGAACGCCCCCTTTTTTCTCTCATAAAGAATACATGTATGTATATAGAATTTGTTTAATTATACAGTTTTTGTTTATAGAATGTTATAGAACTTTTTAAGCGTTTTTGTGTGTGTCTATGTGCATGGTTGTGTGGGTGAAATTAATGACAGCGCTTTGGCAGCAGCGGCAGCAATACTGTCAAATTGAAAAGTGGCAGATCAATTTATATTATAATTTATAAAATTTACACGCGTAATTAACATAATTTTACAAAAAAAAAAAATAATAATAAAAACAAAACAATAAACAACAATAGCAATAACAAAAAGTAAAACTTACCGCATTTTGTTGTTGAATGCGAACGCCTACATTGTTGCTGCAATTGCTGTTGCTGCTGCAATTGTTGTTGGCGTCTTTGAAGTGTTTGAATAAACCGCCAATTTAGTACGCTGGCAGCGGCGTAGGTGGTGGCGTCAGCCGAGCGCAGCAGCAATGTCAACGAAGTCATTTTCTACGCAAACACAAATATGGCAACAACAAAAAAAAACGAAAACCAAAACCGAAACCAAGACCAAAAAAAAAAAAAGTAAAATATAAAGAAATAGCTAACAACAACACTAACACTAGCAACAAATAAAACTAGTTAAGAACTAAATAACACGTAAAAGGCACTGACGGACTACGTAAGGCAACAAGAAAGAGATGGAGACTAAATGAAATAGCTCAAGATGAAGGGAGATGGGGGAAGACAACAGCTGACGCAGTAGCTGGCTTTAGTTTCACTGCTAAATGTGTGGCTGACTGCGCTGCCAGGCTTGCTGCTGATATTCGCTTGCACTTTTTTTTTTGTTTTAGTCTTATTCTATAGACGGGTCGCGTGTGAATCAGTTCCAACGTGTTATTGTTTTTGTTTTTTTTTTTAACTTTTTCTTTTTGTTATGTTATTGCTGGGAGATTTATTTAAATAATTGCCCTACAAACGAAAAAGAAATAAGCGAAATAACTTAGAAAACAGAAAAATTCGCCAATGTTTTTAACGCAACGGAATTTATTGCCACTAACTACACGAACTCTACGTAAAGTATTATTTAACAATAACAAGAAACGTTTACTATTAAAAAAAATAATTAATGACAACAATTGAGCGAAATTAATTTAACAAATTTTACGTAATTCTGCTTTTTTGCACACTATTTAAATAATGCCACAACAGCAGCAACAACAACAACTACTACAACAATACAACGACAACAATAACAAATCCCATCGGCCAGAGAGCTTCTCCTCGTCGACGTTCGGTGAACTGCCATGAACTGAATCTAAAACTGAAACCGAGAGATGTGCCGATGAAATGCCTCAAGTATATCGCTTTTCCACAAGGTGCCCCCTTGTGATTATTATTATATGTGTAGTTGTTGTTGCCAATGAAAAGTTACGATTTAAATATAATAAATTGACTGGCTAACTTGCGCGCCATGTGTCATGCAACAGCCAAGAGCATATAGACATGCGTGAATAAGGCTCTTCGTAGACTCTTCGTCAGACAGTGAAGCGGAAAAAGCTTTTGCAGAAGCACAAGAGGCATTTTAAAAGTAAACCGAAACTTATATGCCCTTCCGAAAAGTACTTATGATATTGAATTTTACCCCCCATACACTTACGAATGTTTCTATTACTATATCCTATTATTCGAAGATTAAAGTCGTATCCACAAGACCTTAATATAGAATAAAAGATAGTTTTCAAATTAATAAAAATCCAAGAACAAAATTTATTCTTATAGAAAATATTTGTGTTGTCGAAAATTCGTTACTTAAAAGTAATTACAACTATTTCTTTAGGGTATGAAAAGCTCCAAAATGACACGATAGTGTGGCACAACTATCTTCAGGCAGTGTTGCAAACTAAGTTAAAACTGGGCGCCAAAATAAAAAACCATACAAATCGAAAAAGCTGCTAAGTCGTTTGTTGTAGCTGTTGTCGTTGATTGTTTATTTTAATTTTGTTATTTTTCGTTTTCATATAATTTAGAATTTAACTAGTCACTTAATATGGTAATTTGCATGAGTCTGTGTACATATATGTGCTTGTGAGTGGAGGAATTTTATTTCACCTGCCATAACGTCTAACGTATACATACATACATATGTATGTATAATTTCAGTCATATTTATAAATATAAAGATATATGCAAACAAACAATATCAACCTGAGTCGTCGCCTTACTTTACTTGACGCCCCTATTAGCACCTAAGCAAGCACCTAAACAACTGATTACCTTTGACTTTGAATTGGAAACAGCCTACGCATTACATACCTTAATCATTAATCTATAAAACACTATCAATATGGTTATCGTGGCAGCTAGTCTCTCTGGCACATGTTCTTAATTGGTTAACATAGAACACAATACATTTCGTATGACTTTATAATGACACAATTTATGAATACCCTCACCGGGCGGGGTATATGCATATGAATATTTATAAGAAATTAAGTTTAGTTCCGTTAAGCTTCACATCGATAAATATCGTTCAACTTAATAGACTACTATTTTTAGCTAATAATTAGTATAAGGTTTAACTAATATTCCTATATATATTTTAATTATCAAAACAAAGAACTTACAATACATATTTATGCTTTAGCTATAATACCATTTTTACAACAAATGTTGTAACGAAACTTATGGATTCCAAGTTTTTGTCAAAAACAAATACAATTTGGATGCTTTCAGGAATACTATTCAATAAATTGATTAATTATATACTTTATATTACATGCTCTTATATTGGTATGTTTATAACTAGTCAGGGTAAACAAAATTGAGTAATACATCAAATGAACCATGTACCTCTGGTATTTTGGGTAAAGAGGAGTCACACACGGTCACCTGTCTCCCATAGACAGAGAGTCAAACAAATTAACAGTGAATTTTTGAATTCTAAACAAAAACAAACAAAGCGATAACCACAGCAACAACAACAACAATACAGTAAAAACTACATATACACATATGTTTATACAAAGAACATGTCATCATCCGCAATCATCATCATCATCATCATCATCGGCAGCAACAGCAGCTGCCCATGGGCTGAGTCAGTCAGTTATTCATGGCTGAGACCAGCTTTCTACCTACCCTTTTGGCTGACGCCCCTGACGTCAAGTTATCGTTGCTGTTGCTGCTGCTGTTGTTGTTGTTGTTGTTGTTGTTGTTGCCGTTGTCGTTGGGTTTTTGCTTTTTTTTTTTTTGGGGAACTGTTGTGTTCAACGCATTCCAGTGCAGAACGCCGGTTGAGATACACCCGAAAAGCGGGTCGAGTTACTTGATTAATAATCACAAAACGTTGTTATTGGTGGCGGTTGTATTGTGGTTGTGGTGGTGAAAGAAAACAAAATAAAAAAAAAGGTGACCCCGACGAGACTAAGCGGCGTCTTTGCTAATTGCCTGTGTATTTTCTCTAGTTCTTGCGATTTGTGTATCCCCCTAGTGCAAAAAAGAAAACAGAAAATAAACAAACTAAACAGAAAATACAAAAAGTTTTAAAGTTTTTGGTGTGATTTGAACAAACGACCTCGTCGTGAAAGTTTTTTTTTTGTTTTGTTTTTTGGCTGCGTGCACGTAAGTTTTTAGCCAATCATTTTTGGCATTGAATTCAAACCAAAAATAATTTTCATTTTAATTGCAGTTGGTCGTCGTACAAAATGGCCGCCACGAATGTTAAAATCATTGAATCGAAACTTGATATATTCCAAGTACCACAAACCTATGCACTAGGTCATGCCGTTGAGTCATCGTTCTCGGCTCAACGGGGCACCCTCGCCTGGCAGTTTAGTCTAATCTTTGGGGATGTGGATGAACTGCGTCAACGACGTGTCACCAGAGGCAATTGCGCAGTCTTGGAGCATAACTCACGATTTGTCTACTACTTGGTAACCAAATCCACAATTTACGATACAAGCACTTATGATGATGTCCAAGCGGCATTAATTTGTATGCGAGAACATATGGTAAGTAAATAAGCGAGATATCGAACCATTCGAGTGGTGACAATAAAGTATCTTGCCCTGCCTTAATAAGGATATATGTCAAAATGGGTTCAGCTTGGGCTACCTTTTAGATATCAAGAATATCTTTGATTGATAAGTAGAAATCAAAATTATAATTAAATCCTAAATGTATCAATCGATGCAGTTTTAAGCTTCTCTTTAATTCTTGAACCGTGGATTAATGAAAATCTCTTATTAATGCTACAAACTCTATATTAATTGATTACTAAAAAAAAAAAACAATAATTCCAAATATCAACTATTAGTTAAAGGATCGAGCCGTAAAATCTTTCTAATAACTTCCATATAACTTGAAGCGAAAGAGCATCTCAAGTGCGACTTAGTCTCAGTGGAAATCTTTTCTCCGGTTTTCATTTTATGGCTTTTTGTCAATTTACAGTTAATTTATTTGTACCATTAAATATTTATGCCTCCGTTCGTTTCCTCTACGTTAACCCCTTCCAGCGCAATCATGAAATCACTAAAGTGGCCATGCCACGCATTTGCTGTGGAAACAATGGCCTTGATTGGAAGCAAGTGAAACGCATCATGCAACAGATCTTTGCCCATAGCGAATATGCGATCGAGATACTGATCTGTGAGCATAACGATATGACAAAGGAGGTAAGTGCCGCCATCGATTATCAAAAATGTTGGTCAATTTTCAATTAGAGATTAATTTACTAGCTTGCCGCACCCAAGTGTCAAATAACCGAAGCCAAGGGTAATCTATTTAGTGCTCCCGAAAACTTTGCCTTGGTACATTCGGTTAGTGCCGATTTTGCCATGTGTGCGGGCATCAATTTGCAATTTCGTTGCAAATTTGGTCAAGTTGATGATTTAAAGAAACAGCATAAGCATACAGGAAATGTAGCCGTTTTGGAACAGGGCGGAAGATTCATATACAATTTGGTGACCAAAGAGCGTAGCCATGAGAAATGCACATATACGGCATTATATTATGCCCTGCTAGCCATGAGAGAACATATGGTGAGTAGAAAGTTAGGTTTATGAACATACATACATATGTATGTACTATTTGTATTTTCTTCTTTTTCTATTAAACTTTCCATTTATCAGAGAGAACACAATGTAACTAAATTGGCTATACCACGTCTAGGCTGTGGCATTGATCGTTTGGATTGGCTGCGCGTACGCAGTCTATTGGAATTGGTTTTCGCCAATGATAATGTGGATATTATTGCGTTTTTCTATCAGCCACCCAGCATGGTGGGGGATAGCATTCAGATTGTCTGTCCCACTTGTCATCAAATGAAGACCTTAAATGTACCACGACATGTTAGCCGTTCTATACAGTCGCTCTACAGAGAGAAGACTCCATTTTAAAATGGATAAAAGTATTATACTTTGTATATAGTCGATCTATATTTAACACTCGAAATGGTTTTTTGTTTTTTTTTTTTTTCTTGCACCAAATGCACATTTTACTTATTGTAGTTGGTAAGATATTATTGTAAAGTTTTATTATTTTCTTTTATGGGTATTTATGTTGTACAGAAATAAAAAATAACACGCCCCTAGCATGGCCATAACCAATTCAACAAAAGTCTTTAAACTCTGATATTCAAATTCTCAAAATCCATTTACTTTATGTTATCTATTGTATTTACAAAAGGAAAATTAATATAACTTCCATCTATGTATATATAATTTCATAGCGATAGCTTGGGAGAGAAATCGATGTTAGTTTCGATTTTTTAATATTAAATTACACCATTACTTCATACAGGGTATTACAAGGTCGGCGACATTATTTAACGCTACTTAAACTTTTGAACTGAGTGGACTTTACTTAAAATCTAATGATCAAAAAAGCTCCAAACGCCGAAAAAATGATTTGAAAAAGACTTCAATGTATCGAATACTAAATTTAGCATAATTGTTAAGCTTCTCATTGATATTTTATGGCATAAAGAATTCAATATTTTAAGTTCTTCTTTAAGTTCTTATGTTTATATAATAACAAATTTTAAATACCCTTCAGGAGCATGATATTTTGTGTTTTTTTTTTTGTGTTTTTATTGATACATTGTTCGAGTCATAATTCATCGGCTGTTCATTCAAAAACTATTTTATTCAATCTATGAAATGTATTCTCGCAAACTTCTAGAATTACGTGAGTCTTTTCGTCGCGCTTTTGTGGTGGGCATGGCTGATCAAAACAATTTGAAAATCAATGAAGTTGATGGTGATCTCTTTTCGGCGCCAAAAACCCATTCACTTGCCCATTGTGTGGGCGCTGATTTGGCCATGGGAGCTGGCATTGCAGTAAAATTTAAACAAGTCTATGGCAGGCTGGATGAATTGCATGCCCAAAAGGCAGCCAGTGGTGATGTTGCCGTATTAAAGGATGATGAACGTTACATTTACTATTTGGTTACAAAGCCGCAAAGTTATGGTAAACCTACATATGAATCACTTCAGGCATCATTGGAACAGATGCGGGAACACATGGTGAGCCAATATAAACAACTTAATATGTGAAAACTATATTTATCTTATTTTATAATTACTTTTGCAGCGAAATAATAATGTGGAGAAGTTGGCAATACCGCGGATCGGCTGTGGCATTGATGGCTTGGAATGGGACAAAGTCAGTGCCTTGCTGGAGCAAGTGTTTGAGCGTGAAACCCTGGAGATTGTGGTGTATAACTTTGTGCCGCCATCGAATTAATTTTAATTAATTTATTTTATTTGTCTGGCTTGTAATTATATACAACCATTTCAATATCATATTGTCCAAAGAGCTCAGAAAGCATTTCTTTTATTTTAGACCAACTAAGGCCATCCAAGCCGCATCCTATGCGGGGCAAGGCCAATTTTGTAACATTATGATTGATCTAGGATGGAAAATATGTTCATGCGATAGATGGATGATAATGTTATAACTAGCACTTACCATGTGCTGGCGCATCGCCATCAAGGAACTGTGCATCAATTGATATGTGGGCTTACCCCAACTAGATTGCTTGGTTACCAAATTGTATATAAAACGTTGATCATCTTGAAGTATAGCCACGCCACCGGGATGAACATTTTGCTGTTGTAATACTTCCACTTGGCCAAATTTGTTGCTGCCATTAAAATGATAACTGTAAATTAAGGCGAATTGGCAAATACAAAAACAAAGCTTACCGAAATTTGACGGCTATTCCTTTGCCCATACGCAAATCAGCAGCAACACAGTGACACATGGAGTATTCTTTACCGGCACTGAACAAGTCTCCGTTTACCTCACGTATACTAAAATGTGACATTTTCACCAAACTTCATATATTTTCCAAGTATCTTTCACTTTTTTTCTGTCAACTTTCAATTCCAATTCGAAGCGCAAAAAACTGAACTGACCGAGCTTCGCGGCGAATGGCATATGAAAAACTTCTGGGCGAATAGTGGCCATTCAGGCGAACCAGTGTTAAGCAATGTGTAAGTCAGAATTTCTTAGACTACGAATACTGTGGCAACGTATGTATATTTAAATTTTAAAAGTAAAATTTAATAACGGAATCAATTGCAAATGGATCTTCTTTATAGTTTGGCTCTCATTAATGAACAAATTTAAAAATAGTGATGTTTTATAAAATATTTAGTCACATTTCCTTCAAAGTTATTTTTTTAAAAGTCGATGAGTACGCAACCAAATATTTTGCCCCACTATAATTGGCTATTTGGATTGCTATCTTCTATTACAACATTGAATAAATGTTGTTCATAAAGTGTACTTAGTGACTTATGCATTTTAAATTGTTATTTAAATTTTAAATATTATTTGCCATTCGATGCTATCAGCTGACTTATTTTCTATTTACCAACACTGTGTACCTGCCACACCTACCTTAATGGCACTTTATGATTCCAACAAATGAGTTTTATTTTTAAATTTATTGCGAATATTGTCCGCAAAATGCTGGAACTTCTGCAATTTGGTGGCAAAACCCTGACCCACACATTGAGCATTTATGTGAAGACGAATACAGGACGTACACTATCTGTGAACTTAGAGCCACAATGGGATATTAAAAACGTGAAGGAATTGGTGGCACCGCAGCTTGGGCTGCAGCCGGAGGAGGTGAAAATTATATTTGCCGGCAAAGAACTAAGTGATACCACCACCATAGAGGTGGGTCTTATCAAATAAATGGAACTATGACTATGATGTTTAAATGTAATCATAATTCTTAGTAGCAATGCGATCTCGGGCAACAAAGTATACTGCATGCTATACGCCTGAGGCCTGCTGCACAAAAAGAAAAACAAATGACCTCTGCGACGCTCGAAGAAGAAGAAACGTCAATAGGAGAAGAACCATCGATGCCATTAAACGAGACCTTACTGGATCTGCAATTGGAGAGCGACGAACGTCTCAATATAACCGACGAAGGTGGGAACATATCGATATTTACTATTAACTATTTGGTCAACTAACACTTTTTTCTTTTGCCCAGAACGCGTTCGTGCCAAGGCCCATTTTTTTGTCCACTGCGGTCAATGTGACAAGTTGTGTAATGGCAAGCTAAGAGTCCGCTGTTCTCTGTGCAAAGGCGGAGCTTTTACTGTGCACCGGGATCCGGAGTGCTGGGATGATGTTTTAAAGTCACGACGCATACGTGGCCATTGTGAGAGCCTTGAAATTGCCTGTGTGGATAATGAGGCTGGTGATCCACCATTTGCCGAATTCTATTTTAAGTGTGCCGAGCATGTTTCCGGGGGAGAAAAGGATTTTGCTGCTCCCTTAAACTTGATTAAGAACAACATGAAGGATGTTCCCTGCCTAGCCTGCACGGACGTAAGGTAATTCACAATAAAAATGTATATATATTTGTTTATTTTTATATACATTCACAATAATTTTTAACATATTATTTATCATAAATATATAGTTTCATAGTTTATAATTAGTCTCATTTTAAAAATTTATTATACACAGCAGTCATTTTAATTCCCAAAAACTTATCTTTGTTTTTTTTTTTTAGTGAAACGGTTTTGGTGTTCCCCTGTGCCTTCCAGCACGTCACATGCATTGATTGTTTTCGCCACTATTGTCGATCACGTCTGAGTGAACGTCAGTTTATGCCACATCCAGATTTTGGATATACGTTGCCTTGTCCGGCAGGCTGTGAGCATTCGTTCATTGAGGAAATACACCATTTCAAACTGTTAACACGTGATGAATACGAACGTTATCAACGTTTTGCCACCGAGGAATATGTGTTACAGGCAGGTGGTGTATTATGCCCCCAACCAGGCTGCGGCATGGGTTTGCTAGTGGAACCCGATTGCCGCAAGGTCACTTGTCAAAATGGTTGTGGCTATGTGTTTTGTCGCAATTGCCGGCAGGGCTATCATATTGGCGAATGCCTGCCCGAGGGCGAGCAAAATAGTAGCCAAAATTCATGTGAATATACTATAGATCCCAGTGTAAGGACATTATCCAAACATTTCCTATTAAATTTTTATTACAAGTTTTTTATATATTTAGCGCGCAGCCGAGGCCCGTTGGGATGAAGCCTCCAATGTAACCATTAAAGTCAGTACCAAACCCTGTCCTAAATGTCGCACACCCACTGAGCGAGATGGTAAGTTGAGCATTCTGTTATATATTCTTCAATGTTTTCGTAACGCCATTCCTTGATACAATTTCTCGCTGCAGGTGGCTGTATGCACATGGTCTGCACACGTTCCGGCTGTGGTTTTGAATGGTGTTGGGTATGTCAAACTGAATGGACACGCGACTGCATGGGTGCTCATTGGTTTGGTTAAGGCTGACACTTTTTATTTGGTTTTTATTGCTGACTATTACGTAAAATGTTTAAATTGTTAGTTTTATTACAGTAAAAGCACCCAAAAAGAACTAGCCAACACCCTGTATGACGTCTACTGAACAATCAATAACCAAGTTAAAGAGGGTCGACTTTGCTTTACCCTGACTTCTCGTTGTTTATATCCTTAATGTTCTTTATATATAAGCTTATTTTGGTTATCCATAATTAGGCCTATTGTAGGACGAATTGATTCTAAAAAGTTACAATTTCCACGAACAGATTTGGAATCGCTAAAGACAGCTCGGTGAACTCGGTAAGAATTTAGACGTTTTTAAGTAATTTTACAGCCAATTAAAATTTTTTTACTTGTTTAATTTTCCAAGTGTGTCAAATATTTTCAATGCTATTTCAAAATAAAGGTTCCAGTGACGAACAATTTTGAAAACCAATCCAATGCTGAATAAAAACAAAAACTGTTTTAATTCTTATATATAAAGGTAGTAACAAAAGCTTTTACGTGCCAACTGAAAGAAACTTTTAACAAATATTGTTAGACATCACACAACTGGTGAATTCGTGTTAAAATCGATGGATACATGTTATACTAGCGATGTTTCTGCCAAGTTAATATACTTTGTGAGCAAGGGGGTATGACAAAACACCCTTGACTTGGCGGGAGTTTCAGGTTCCTACCCCACTGTGTTCCTGCGTTGCGTGCGCAAGCTTTGTTTACGTTTTTTTCCCCCCTTTTTTTTTTTGCTAAGTTTATGAAAAAACCGCAACAAACACGTGCACCGAACGGTCCTAGTGCGCAGGGAGAGATAGAAATAAATAAGACGAGCAAAAGAGAGACGGATCTGATAGCACTCTCCCAGATTTAATCAATATGAAATGTATGTGCAAATGTGGTTGATGGTCTGTTTACTGGTGCGAGTGTACTTATGTGTTTACCTTTCCGGTTTGTCTTTAGACTTATCGGTCACCTGACATATGCCACAAGTTCACTGACCAATATCAATACCCAAAATTATTTTAAAAAATTTTAAACACTATGAAATGAAATGTCTCTGAAATGTATGCTATAGTTTTTATTAATTCCTAGCCCGGATATCAATAAATATCGGGGAAACCCCCAAGAGGAAGCTCGCTCTTTTTGACTTCAGCTCTCTCGGTCGCACTCTGTCGCTCTAGATTTCCGTTTTTGGCCTGGCGGAGCTCTCTGTTTTTGTTTGATTTCTGTTTTGTGCTCTAATTCGTAAGCAATGTGTATTTAATCGAATTCTATGCGGGACAATGAAAAAGAGAGAAAGAGCGCAAAACAGGATGAGAGAGAGAAAGCGCGCAAAACGCATTCCTCCCTCTTTCATTTGTGCTTGGCTAAATGACAGTTAATGAGAAAGAGATTGAGAGGGGAAGTAAGAGAGAGAGTGCAAAATGCATCGCTCTCTCTTTTTTTTTTTTTTTTTTTTGCCAAAGCTTTCTCTCGCGTCCATCAAATCGGGTCACATTGGGTTCCCCAGTGCAGCAAGCTGAGCTGTTTTGTTTTCCTTCTGGCTTTTCTCTATTGCCGTCTTTTGCCAGTTTTCTTCTTCTTTTTCGTCGTGGTCGTCGTCGTTGTCGTTTTGTTGTTGTGGGCATGAGGCGAGGCAATGGTATTGGATTGGATAGGGATTGTGGGGTGATACGATGGCACGGTGCGGTATAGTGGGATGTAGAATGGTAGGTATGGGTGCGCTGCCGTGTTGAGGCTTTTCGGTGTATAAATGGTAGCATGCGAGTTGTATCACATTTCAGTCTACATCGGACTTTTGCGCGCGCTGCACACACGCTGCTGCCTAGCTGGCTGGGTGTCGGTATAAACCGTTAATAAATAAATGACATTTACATGGTGTACACGGCAGAGGCAGAACAGAAGCAGCACTATCAGAAAGCAGAGCAATACCAGCGCTGTCGACAGAGCATTCTGTGTGTTGATCGTTACGCTCTTCAAATTTCATCTGCCAGAGATTGCCAAAGAGAAAGAAAGAGCGACTGAGAGAAGATTGTGTGTGAACAGTTAGCTGGCCCGTCTGGGCCTCTGTAAATCGTATTTTTCTTTGGTTTGTTCAAAAAGTAACGGAATTTTAGCTAAGGGAAAGTTATTTAAAAAAATTTACAAGAATAATTTAGTAGAATTTGCAAGCAAATTAGAAAAAACAACAATTTAAACGAAAAGAAAAAACTTAAAAACAAAAATTACATTTGAAAATTAAAACCAACTTGATTAATTAATCAATATCGTAAACTACAGGTAACTATATACGAATGTATATACATATATGTGTAATAACAAAAGTGAATGTTAATATACGTTTCATATAATTTCCGTTAATTTAACGTTTTAAAATTGCATGCAATTTTATTTTAAACTATCTTTGCCTTCATAATTCTATATACATAGTTTTTCAATAATTTTAGAAATAATTTGCAAAAGACAGAGGAGAAAAAAAAGAACAAAATGAGGACAATTTTAATAAATATTTGAAAATATTATACATATTGACTAAACCCTTTTTTGCGATTACTTTTTTCTACTAACCTTTTGATTATCGAATCTCTCAAAATTGCCAAATTGAACTTAAATTGAAATTTTGTTTACTTATAAAAACAGACAATTAAGTGCAAAAATCACAAACCAAATGAATAAAAATTAAATTATTAGTTTGCTTTAAATGTTTAATATTTTCAAATATATTTAAACTTTTTTCTCAATATATTTTTGATTTATGTATAAAAAAATGTGGACATATTTATTAATTTTACAATTTTTTTGTATAGAGAAAGATGGAATTTTTTTAATTTTTGTGGTAAATGAAATTTTAATTGTTTATGCATTAATAATTCAGTATTTCAGCATTGATTTCATCTGGGCATAAAATATTACAAACAGTCGTTGCAGTCCACTATTTGCCCCAATTATTCAGAATGAACATCATTATCATCGTGCCGCCTCTCGATTAAAATACCAACAAAAATCTGCTGCATACATTTAGGGGCTGTCAATATTTTGCAAGCGTTCAAGTGCTGCTCAGGCTCGTTGCACATACGCAGCGTATGACGTGAATGGAACGAGTAGGTGGATGTTGTGCTGTATGCGAATATATGATGTTATGTGTGACTGGAACAAGTGATAGGGGAAAGACGAGGGTAGAGAGTAGGTCCTGGACGACTCTGGGCAAACTATGCGCGGCAGCCAAAAGCTAAAAATGCGTTGTCGTCTCGGTCTGAGGCTGCTGTTTTTATTGATTTATATACAAACACACAACACATACACATACTTGTTTCACCGTTACAACAGGGCGGCTGTTGCTCACACACACACACCCACAAACAGGAGTACCAACAGTAGCAGCAGTAACAGCAGCATCAGCATCTCGCCATTAAAATTGCCTACATACACACACACGCAAACACACACACACACATGCACACTCACTCATTCAACTTCCGTTTCCTTTTGACGAAGCAAGAGACACCGCGAGAGAAAAAGAGAGAGTACTTGCGAGGGCAACTGGGAGAGAGTGTTGGCCAGATTGCAATGGCTCAAAACTTATTACTCGTACACTTGGCTCATTTCACTTACAGTGTTTCAATTCACTTTATTTTTGGGGGTTTTCTGTACGTTTTGCATTCATAACCCTTGCCAGAAAGCTCTGGCTCTCTCATACTTTGGTCTTCTGCTCCCCTCCTTATCTCTTATTCACTCTCTCACACTTTCTCACTCTCTCGCACTTTCTCACTCTCTCTCTGTCTATCCTTATTTGTGTGGGACTCTGTTAACTTTTGGCTCTCTTTTTTGAACTCAGGCCGGCATGTTTACATTGATTATGTTAACCCCCCATAGCTTCAGCATGCTGCTTCGCTCTTCTCTGTCATATTTGACTTTGCTAATAGAGTTGCTTACTTTGCTAATTTAATGCCCATAACGGGACATCATTATCATCATCATC
Organism: Drosophila sturtevanti; assembly: GCA_018150375.1. NCBI lineage: Eukaryota > Metazoa > Arthropoda > Insecta > Diptera > Drosophilidae > Drosophila > Drosophila sturtevanti. The sequence goes on from JAECWJ010000688.1 coordinate 13,643,732, forward strand.
ATTATCACTCACCTCTCGTCACTCGGCTCTGCCAATCAATAACAAAAAAAAAAAAAAAATTAAATGTTGACTAGTTTTCATGGCGGCGCTCCCTTTCAGTCAATTATGTGTGTGCTTTTCTTTTATTTTACTTGGTGTTCCTATTTTTTGTTTTTGTTTTCGCAAACCAAAAAAAAAAAAAAAGGGAAGAAAAAAGGTTTATTAATCAATAAACGCACACGCCAAGCGCAAACTCAACAGAATCCTTAGACTAGAGGCTGCTGAAAAAGACATTTTCCTGAATGCCAAACCCCGTCACCTCTTATCAATCTTCTCTTATTTCACTCACTCATCCAATCTCACTCTTTCTCTCTCTCTCTCTCTCTCTGTCTCTCTCTTACGCTCTCTTTGGTCTGTTCAGTTCTCCTCCGTGTGTGCACATTTGTGGCTCATTAATGGTTTTGCATGTGGCCAAAATGCATGCGGTTATTCATTCAATGTATTCATGTGGTTTGTACATGTGTGGTTGTGCTTCTTGTTCCTGTATGTGTATGTTTGTGTATGTTCGTGTAACTGTGTGTGTGTGTGTGCGTGTGTATGCGTGTGATGCGCTCGATAAGTTGAAGTGACTGCTGTTGCAGCTGCTGTGGCATGTGCGTGAGTGCAAAACAAACATAAACATCATTTTGCGCATGGCCTCACTTCTTATGCCCCACCTCCAATTTCTACCTAAACTTTAACCGCCCCACCCATCTGCATACACTTGCCACTTAACTGGCATCATCATAGTCATCATCAGCATCGTCACATTCAGATTGCATGTGCAACCACATGCTGCACTTACTCGGCATAAACGTGATAGCTCTGGCAATTTTTTGGCCAATGATTGCTGCTCTTCTCATTACCATCAGCTTGAAAAATGGCTCAGTGTCAATGGTTAAACTCATTTAAATGTACATTATACATATGTATATATAATATACATATGTATATATATACGCATTTGTTGCTGTTTAAATGCCCTCAAAGCTATTATTTTCCTGACATTGTGTGAGGTGCAAATTAAATGTCTGTTCAGGCTAGGGTTTTAGTTTTTAAATATTTTAGAGTATCATATTTTTCCCAAAATTTAAGTATTAATTATCAAAGTTGTTTTCCCATAACATTTACAAAGATCTGAAGTCCTTCCGCAAGGAAAATGAGTTTCTAATTGAAGTAGATTTTGCCTGGGATATCTATTGTCAGTGAAATTTAGTATTTGCTTTCATTGGACCATTTGCCAGATTTGATCCTTATTCGGTTACCTCTTCATTAATGCGTACATAGTTGTTTCTTTTTTTTATGTTTAACACCTGTTGAATTCCTTTTATATCTTTTGTTAATGGCATGTAATTAAGTTGAACTTGAATTACAAAACTTTGATTTTAATACGATTTAAGTAATTAATCTATTTTTTACATTATTATTCAACTAACTGAGTCATTAATTTCATAAATACAATTTAGCCATTAAAATACATTTGATAGAATTTTAAAATTAGATTGTTAACAATTTACTTTAAAACTAGTTACAATGACAAACTTTTTATTGCTGGTTAAATTTTATATGAATAATTTGTTTGCGGTTTGCTGGCTTGGCGAAAACCGCAACAATTCTATTGCCTACATTAGGGGTGGGGAGTGTGGGGGGAGAGAGAGAGAGGTTTGGACACAAAACTTTTATTTCACTTGACAAGTTTGTTTCTCCGTGGGAATTCACACCTCCTGCTGGACAACTGCCGTAGGCCCATAAGCATAAAATGTTATTGACTTGAATGTTAATTGAATTGTCTAGATATGGCGTTGTCCGGCAAGCACTAGGATTACCAATTCTATAATAAAGCAACTTTTCTCTTTTCTTTCCCCCCACCCCTTGTTTCTTCGTTTCTAGGCAGAAAAACTGCAAAAGTGGCAAAAAAAAAAAAAGAAAAGAAAGGAGCCACACATACATAGAGAGGAATAAATAAAAGGCAACCAAGCGCGTAGTGACCAGACAAGGACATTACAGCAAGAGGAACAATAACAACAAAGACAACAACAAGAAAAGGCCAGCAAGAGAATAGGAATCGAAATAACAGGGTTGCCTCGGCTAGGATAAGGCGATTGGCTGAAGGAAAATCAATAATAGACATATGTAAGAGGATATTGGCACAAGAAAAGGAAGAAGTCGCCGCCGGGGATGGGTCACTTAACTTTCTTAGCGAAGGTTTGAGGATAGCCCAACCATAGTAGTCATGTCGGACAGATATCCAGCGGGAGCAGGATATTACGAGCACCAGCAGCAATCGGCTCAGGCTGCCATGTCCCATCATTACCCACCGCAGACATACAGAACCGGCTATGGCTATCATCATCCTGGCTATGGTCAAGGTTATGGTTATGGCTCATATATGTCCAGCTATTATCGTTATGCTCCGTATGCCTCGCCTCACTATAGCCAACCGCCTCCGCCACCGCCGCCACATCATCATCATCATCAGGGGTTGTTCACTCCCGCTGGTCAGCAATTGATACCCTCCAGTGTCTTGCATTACCCACCCAGGAATCAGCAACAACAGCAACATCACTATCACCATCAGTCCAGCTATCAGCAACAGCAGCAGCAACAGCTACCCACCAGCAACCCATATGAGCCGCCTGTAACTACACCATTCTGTGCTTCCTCTGCCACTTCACCCTCACCGTCTCCCTCACCCTATGCGCAATCAAGAGGTTTTAGTTCGTATCATCCTCCTGCTGGACGTTCTTCAACCCCAGCGCCAAATCGAACAGTTTTGCCGCCCAACTATTTAGAACCGCTTAGAAACTATGCAGAGCAACATCATCTACAGTTGGCTCGATCGACGCCTAAATTGGAAGAGCCTCATTTGCCCCTAGGCATAAATGAACTGCAGGATGCAGGAGAAGCAGCAACAGTCTCATCCCCACCCCAAAGGCTTCTTACATCGCCGCCATTGATCAGTGCCACTGGGACAGATAGCGGGATCAGTAATTGCAGTACTCGGGCTAGAAGTGATAGTAGTCAGAGTACTCCAGTATATAGTGGTGAATATCCTGTCAATATGTCAGTGGAATCAGCATCGTGTGTGTCATATCATTGCCCGGCCGATGGTAGAGAATATGAGGAAGAGCAACAGCAACAACACCAGCAACAACATCAGCAACAACAGCACCACCAACAACAACTTCAACATCAACAGCAGCAGCAAGAATATCAACAACAGCAGCAGCAGCAACATCACCAACGACAGCAGCAAGAACAGCAGCAGAAAGAATATCAGCAACAGCAGCAGCAAGAATATCAGCAGCAGCAACAACAACATCAGCAACAGCAAGAACAGCACCAGCAGGAAGGTCTAAGAGAAGAGTACAAACGCCAACAACAACAGCAGCAGCAGCAGCAGAAAGAAGAGCAAAAACAACAGCAGCATGAACATGAGCAACATCAGCAGCAACAACAACAACAACAACAAGAGCAATCAACAACAGAGTCTTTGGAAAATGAAAAGGCAATATCTCCACTCAATATTCCTGGTAAGTTGGCAGTTCTTTCCCAATTTATTTTACACTCTATTTAATTTGCAATTATGCGAGGGGAACTTATGTAATTTATGCAAACATATGTCAGAGTGGATTATGTAACAAGTCTCTAAAATTAACAAGGTGACAACATACAGTGGAGCAAGATAAATTGAAAGGGATTTACTTAGTAATTTGTCAGAAACTTTATTCATGCTCAAAATTATTTGAAAATGAATAAGCATGAATGTTTGACTTTCTATTCCAAATTCGGATAATTCTAATCTGTTATAAAAAGTTCTTTTAGGATATATAATTAATCAAAATTGCCCACTGTGCCTTCTTGACTTCTGATTCCCGTTTCCTGATTCTGCATGCAAATTAATGCAGAGGGAAAAAAACCTAACTGTCCATTTGCGTTGCCGTCAACGTTGTCAGAGCACAAGGGCTGCCTCTGCTGGCTTGTCAAGCGAATGTCCGTTAGATTTTTAAGCTCTTACAATCCTCTCTCTTTCTCGCTCTCTAGTAAACACTCAACCAATCAGCGTTGGTTAACAAGTGAAATACTTCCGTTAGTTCCTGTCAAGCGTCGACTTGCTCCATGGAGAGATAGGGGGTGGGTTGGGTGCATATGGGCCGTTAAATGGTAGATGGTAAATGGGTTGAATGAAAGATTGGAGATGGGCTGGCAAGAGAGTAAATGAGAGAGGTGTCAAGCCTACGTCATGGGTCTTTAAAAACTTCAAAAATTAGCTGTCTGTTTAGGCACGCGACAGAGTCAGAAATTCAGAATCACAGAGTCAGCGAGAGTTTGACTCTTGATGAGTCGAAATTTGTTGGCAATTCTAGTAGAAGCGGGGGCGTGTATACCCAGAAATACATACATACATACATACATACATACATACACACATACATACATACGTATGTATGTTTGTACAAGTGTGCAAATCAATAAGTTAACTTTTTGATGTTGTCGTTGGTGGCCAGGTGCAAAAAAAGTTGGCCCTCAATCCAACCACAACCCGGACATATGTCAGATTATTTTTTTCTCTAAATATTTCGTAATGCAAACGAACCTCCAGTTCTCTAGATTGAGTATTAGTATGAGTTTGTGTGTACGAGTGAGTGTTTGGAGTTTCAACGTTATCAATGGGCGTTTGACTTACACCACACACACACACACACATAAATTCATACAAACTCCCCGTTTTCTATTCATAAATGTGTGTGTGTGTGTGTGTGTGTGTGTATGTATGTATGTATGCATATACATCAGGGGTGTTTGCTATTTGTCTCTGTGTGTATGCGTAAAATGTCATCATAGTCAGCATGTAAATGAACTTTACAGTGTAATATGGTGGTTGTTGTTAGTATTGCTGCAGCACACAGACATGGCGACACCCTAAGGCAAAAAAATCAATGTCCGTTATGTCAAATAAATTGACGCAAAAAACGCACACACACAAATACATCTACGAATTGGCATATTAAAGTTATATAGGTGACTTAAGCTCTAGGACTAACTCATTCAGTAGAAGTAGATACTGAGATTTAACTGTTTTCTTATTTATAAAATATCGAATATTCCAACCTCTTGGCTGTCATTCAAATTTATATTTAAATTGGGCATTTGTTATGGCAATGATTCACCTGTTAAATGTAACCTCAAGGAATTACTCAGGCTTCCAGTGAAATCAGTAACCCAATATTCAATGTTCGGGTATGTATCTCTGATGGCCCCTTATACTGACATATTCTCAAGCAACTATAATGCCATCTGACTTTTGTATACATATTTATGTACATATGTATGTATGTATGTATCCATGCTAATAGTTGGATGTTATTCCAGTGGAATCGTCAGCTGCCTTTGGAAGTCTGACAATTAAACATAAAATTCAAGTTTTGTTTATTCCTATGAGAAACAAACATATGTTGTACAGTGTCAACAAGATTGTTCCTGATCGAGATCAACTTTTCGTTGCTTTATAACAATTTTTGGTCAATATTATACTTCCCAGTTTATTATACCACATATATTTTTTTTTTTTTTTGGAAATTGATGAGTAGCACCCGACCTCTACCACCCCTACACTCTCACCATCATAATTGATTTATTACCGCGCAAATTGCCAAGAGCAGTAAATGCAATACGAAAATTGCAGGCGACAGCAACAAAATATATAAAGCAAATAAGTAAACAGTCGCATGCGCTGAAAAGCATGCTACGAATTTTTGTTGTCATGCTGCTCACGCAAACTTGGACACACACACACAGAGACAAGGCGCATATGTACATGTACATGGGATATACGCGTTCAACAAGTGCATGACTCTCACGGCCCCAAACTCTCTTGCTCACACTCTACATCTGTCTGTGGCCCTCTGCCTGTGTTCCTCTCTTTTTCCCTCTCACTCTCTCTCTTTCTCTCTGTCGATTTCTCTGATAAGCGGGTGCAAAATAAAAAAAAAAACAAAAAAGGGAAGAAAGCCCTTGTGCCTGGGCCTGTTCTGCTTTTTAACCCTTGATTGCCTTTTGCACGCATGACAAAATAATTAGAAAACCCAAAAATCAAAATACAAAATAGGAAAAAAAAAAAAAAAAAAAAGAAACATATAACGGGGAAATGGTTAAAGGAAGAATAAGGAGCGTTAAATCTTTTTTATCTATATTGATTTTGCTGCCTGTTTGCCTATTTTCCAGATGACATAAGCGCCTCAACTGCGAAGTCAACGGCAACCGAGGCAGAGGCGTTAGAGACAACTCTAGCTCCACGTCCAACTGCAGATTCAGCATTAGCACCAGCAGCGACACCTCCAGTGGTGCTGCCCAGCCTTGATAAGACAGAAGTAACGGATGTGGAAATCAATTTGGCGAAACCCCACAAGGATACAGCATGTACAACAGTTATAGCGACGCCGCCACAGGATGCTGACGAGTCGCCCACGTCTAATCTAATAATAAGCGAACATGCAGAGACAGAGCCGGAACCGGAGGGGGTAAGAATGAAATTATATAGACAGCAAACATACGAACAATCTAAAAGAGAATCGCATAGATGGATAGCAAAGTAAAAGAAATGAGAAAACCAGAGAGAAAAATAAAACTGCAGCGGCAGGAGCAGCATCCCGGCTGCTGATTATGACCAAGCTCAGAACATAAATTAGGGCAAACGTAACCGAAAAACGAGCAAAGCCTGATAATGACACAGCCTCAACAATGAGCATCCCTTCTCAATGCCCCCCCTTACTCGTTCCATATTCTTTACGCAGAAACAAGCAAAAAAAAAAAAAAAAAAAAGAGAAGACCAAAAGCAAAAATGCGTTTAGCTCCATCGACCGGCTTTCTAGGCAGCAGCAACAGAGAGCGAGCTTCAAAAAGCTCAAAGAGAGAGAGAGAGAGTGTGTGTGTGAAAGAGCAGCAACTGCTTTTAGCCGGAAACCATTTTACAGGGTGTCCAAAAAAAAAAACAAAAAAAAAGAATGAACTAAAAGGAAAAAATAAAGAAGCATTTAAAAGGGGGGGGCAGCCTATTGATTTTTGGGGGCGCTTACGTTGAACTTCACCCGGCTGACAAGAGCTTCTTTCTGCTAGTCCGAGATAGGGAAGTGTGGAGGCTCCTTTATGGGGTTGCCTGGTAACATGAGCGCCTGGGTTTGACTGGTTGCCACTTGAGCAGAAGCAACTGTTTTCTTTTTTTCCTCTTTTTTTGCTTTCTCCTTTTTGCTAAAACTAAATCGATTTTTATGTATTTTTTCTGTTATTTTCCTTTAGCCAACGTCAAACTGGAGTCCTTTGCAGCGACGACCGCTTACTCCTCCCGTGCCACAGAATTCGCCAGTGGGCTATGGCCAATCCACAGCAACTTTGCCAAGTCCTTTAAATCCTTTAATGCAACTGCAACAGCAGCAACATCAAGCTACATCAAACAATAGCAATGGCAGCAGCAATACCAAACGTTCTGCCAGGCATCGAAGCGGTAATAACAATGGCAACAGCAACAGCAACATTGGCAACAGCAACACTAACAGCAGCAACAACAATCGCATCATTGAATGCGATCTAATACCGAGCAAGAAATCAAAACGTAAAACAAATAAAAGGGAAAGCGGTAATGGAAATGGAGAAGTGCACGAACAATCGGAGAATATGGAGAATTCGGTGAGAGAGCAAATAAGGGTGAGTGAAGTATGTAAAATTAACTGATCAAGGATGCGAAATTGGTTAGAAATAATCTTAAAATTTATGCATTTCAATATCTTTCATTTATAACTAAATTTTTAACCAAATTTGTTTTTAGGATATAAAGCCATTGCCTGGTTTTCTTCAAGCTTTTGGTTCTACCGAAATTGGACGTTTCTCGGAAAGATTTCTACAAACAACCGAAAGTTTTGTGGAACATCTGGCCGAGGAATATGCTGCATTTGCAGCAGCAGCAGCAGCAAATGCTAATCTGAGCAACAGCAGCCACAATTCGTCTATGTCCTATAATTACTATGAGACATCGCCATCTTCTTCGTCGTCGTCATCGACATCAGCAACGGCAGCAGCGGCAGCAACAGCGGCAGCGGCAGCGGCAGCAGCAGCAGCAACGGCAATAACATCACCAACACCTCCTCCCCCTCAAAGCTATTATCAGCATTATGAAGAGCACAACAACAACAACCATAGCAGCATTAGCAGCAGCAACAGCAACAACAACAACAACTATTATAGCCATCACCCAATGATGACGGGAAGAAATCCGAGAATGCGTAGCGGCTATGGAGGGTATGGTGGATATGGTGGGGGCTATAACGGTGGCTATGGGTATCAATATCAAATGCCTGACTACATGGCGTATGAGCGATATGCCGGCGCCTATGGGACAGGACCAGGACGAAATCGTCATCATTATCGTCACGGGGAAATACGTTGTAATGGCTATTAAAGAATCTAATGGAAATCTAATAACCATATACTAAATATATATATACATACATATATATATATACATATATATATATTATACATACAAATTAGATATGTATTTAGAATTGTTGTTGTCATTTCAAACAAACAAAAACAAAAACAAACAAAAACAAAACAAAAATAAAAATTCTCTGTGTGTGCCTTTTTCGGTCAACAAAATGCAACAAAAAAAAAAATGATTTACCAACAAAACACAAAGCCAAAATATTGTTAGAAATGCAAGTTGCATGTAAATTGAAATAAAACAGTTTATAAATTAAGTAGTTGAATGTAATTTTTAAAACAAATCTCCCACTGTACATAGAATTAAATGCATTTCATCTAATATAAGTCTAAGGAGAATGTTTAAATGAAAAAAACAAAAATAGAAAGAGAATCGTACTATATATGTACATTTATTGTGTGGTTGAAATTGTAAAACGTTTTTCTCTCTTCTTCACGAATCTATATGCAATACACTATATAGGTGTATTCAACGATAAATGTTTGATAGCCCAAAAATGTGTATACATGAGCCAAGTGCTATAATCGGTATACCGATTGTAATATATACCCTTGCAGTTCAATTTATATACATTACATTATATACATTTTCTAAATAAGACAATTGTCCGTTTTAGAAGAGCTATAAGACAATAAATAAGAAATACAGATTTTAACATGAAGCTGCATATATAAATCTATAGAAAACCAGGATATAATTTAATAATACCTTTTTGCCAGGAGTCTAATTTCTAGCAATCTTTTTCATATATCACCAAGTGATTACATTCTACATTCTGATCTTTTTAATGGGACCATTCAGAATTTAGATATATCCAAAAATGCCAACATTTAGATCTTTATATGTCAGCTATGCCAATAGAAATTCGTTACATAAATTTAGATTTATTTACTTAAAATTTTCAATAGGACATATAAGGAATCAGTAGACCATCTATATCTAACTTGGACCTCTGCAAGGGTATACAATAAAATACCAAATAAATAGAAAATGTGCCATTATAAAAAAAATGTTTATATAGGTTTTTATTTGTTCATATCAAATGTAAATTACTTTCAACCAATCACATTTTCTAATATATTATATATATATATATATATATTATACAGTATATATATAACCAAAATCCAAAAATTTCAAATTGTAAAAATGAAATTAGAGTCTAAAAATACAAAACACCAAAAATGAAACAAAAAAAAAAAACCCAAAACAAATTGAACCACCGCACTAAATCTTATTTCAACTTTTTTTGCCCCCATAATTTTTGAGGTTTTTTGTACTTTTGACCAACTTATTTCTAAATAGATTTTTGTTTAGGTTTTAGTTTAGGATTTTATTTTTAAGTGCCTTAATTTATATATGTATATGTTTTAGGTTGTTTTCAAAAAAAAAAAAAAAGAATAACAGTTTTTTAAACAATTTTTCCCTGTAGTGAAAACCCAAAAAACAAAGACAAAAAAAAAAGAAACGAAAAAAAAAACCAATCCCGAGAGTTCAGGTTTCAAAAAATGGGCCCAAAATGACAAAATAAAAACCAAAACTAAAATAAATCAAGCAAAAAATGGAAGAAAAAAATTTAAAAAAACAGACCTAACACACACATCGAGAGCATTATTCAAAAGAAGAGCGCAAGAAAATTTAATTAAATAGCGATTAAATATTAGTTAAACAACTTAGTTAAAATTTAAGAGAAAATCACATTAAGACAACCCTCCTCCCCCTTCTTTCCCCCTCAACACCACCCTCATCATGTTCCATGTGAGCAACTTTCTAGCAAATATGCGAGGGTTAACCTAAAAGTTAAACAATGTAAATGTTTTAATAATTCGAGGCTCGTTTTTTAAATCACAATTTGCAGAGTGATTACAAAAATTGTTTTTAAAGCACTTCTTAATAGCAAGTTGCAAATTTTCTTAACATAGAAATATTTCTTAAAAAGCTAAATAGTTCCTTTTTAAAGCACTACATACAAACATAGATAGATACATAGTTCTATGTGAAACATCCTACAATCATTTAACTGACAAATATCCTTCTCAATGATTCTCGTCACTATATCTCTCACAGATCAGGATGAAATCTATTATTGTTAAATAGGATTTAGCATTCTCCATGAATAAGGATAAGTCGAATAATGCGCATTTGTTGATTATAAAAGCATTAAACGTTTTAATAAAGCACATTACAAAAAAAAAAAAAAACAATTCCTTTTTTCACGGCTCAAATTCTACTTCACATAAAAAAAAACACATAATTAATTTAGAAATGTTTCTATTTTTCTTTTCCTAACAAATGTTTAAATAATGCTTAAATGTTGTTGAATTTGAGTACAAAATGCACATTTTAATGACACTACTTAAACAAATATTAGCTTAGCATTTATATATTTGATTCACTAACAAACGCTGAGATAAAAGTCTATCCAATCAATATATTTTGTTCATAAATTTACATTTTCTTTACATATTTCTTGGTCAAATCATCAATTAAGTAATGAAATAAATTGTGAAACTTTTAGTTTGACCCTCGCAAAGAAAGATATTTATATATATGTGGATATATATACATACTACATATATAAAATCGATGTAAATACAAACAAAACGAACACAAAAAAATGGAAACCCCAAAAACTTTAACAATTTTAAAAAATAAAACCACAAAGAAAAAAATCTAAGCAAAAAAATGAAAAAAAAAAAGTTGATAAAAAAATGCTTTGTTGTTTTTTATTTTGTTTTATATATATTTCGGGTTCTGTTTAACTGTTGATTTTTATTCATTTTGTTGTTGGTTTTTGTTGTTTTTTTTTTTTTGTTTTAATTAATTTATAAATATTATTACATATAACCTAGAAATTGTTTTTTGTTTTGTTGTGATTTGTTTTTTTGTTTTTTTTTAAATTAATTACAAAAATAGTTCAGTTGTCAGTAAAAATTAGAATTTAGTTGAGCGGCAAAAAGGGACAACGAAAAAAAAAAAACAGAATAGAAGCAAAGTGTTAAGTGAAAGCTTAAATACATAAAAAAAAACATTTTTGAGGCAGAAATTATTTGTTTAAGAGAGAGAAAATGACTTATCAGTAAATAACTTTTTAAACAATATCGAGCAAGGAAGCAGATTGCGGGCGGCGGAAGTGGATTTGGTGCGCCCAAAGCAAAGCATTTAGTGTGGACGAGGGGATCAAAGTGTTGGCTATAGTTTAATAAATGTTGTTCATTCTTTTTTTTTTGTTTTCTTCTCTCTCTTTTATTTTTTTTTTAATTCGCCTGTTACAATTTGTTATAAATAATTTCTCCCCTTGATTTTTAGTTTTTTTCTGTTTTTTTCGTCTTACTTTGTTCTTAAAGGTCATTGTGGTTGAGGGGGTGAGGAGGTAAAGGGAGTGGTGGTGGGGATTATGGGATTTTAGACAAATACACAATCAATTTTTTTTTTTTGTTTTATCATCGGGTATCATTTTGTTTTTCGTTTTAGATGACTAAATAATTAGTTAATTGTATTAAATATGTTTTTATATATATATATAGCATTAAATGTCTGTATCCGTCCTTCCTGTTTCATCTTTTGTCTACTACTTTCGCCCTAAGCTAACGCCCGTCAAAGAATCACGATCACGATCGCGATCGCCTATGGTGTCTTTGTATGAATAATGGCGTCCTGGAGATATGCCCCTTAATCATGATGATGAGGCGGCTGAGGAGTTCTTGGTTGATGATCCGCCGCCTCCGCCACCGCCCCCCATTGAATTTTGCTTCTGCTTTTCTATATAAACATTGAGCAATCGCACTTTGCTCGGATTTAGTATGGATAGCTTGGGTTTAACCTTCTCCTCACCGAGTACAATGTACAGTTTGACTATACAAAAAACGGCGGCTTTCCGTACCATTGATTGTTGATCATCGGCTGATCGTGCCAGATTTGGGAAAACCATATCCAAATGATTATCTGTGATATCAGCTCCATGATGTTCGGTAACCTCCAAGAGCAATTTAATGGCGCACAAATTGGCCGGAAATTGTCCAGTGGCAATAACCGGATTCACTATATTTATTGATAGATCTAAAGGCAATGCTGGTGCTATACGCGGTATCATACCATCAATTTCGCGCAAAGCCTCTTTACTATGCTGATAGCATTGTATTATCTTTAATAAGATCAATTCTAAAAAGTTCATCCAATGATGCCGCATTTTATCACTGCGCATAATTTTGCTCAATACATGAAGACCGGCAATAACCACATCGGTATTATCCGCTTCCAGAATGTTGAGCAGCATACGCATTATCGATCTAAAATGTTTATTAGGTAGATCACAATTTCCTCCTCTAATACAAATGCCCAAATTGGTTAATGTTGAGCATAATTGATCGACAGGTTGATCTTTGGTTAGGCTAAGGGCCTGACGTATTACTTCACTTTCTGGCACATCATTGGGCAATATTAATTCTCCATTATCCGCCATACTAAGAGATATTAATAGTTTACCTTCGCTAGATCCCACACCAGATCCTGATGATGGCGGTGGCGGTGATTTATTTCTATCCAAATTATCCAATCTCATTGTTGCCGATTCCGGTGTATTGGATTGTGTTGTATTTGCCGATGATTGTGTTTTGGAATTCGAGGATAGGGACGCACATGAGTCCTGTTGTTGCATCTGCTGATCATTATATTGTAAATGGCCATTACCAAAACCATTTGGTGCCAATGAATGATATTGTCCACCAAAACAGGAACGTATTTCCTCTGATGTTTTCTGTATATTATGCTGGACCTCCAATTCCGATGAATACAGCATTTCTTGCTCAACTGACGATTGACGCGAGCGTGGACTAGTTGTTGTATTTAATTGAAGCGAACTAAATGGCCCAACAGATGGACTTTGCAATGGTTTTGGACTGCTGCTACTCAATGGCGATGATGTGGGTGAATTACCTCCAGAGTTTCCTGTACTTTGACGACGCATATGCGATTGTATGCACAATCTAGCCGAATCCTGATAACCTTTTGGCAAATTTGCCAATAATTTTGTCATTTGTGGTGTATTTAGATTATATAATGCCACCAAACAACTGCGCGCCTGTGAACGTAACTCAATCGATTTCTGATCGGATGACAATTGGGCCAATTTTAATACAGTTCGTTCGCACGATTGACTTTGTTCGCTTGGAAAATCACTAGATTTACAATAGGTATTGGCCAAATCGGTTAGGAATTTCAATATTGCTATTCTCGTTTTTGTGGTGGGCGTTTGCGTTGAATCGGAAATGATGCGGAAGAGCTCTTTCAATTGCAATTGTGTGGGAAAATATTCATGGACCACTTGCAATGTTTTCCAAATTTTACTATGCATTGAATTTAGTAGATCGGTGCCCAACTTATTAAATAATCGTGTCAATAATATGAATAGCCAATCATGTAAATCGGTAGAATGATTTAATATTAATTCGGTCACGGTATCTAAAAATAGGGAATAGACCTTTGTGTGTGTATCCATAAACATTTTACGAAACATATCCAAAACGCATTGCAATTGCTGTTGGGTCAATTCTTTGCCATCGGCCAAATATTGTGTTAGACTTATCAAGCCATCTTTACGCTCGGACCAATGAGTGGAAGCGCAATACTGTATAATTGTTTCAATGTCATCGAAGGGCGCTCTTTGTGTGCTCCAATCAAGGCGAGTGCGTGAACCGCTTAATGAATAATTGGAATTATTGCCACGCGTATAGCTTGAATCGAAGGAACGTTCGGAGCATACAGAACTGGCTTCAGAATCAATATCATCGGACTCATCACGACCTAAGAGTTTACGTCCCATTCGCATTCCACCGGAACGCATATAATCACCAGATACGTAATCACCTTGACCATCATCTGGTCCCAAAGTGTGTTCAGCTTCGCGTGATTGGGCCAAAAGTCGTGCCGCTGCCAATGGACGTTGCGGATTATTACGTTCTGGCGTTCTGCGGGATCCTGTACCAACTGAATATAAGCTACGTTTCATTAGATTGCCACCAGCGGCTGATCTAGTGGGACTTGTCTCCCTGGAACTAGCTGTACTTCGGGGTATCCCTGATGCTTTTTTGGGTATGGCTCCAGTTGCACCACCGCCCCGATAATAGGCTCCAACATAATGATCTCTCAGCTTGGTACTGGGTGAGGTGGATCTAGAGCCGGGCTGAGATTGACTGACACCACTTCTACCTCTGGTTCTGGGCGTAACAGTACCAGGTGTTGTGGCTGGTGTTAAGCCACTTTGGGAATTTAATCTAGGCCTGGGTAATGAACCATTATTGGATGTTGCATTTAAAGAATTCATTGTACCCAATGGTTTCTTCTGCTGCTGCCTGTTATATAGTGTATATTGAGCTCGTGCCTTGGCCCTTTGAGCAGCGGCCGTATCAACAGCCGAAATGGATCTCATATTGGGCGTGGGCTTCTGTAAACTTGATCCGGGTGTACGTCCCAAACGACTGACAGTACGACGTGATTCTAATGGTGCAGTGACACCTCCATTACCTCCCCCGCCGCCGACGCCACCTCCGCCGCCATCTCTCTCCTTTTCCAATGCCCTCTGTGCAGCTATATCAAGGGATCCATATATTTGATCAGCTAACTCAGGAAAATGTCGACGAAATATCCAATAAGCACATCTCGAATGCCTTCTAGCATCACAATCTGCATCGCTTAAAGATTTCTTAAGCGTATCCCTTAATATGAGCGAATGTCTTTCCAGCGCCTTTGTCTGCCACTCCTCAAAGAGTAACACCATCAATTCACATAACGATGACCGAATATCCTTCGATTTCGATTGTTGCAGTGTATCGGTATAGATTCTTAACAATTTCGGTGAATGGGTATACTTGATTATATATTTTAGTGCCAATGTCGATGCCGATGCTATAACCTTTGCACTATTTTGTATTAAATTGATCAATTGTTCCAATATGCTAAAACAAAACGCATCCAATTTTTGCCTCAACACTTTCGACATGTACGCAATTGTAATACACGCTTCACGTATAACCTGGGATCGAAGCTCCTCTTTAAGTATATCCAAAAAACTTAAAGATAACTCTTTTAATTGTACGAGCACAAACTGTGGTTGAGTTTGATGATAATTGAGGAGGAGTAATGCTCGAATTTTCTTTAAGGCATCCACACGCTTTTCCCAATCGAAATTTTTATCGCTTATTACAAATAAAATTTGTTTATATATATCGTCCATATCCTTGGCATGGAATATAGTCAATTGTGGTACTAACTCAAAACTGGCTTCAAAAATTTCCATTGTCACAGCACCAGCATCACCGCTTATATCCGTAATACTTGGCTTTGATCTCAGGGTGGCCACTGCCGAATTGAGTTGCCTTTTGACTATCCGTGTGGGCCTCTCCCTTAGCCCAATATTATCGGCCTCATCCAGGCCATTTCCATTGCCATTACCATTTTTCACAGCCGATGGTAGTAGAAGATCCTCACTTTTGGCCTGATCAAATTTCTGTTCAAGCAGAGCTAATTTCGAAGTTGGCATATCCTCCATGCGTCTCAGATCGGGTCTTAGTCGATCACCCACATGTTTATAGATCTCCACTAATGTCTGTATGGCCGCTTCTCTCACATTAACCGTGGGATCGCCAAGAAGCGAACACACTGGCGGTATATATGTCCTAACACTCAACTGTTGGGTGCCATATTCGTTCAGTGCATTAACAATTGTCTGGAGGAACTCTTCCCGTACCTTGGAATTCTTATGCTTAAAGCAATTCGTGGCCAATTTATCGATTAGACCTTGAGGTGTTAGCACTTTGTGCTCCATTAGATCGCGCAATAGCAATTGAGCCTTCTCCCTAACTGTATCTCGATTATCACCCAATCTATCGATTACATGGGGTAAAACTGTTGCCGTATATGCATTGAAATCATTACCCAAACGTTTAATTAGCTCGGAGAAGGCTTCCAATGATTTTTGTGCTATCTTAAAATGGCTACCCGTTAGCCAGGGCATTAGGCCATCAATGAGGAAGCCCATATCTGTACATTGTATCGAATTGTTATCATCACTTAGAAATGTAACCAAATCTTCTGCCAACTGCACTTTAACGCGCATATCCGCTTTAGGCATCTGTTGAATGAAGCCATCCAAATCGCTTGGTTTTCGGTAGGCCATGTTGTTATTGTTGTTGCTGATGTTCTATATTGTTGCTGTCCCTGTTTTGTGTTAGACGGAGGACGAGGGAAGGGGGCGTGGGCGTAAACCCGCCCTATTTAGACACAGCTCTCTCTGTTTCGTTTATCTCTATGTATCCAATGATTTCACGCATCAACTATAAAATCAGAATAAAAAGGCAAAAATATAATTTAATATTGTTGATTTTTTCAAATGTAAATTAAATAAAATATTTAGTTTTATGACAATACAGGTAAAGGAAAGAAAGGGAAAAACAAACATTTAACCGCATTCTACTTGCATAAATGTCTGGGAATGTAATGACCATAAAATTGCTGTACACATCCCTCCCATTGGCAATATCAAACCAACATGCCCTTTGCAATTCACCAAAGATTCCAATAATTGATTAGGAAATATAAATAAGCTGACCACGTCAAAGTAAAATAATAAGAATTGAACAGAATTTGAAGTCCTTTAAGATATTACGACTCAGCGACTTAGAATTCAGTATTTACATCCTAACAGACATCGTACCCTATAGATCTCACAAGTAAAAACAAGATAATATAAATTAACAATATTTTTGAAATTAAATTGCAAAGAAGAAAAAAGATTCTCATAACATTATCTCATAGTTTTTTTATTCTTTAAAAATAATCTCTTCATTTGCTTACGCAGTTTTATGAATCTGAATCTGAAACTGATCAATCTGAAATAACAACTAATTAAAGAAATGCTGGAATGGCTCCGCCTAGCACTAACTGCCATACAATCATCTGGACACACATGCAAAGTTGTCGAATAACTAGAATAATACACAACTTGGTTTCCCTTTACCAGGTAACATTAATGGCATTAGTGGGGGAATAATTTTAAGAAGTTTACCCGACGTAACCCAATATGTATGCATAACTGTATATTATGAATTTATCTAAACATTTCCACACTCACACCCTTCTAGGTATCATATCAATTAGATCGACATGCCACCTGTGTGTAAACTTATCCTTATGCATATATGTATGTATATTTAATAAACGAAAACAAAAACTAATTTGAAGAATCAAACCCCATAGAGTTATTTAGAAAACAATAATTGTAGAAAACTATAGGAAACGATAATATCAAATGAAACTAAAAACCGTTATTTTCTTAGAGTTTTAAAGCTCATCAAAATTGTATACACTTTTGCTATCCGATTTATCCAGGGTATAGAGTATGGCAATTTGTTTGTTCTGCGCGCGCGCATTCTAAATACAAGAAAAAGCAATAAGAACAACATCAACAAAACTCCCAAAGTGGGCAACAATTTTTGCATGGAGAATGAAGTCACAGAATGTATTGAAATGTAGGTGAATGGCTATGCGGGTGGGTATGGGCATGGCTCTCTTTGTAATGAATATCGAGAGTAATAGAAAAAAAAAATAGAGAGACAAGTTAGAACCGCGAAAGTGGAGGCTTGGAGAGGAGATAAAGGAAAAGAGGAGAAAATAAGCAGAGTAGGAGGGGAGGAGAGTTGGTGTTGGGGTTGGGTAGGTGTTATAAGCTGGAGATGTGTGTGTGTTTGTGGGGAAGGTGTGTGTGTTACATGAAAATACAAATATGAATCATCTCACGGATGGTGGCGGACATGAGCGTGACGAACCCATCCGTTTTTAGTGGGTGGGTGGGCCAGGAAACTAGCTTTAGCTTAGCTCAGAACAGAAGAGACAACGTGTGCGCTTGTCTATCTTGTTTTTCTTTTCTTTTTTTTTTTTTTGGCTGGCAGCGCTGCCAAAGTCAACGTCAAGCCGTCTATGGCAAAAACATAGGCAGATATCAAGAGAGAGAGAGAAAGAGAACAGAAATGAGATAATATACAGCAACAACAATAATTATTATAACTCAGCAACAACAGCGACTTGTTGAGAGAGGGAGAGCACTAAAGTGACAGAGAGAGGGAGTTAATGGAATAGAAAGAGAGTGTGTGAGAGAGCAAGAGGGGGATATAAATTAGCATTGCATACGCAATTTGCTATTTATATACAAAAAACATCAACAAAACTTCAAATCAATGCCAACAGTGGGAGAGGGACAAGAGTGGGGATAGAGAAGGTTAGCACCTGCTTTCGTAACTAAATTTTTGTCGGAACCTTGAGGCTACGTTTAAATTTATATCTCTGGCCGATAAGATATAAGGAAAAATAAATGTTGATGCTGATTACAATTTAACGGTAACGTTAAACTAAAGAACAGCTGCGAATGATGATGTGTTTTTACATATACACTTTTTTTTGGTTAATTAAACACACACACACTCACACACATGTGAATATACAGGCGAACATTTGAAATTTTTAGTTGCCGGCTATGAGTTGCTCTGCTGCCGTTGCTGCTGGTGTTGTTGTCGACGACGTCATTCAGTGGCTAAATGTCACATGCGTTAGAGTGACAGAACGACAGAGAAAATTAGAGAGGCAAAGCCTAAGCGAAATATAACGGAAACGGTTTAGGTAAATTGTTAGCAAAAGATCTCTATTTAAAACAATCGTTTTGCATATACGTATATATATGCATAACACGATATATATATATATATATATTTGTGTGTGTATAAGTATGTGTGAGATACGCACTCGTTCACACACATACCAATTTGATTTGCAAATATCTTGACGTTGACTGCGCTGTTGCTAGTTCTTCTTCTTTCGCTGCTGCTTCTTGTCGCTCTCTTTCTCTCTACAATATTGTTTTGGGTTGGGCTGTCGCTGTCACTTTTGGTCTTTAACAACTGCTTCGTATTGGCCTTAAAAATTGATTTTCCAGTTACCGTTTGAAAAAACAATTTGCTATGCTCACAAGTACACATATTAAATAAACTAAATTCATTTTTAACTACAACCAATTGAACAATTTGCCCTCTTTATTTCTCGACATAGAAGAGTGACAGAGAGAGAATGAGAGCGACAGATCACAATATTGCTTTTCCTATTGTCATTGTTGTTGTTGCTGCTGTTTGTTTTGAAGGGAACGGGGAAGCGGGAGGTGAAGGGTGCCTAGTTAAAGTTTCACTTTGTCATTTGTTGCAGCAGCAGTAAAAAAAAAAAAACAACAAAAAAACACTAAACACACTGACGCACACACAAACACACGCACACTAAATTCCAACGTAGTCCGTCGTCTTCACTCACTTCTCTTTCGGTGAACTTTTTTCTCAGTGGAGTAGGTGACGCGCTGGGGTCGGTCAATAGGCGAGGAGGCGGAGGCAAATAGCAGCACAACTTTCTTCGCTCTTTCAAATATTTTGAGGGATCGAGAGTTCGCTGAGCTCAGACAAACCTCACATCTTGCTACGAATTTGCTTTAGTTGCATTGGTTGTGAAAATTTATTTAATAATTTTAGGACTTTTTGCTTAATATTAACAAACGATTTCTGCCCGTTCCGTTGCGAAAAATAAAGCCAGTGTGCCCGCATCTGTCTTGGATAAAAATACCGAGTGGAAAATGCTAAATGGTATGGCATAAAAAATACCAGAAAATACTACATATCAATTATAAAATAACCTTTGTCATTTTTTAGCGCAATTTGAAAATCGTTAATATTAAAAATGCTCTAGTCAATATGTGTAACCAAAGTCGATGCAAAAGTGAATAGATGTTTTCTGTTAATCCATATAAATGTTCACATATGCCAAATTTACCAAACAAACTGCATCTAACAATGTTCTCAATTACAGTCAACCATTGTCTGTAGTATGCTTTTAGGAGAATACCAAACTAAAACTTGATTAGGTTAAAGATACAGTAGATGCCGGTTATAACGACACTCAAGGGATCAGTGTTTTAGTAATGTTTGTACCAACCAAAATGCGATATGTTCTGTCTTAATTATTGATAAATAATTATAACCGGAATCGTTATAACCTGCACCTACTGTATATGTTTATATATACATATATATAGGGTGACCACATGGGCGTGAGGGTATTCCGGGATGGTCGACCACTACCACTACCACAAAATGCTGATTTTTATACCCTTGCAGAGGGTACATACATACATATGTACAAACTTTATTCATAATGTTGATTATAAAAATTATCATTGATTGGTTTGATTGGCCTACAATTGATTGCACATACATACATACATACATATGTATGTATGTACATACAAATCTTGCTTTGGTTAAACGAATTGATAACTTCTACCAATTGCTTATCAGACAAACGTGCACGCGCCATTCACCAAAGATAGTGAAAAGAGACAATGAAATTGCAGCGTGTCATAAATAGTAGAATGAAACTGAAAACTGCACACATACATACAAATTTATATATGTATTTATATATTTATGTATAGATATATGTACATACATACATACATACATATGTACATATATACATTCATATCAATTTTATTATTTACATGCTTACATACGTATATATTTGCATAAACCTAAATGATTATCTTTGTAAAGTTGTGTGCAATTGGAGATTAAATTTCTAGAATAATCAGTCTTTATTGACCTGATGGACGGCTTGAGCTCTGCCCGAGGGATCTTCGGGGCAGCCCCAATCCAAACGTGGCACCCACTTTACCACAGTCTTGGCAGCCGATTCGCCTGGAAATTGTTGCTCAAAGATATCGCGATAATAAAATGCTTCTTTAGTTGTGGGAGTGTTGTGAGGAAATCTTTGGCCGGCCGTCGCGAATTCAGCATCACTGACATGATCGGTGGCCACTTGACGTATGGTATCGATCCATTCATAGCCAACGCCATCTGAAAACTGTTCCTTCTGACGCCAGAGAACCTCTTTTGGTAGATAATTTTCCGCAAAAGCGGCACGTAGTACGAATTTCTCCAATTGTTTGTTATCCATAATTTTTTCACCACAGAACTCATTGAGTTTACCAGGAATTTTATCCTGCGGTCTTATTGACATGACATAGTTGACAAACGCAGTGTCTAGGAATGGTACACGCAATTCCACACCCTTGGCCATGGCCACTTTATTGGCTCGCAGGCAGTCGGAATTGTGTAGTTGCTGAACACGTTTAACAAGTTCCCAGTGGAATGCCTCCTTTGAGGGGGCCTTGTGGAAATAGAGATAACCACCAAATATTTCATCCGCTCCTTCACCCGATAAAATCATCTTAATTCCTGTGCTTTTTATATATCTGGTAAGGAACAACATGGGGAGACTGCATCGAACAGTGGTAACATCGTAGGTTTCCAGATGATAGATTATATCACGTATTCCATCCAGAGCATCGTCAATTTCAAAAACTAATTCCTTATGATCGCTTTTTATATATTTCGCAACCTTTTGGGCAGCTTCGAAATCGGGAGCATCGCGCAAACCCACTGAGAAAGTCTTTAAACGAAAATGGGGATCGTGTTCCCGCATTATTTTGGTGGCTATTGCAGCTATCAGGCTGGAATCAACGCCACCTGAAAGTAGAGCACCAAAGTGTACGTCACAGTGAAGATGAGTTCTTACAGACGATTCCAGTTGTGAGCGCAGCATAACTAAATCGCACTGTAGAGTAGGAATCTCTTTCAGCCAAGGTTGATCAAAGTAGTTCCAGGTTTTTAATTGACTAACGGAACCATATAAAACTTTGCCGGGTGGAAAAGTCGAGACTTCTTGACAGCAGTCTACTAGGCATTTCATTTCAGACGAAACCCATAGATTACCCTCGATGTCCTTGCCATAATACATGGGTATTATGCCAAAAGGATCACGTGCAAGAACGATCTCTTTTTTTTTCTTGTCGTACAAGGCAAAGGCGAACATTCCAGTAACGTGTTTTAACAAATTAATGCCATGCTTTTGATAAAGTTCCAGAATGATATGGCAATCACTTTTCGGCTTATATGATGGTCTAGTCTTCGCTATTTCTGCAGAAAGTTCCAAATAGTTGTATATTTCTCCATTGGCCACTAATGTAACACTGCCGTCGTCAGAAACGAATGGCTGATCGCCATGTTCAACACCTACAATACGGAGACGTTCATGTACCATGGCGACGCCATCTTCAGCAATAATCTTGACTCCTGTGGAATCGGGTCCACGATGCCGTTGGCGCCCACTTTGACGATATGCCAGCTCACGGAAACTATGAAGACTCTTTAGATGAATTCGAGGCTTAATGGGTTGACCATCCCGGGAAAATATTGCAAAAATGCCACACATGCTTCACTTCTTTTTTTTTTTTTTATTATATATCAAACTTCTCAAAAGCACCTTTCAGTCACACAGCCAAATCGTTCTGAGCTCATAAGCTCTACCATCAGCTATTTAAATAAAGCTCTTATTTGTGCTTTTATTTGTATACCCTTGCAGAGAGTATATTAATTTTTATTGCTGTTTGTCTGTCGGTGCGCCCGTCTGTTTGGGTCATCAGCTTCTTCGCCAATTCCCTTAAGGCTACAGAGCTAAAATTTTGCACATAGACTACTTTGTATAGCTCGCAATCATCCCGACCGGACGATTGATGTTTGTTAAGCATATGCGACAAAATTTAATATTTTTTGAGTTTAATATACATATAATGTATGTAATAATAATTTTGCCAAGTTTTATCAGAATCGGTTGACTATATCATATCGCTGACAAGGACCTTAAATATAGATTTGACTAGTGTTATACATATATGTACATCTTTAATGGTTTTGGTAAATTATATATGCATAATTGTCAAAGAGACAATATACAAAGGGTATATGAACTTCGGTACGGCTCATTTTCTGACCGCGTCTGATGTATGACATTGTAGTAATTTCATCATCTGCAACAATGCTTTTAATATGTGTCAGTGTTTTGGGATATCTTCTTCAAATAATACATACATACATACATATGTGCATAATTATATACATATGAACTTATGCCGTTAATATCAATCAAGTAAAAGCTTTGCTCTTGTATGTAGCCAATTCTACTAGGCCAGGAGAGTGGGAATGAATAGATACACATACATACATATGTATGTACATATATGTATGGATGTACGTATATGCATTTGGGTATGTGTGTGTGTTTTCATATACATATGGATATATGTATGTATGTACATATATCATGTGTGGCAGCTTTTTAGCACCACGTTTTCCGTATTGCATTTCAACTTAATTTTAAATGAAATGCATTAATATAAATTCGCCTGAAAGCCCACTCTGATGCATTGGTATTATGTCTCCTTTTAGAAGTAACGAAACATATACATACATACATACATTCTCTTTAAATGTTTGTTTGTGTATGCATATACATACATACCTACAAACACACATACACAACCACATATTTTATCTCTATCTCACTTCCTCTCTCAGTAAGCAAATCACTGCAACAGTTCGTCACAAAAGTATTCGTTGCAAGGGAAAATTTGAGCATGTTGATTGTTTCTTGAACGTAAAGTAGCAAATTAATCATCTTTTTACTATCTTTGGTGAAAACTTAATATTTAGTTTTCTGATTATCAAAATTCTTGCTTTTCAAAACGTCTCAAGTGTTTGTTTTTTGATGATTTAGCATTTAAGCATTTTGTGCAAACGATTTTTGTATATTCTGCAGCATCTCTGGTTAAGAGTGTCTAACCAATACTCATAACCTATTTAAGGAGATTTAGAATGTAATCCTGCAATGAATATTTATGTGGTGCAACGAATATTTTTGTGACTACCTGTATGTACATACATATATACATGCATACATCCACACACACATTCAAATGCGTCATGGAAATGAAAAGGCTTCATAATAAAAGACTTCTTGTAATGCAAACTTATTTTTTCGTCATAGAAATAGTCAAGAATGTAGATATATGTATGTATATGTACATACACATGTATATACATACATACAGAGGTTACTTTATCAGTTTAGATTATTTGATGAACTAAATATAGCGGTTACATCTTACCTTCTAAAGCCAACGTGGCAATGAAATAGAGTGAGATAGCACGACAACTGCAGTTCGTCAGAAAGGATTTGTTGCAAAACTCCAGATAAAAGAATTCTTTGTTTTTTTTTAATATAACAAATCAAATAAATCGACTGCTGCATGGAGTTATTCGGTAAATATGCTAGACCAGTTGATTATTTTAATTCCTTATTTTAATACATGTAGCAATCATTTTTATGAAATTATAGAACTCAATCTGATTCAAAATTAATACAACGAATTTTGAAAACGTGATTTCTGTAATTCTATTATGACTAAAATCAATTTAAAAAATAACAAAGGAAAGTCAATTATCTGCTCAACATTGCATTTGATACATTTTATTTCCAATGGAATAGGCTATACAATAGCATTTCGTTTTTTAAATATATTACATTAAAACACAAAAAAAAAATCAATACAAAGGCGGGAAAATTTTAGCTACAAAATTTTAAATTTCGCTAGCCTAGAATGCAATTGAAAAATGTGTCCTACATTGAAAGCTTCTATTGTACCATGATGATGCTCGATGATAAGTTAAGAATCAGACAATTAATTGCTACCTATTTTTGTAAATCGACTGTGCACTGGTCTTCACCACTAGCCAGGATCTGGTGGGTAAGTCTTGCAAATATAAAATCCATTTGCGTACTATAAGGAGCCAAATGATTCCATAGATGACACAAATAAAGGCCTCAAGATAATAGCCATCAAAGGTGATCTCACATGAACCTTTTGATGAGGAACACGCCTGAAAAAAATTGGAAAAAGAATTTAATTGTATTGTTACCAAGTAATAAGAAAATAATTCCAACCTGCTCTTCTGTTTTATCCAAGCATAGGTTATCCTTTAGAGTTGAACACTGTTTCCAGGTTAGGACATCAACTAACCACAGAACTACAGTATTAGGCCAATTGCCTCCCAGGTTACACAAAGTATTAAGGAATGTCATATAAGTACCACCAACTGCAGGATCTGAGATCTTGGCGAAGAAAGCCATAGCGGCCACAAACATAGAGTAGAGGAAAACTTGATAGCAGCCATAACTAGTGATAAGTAAAACATAATAATAGATGGGAACTTCACCATCTTTGGATATCATATAGGGCGTTAAATATGCTATGATTGTGGCCACAGTAGCCAGGCAAATTCGAAACGGAATGGCCTTCAAATAGACATCCATAGGTCGGGG
This sequence comes from Drosophila sturtevanti, assembly GCA_018150375.1. Classification (NCBI taxonomy): domain Eukaryota; kingdom Metazoa; phylum Arthropoda; class Insecta; order Diptera; family Drosophilidae; genus Drosophila; species Drosophila sturtevanti. Next base: position 13,669,548 of record JAECWJ010000688.1, read on the forward strand.
GCCATTTGTGTAACGTCCTACCACAAGGGGAAGTATAAGCTGGAGGGGAATGACAGGTATGGCTAATAGGGCCAACTTATCCTTTGGTACGCCAGCATCAATCAGTTTTAAACTGGTCACAGCATCTGAGGCAGCGAAAGTCACCTTAACGGTCAGCAATATACCAGCTAGAATCTGTACTGGACGCATGCAAACCATTTGCCATAAGATCTGATAGCTCTCACGGATATTTAATTCATGTTCCTCGTTGTACCGCGATTCCATATGGGCATCTTCTATATCATTTTCCTTTTTAAAGATGGCGACCAATGTGGTTGCCACCATAAACGTGATGCCCCAGAACCATAGAAATCTTGGCAAAGTGATCATCCCCTCGTCAGAAGGTATGTCCCTTAGATAGGAGTTGCAGAAGTCCTTCGACTCAAGGGCTATGAAAACAACATAGCCCAAGAAATATCCAGCCGTTTGACCCACACTATTGCAGGTTGAGGCATAGCCGACATTGCAACGCTTTAGCATAGTCAAAGCCCAACCATCCACGGCTATGTCTTGGGTAGCAGCCAAAAAGTTAAGCAAAAAGAATAATAACGTCAGCAACGGGACATTTGGATCCTGACCCTTGCCGCCCAGCCAACGATCGACATGTTGAGATAGCAACAGCATAAAACCACCTAGCAGATATTGGACAGGCACTAACCAGGATTTACGACGCCCAAAACGACGTATATACAAAGAATCAACTATGGGAGCCCACAGTAATTTTATGCTAAAAGGCCAATATGCAAAGGAGAACTCTGCTTGCTGCTTATAGCTGGCTCCACGATTCTGCAATAACATCGGTATGGCTGCTATCAGGCCTATCGGTATTCCTTGGAGTATATATAGAAACAAGAGTATGGCTATATTTCTTCTGTCACCACGTATATCTGGTTTTTCATGTTCCTCTTGACTGTCTCCATCCTTCTCAAAAAGCAATTGGCCATCACCTTCTTCGGGGCTATCGCTCACCTGCTGACGTCTACGTGTGGTCGACATGCTGCCAATTATTTAAAGAATTTATCTCACTTGTGAAAACTGAACAACAAATTACCCAGCTGCCGCTTACATGTTCAAAAAACAACAACAAATACATCCACGTCAGTAGAATTGATTTTGTTTTTGTAACCGCAACGCAAGGCTGTCTCCTTACTTTGGTTCTGATTGGCTTTTGGGCTTTCTTTTTGTTATTTATTTCATCATTGGATTTCTATAGTATTTTAAATATTTTATAGTTTAATTAATTGTAAAAATGTACAAAATAAGTTTTTTTTGTTGACGTTCCAAATTGCCCGACTCAAAATTTAAGTGTGACCAAACCAAATTATAGAAAACGAGCTCAAAATATACATTATGAAAAGAAAATACTAGATTCTTTTAAATTCATAAAATTTAATAAGTGGAAATCGATTTTGAAATACCCTGCAACGAGTAGGGATGAACTTAGAAACTGTTAAAAATTAAAACAGCTCCAAAAGCTTCGCTAGATCCTACGCGCCCTTTCGTATTAATTTTAAAAAATACTTTAAAATAATTCACGCTATTATGCAGAGGGCCCTACTAATAAGATAGTTGAACGTAAATGTAACGGATAATTTTAAAAACCAATAAAATTTGCACAAAAAGCACGAAATAAAAACGAATTTATAATAAATATAAATTACAATTATATTTACTTGTATATATGTATGTCCAAACTCTTTGAGTAGATAAGAGTCACAAAAACAAACACGCAACGTGTATGTTGTACTTCACTTCCCACATACACATACCAATAAAGAATTCTTTTCGCAATTTGCGTTTCATTTTAATTATTTATTTATAATAATAATAAAGTGAACTGGCTGAGGGCATCTTCGGTTAAACTGCTTTGCTTTTGTAAACACATTTAGAATATGGTTTGATTATTAAAAGTAATTACTGATTGACTGTCTGGCTGGCTGACTGACGAACTGACTTAATACAGGCTCCATGTACAATAAGATACAAACGCAGTGCAAACATTAATTTGTTGCCATTATCTTTGATAGGCTGGCTCTATGTATAACAATTTCAAACTTCAATTACAGTTTTGACTTTAGATAAATTCTTATTACAATTATTTAAAATGAAAACTGGTTTTACAAGCCAAGTTTAAGTTTTACTCTTCTGCTGCCTTCGGCTTAAATACTAACACAATAATATATAGAATTTGATCAATTGAAATTGATTGAATGTGGAAAATCGAGTTTTTTTTTCGTTATTTAATGGAAGGCCGTTTTGCTTTAGCTCTTTTAATTTGTTTTTTTTTTTCTTCTTTCTGTTTTCAATTTGTTGTTTGCTTTTACTTGGCTGGCGATGATGAGCCAAAAATAGGCTCCTCCCATTTGTGGTGGACTTCGGGAGTCAAATTACTAATCTGCACATGAACCGCCTGATGTTTCTCATATTTTGGTGGAATGGCGCATAAACGATATTTGACCTCATCTCCTGGCATGGGCACATATTCACCTTCAATGCTGCAAGAGGTAAGACACATTGTGAAATTTTGTTTGTGTTTGTGTAGAAGGAGGATGAATGGATATGAATAATTTATAAACTTACTCGGAAACATGACAGAAAACATCTTCGCCCCCGGCCTGAGGGGTTATAAAACCATGTCCTTTAGTGCGGCTAAAGGATTTCACCACACCAGTGACCATGGGATTTTCCATGGCACGAGCCGACCTACAAAATCAATGTTAAACAGTAAGAGGAGGGGCGCTGGGAGAATTGCGTCGGATGCGGAGGAGGTGAAGGATGTAGGCGACTTACGTCGAGGCCGTGCGTGTGCGCCGCGTAATAATTGGACTGGGCAGCTGCAGTGAAGCATTTGGACTATGGCTATTTTGATGGAATACTGGCGGCTTGGCTGAAAGCATCTTCTCTGGCGTTTTTGGCTCTGCCATTTTTATTTTCGTTTTTTGGCCGGCAGCTAATGCTGATACTGATGCGGCTGCTTTTGTTGTTAGTAGAAGCGGCTTTTTTACTCGCTTGTATGTGCGTGCGTGTGTGTGTGGAACTGGACTGTAGCCAAGGTTGTTCTGTTCGCTTTTAGTAAATATAAGTTCAAGGACAATTGGTTTAGTCATTCAATTCGTTTCCGATTCGAGAAAGTTCACTTACCCTTCAATTAGCAGTAAAACAAATGAATTTTGTCCGCCTTCTTTTTGGACGCTCTTTGCTTTTACTCTCTTTCTCTCCCGCACTCAAGCAACTTTTGCCGCTAATAACCGTTAGAGATGGGAATCCAATCGATAGCATCGGCAAAAACTTTAGAAACTGAAAAAAAGAGTGGCGCTAGTGGTACAGCGTGCTCCCCGCAAAAATCGCTGTTAACATACTATTACTCCCAAATGATGCTGTAAAGTTAACGAAGCTCATTAAGTCTGGAGCTTGCAAATGATACTGTTAAGGTTAGATGCTCGCAAACGATTCTGTCAAGTATGACAGCTATCGGCATTTCAGGTAATTTCTGCTTGTGAAGTTTGGTCTCACTTTTTTCCCACTATTTTTCCGCATCGGTCGTCGTCCATTTTTCATACGACTCCGAAGGGAAAATCAGATTGTTAATTTAAATAATAAGAATATCAAATATCCCAGGAATCGGGACATATTATCAAATAGCAAACGCTAAGAATTCTCGACAGTGCATTTCAGTGGCCTTTAAAATACTGCTCAAACAATACTAAGCAATACTATAATAATTTTACGATTTGATTCATCTTAAAACTGATACTGAAAAGGCTCATATCGTATAATAAAACAAAAGTAAATAAAGTGAGTGTGAAGTGGTGCAGAAACTAAACGGAAATAAATATACATAGCCAGTTAATATGTAAGTGCACTGGTGTGATAAGTCACTTAATTTTTGCTGCTCCGTGCCTAATGATATGCGTTTTCGACCATTTTTAAAATTTCATGAAATCAACATTCCAACTCACAGTTGCTTGCCATTGTATGCGTGCCATGTGCCAGAGCGAGACAACTACTGTGAGCAGCACACACTAAGCTGCTGTCATTCTGTTTTCTTTGAAACAATCTTTTTTAGCATGGGTGTTTGTCACGTAAAACGCAATAATCACTTAGAATTAAAAAATAATCAAGTGGACATTTAATTGTTGCTATTGAACGAGCATACACATGTACGTACATATGCACACACGTGTTGCAAATTGAATTTGGCTATTAATTGATACCCAACCTCAATGCAAATCAAAAAAGTGCGTTAATGTGTGCGTGTGTGAGTGAGTGAGTGTCTTTCTCTCTCTTCCTCTTTCTCCGTGTGTGTTTGTATGTTTAAAAACAGCTGGTACAGCTGCCTTCCTTTTATGCCGCTACCATGTTGAAGGAAGGATTTTACGATACGCATTTATGACTATTGTGTGTATGCGCTTGGTGTGATGGTGTGGTGGTGGTTGCTCTCTGGCATTGGGTTACAGTTTTCTTTTCTTTCCATTAGTTTCCTTGCATTGCTATGCATCTGTGGTGGTAGTGGCCAGCAAGCACTACTCCACTCCCTTTAATTGCGCATCGCAGCAACTTCAGTTTCTTTCTGTTTTCTTTTTCATTTTATGCCCTCGCCCTTTTGTGCTGCAGCTGGCAAGGCAACAGTGCTGCCGTACCATAATTAAAATCGAGCTACATTTTTTTGGTAATAATAAAGCTACTAGAAAAAGAGAGGAAACACTGGGGATATAACTAAAAGCTACTATTAATATTTCCAGCTTCGAATTGCCTTAACTAAATTATGTTATTGTAACAAAAAGGATACCAAGAATAGGAACAGTTTTTATTCATTAAATTCATCTACTTATCCTCACGATTAATTAATTTTTGCTATTTAAATCTAACACGGAGGTTAAAATTAAATTGATGGACACATAATGCATAATATGCTTGTGGCCGAAAAACTCTAATGGAGTCAGTAGATAAAAAATGTTTAGATTCGGCCAAAATCTAGCCAACTTGCCAACACTGTCAGGGCAAACCATAAATCGCTGCACCGTTTTCTTTTATTTGTTGTGCGTTGTGTTCGTTGGTGTGTGTATGTGCGTCTCTTTCAAGTGAATCCTGTTTTGTCTTGTCTTGGTTATTTTTTTTTTTTTTTTTTTTTTCCTGGAAACCAGTTTTCTACTACTCGATTAACTAGCCCTGTGCTCAGTCAGTGCATTTTACTCATTCATTCTTTTGCCTTTGCCATTTACAGTCGGTCGTCAACGTTTTCAAGCATCTTTAAGAACAATTAGAAAAGATCATAGCCATGGCTTGTGCAACACTTAAACGTGCCCTGGACTGGGAATCAATGAATCAGCGGCCAACCAAACGTCGCCGTTGTAATCCTTTCGGTCAGTCGGCCGGCACCGGTTCACCATCGCGCGATCGTGATGGACCTAGCACATCATTGGGTTTGCCCCATACGCCGAGCAACCGTTTTGCCAAAGACAACAATGAGCCGAGTCCCTTTTCAGAGGTTGCATTGGCCAAAATGTCGCCAGGTAAAGTCACACTTTTTAGAATGCAACCACATAAAAGATATCATTATTACATTATTGTATACACTTTCGTTAATTTGCAGACAAAATGGCCGAGAATTTGTGCAATGAAATTAAAAGACTGCACAAACGCAAACAATTGCCCGTCACTGGCGCCGCATTGGAGCGCATGCAAGACTCGGAGTCGAGTGGCTCCGAAATGGGTCCCGAGAGTCCACGTCGCCCGGACAGCCCACCGAATCTAATGTTGCGTTCACATGGCGAGAAGGCTCTGTTCACATTTAAACAGGTGCAGCTCATATGTGAGAATATGATCAAGGAGCGAGAGAATAAACTCCGTGAGCGTTATGAGTCTGTGCTGACTACCAAACTGGCTGAGCAATATGATGCCTTTGTCAAATTCACATATGATCAGATACAACGTCGCTATGAGGCAGCGCCTAGCTGTAAGTTCATATACTTCAATCAAATTTAGATATTTTTAAGTGTGGGAATATCCTTGATTCAAATATAATTTGATATATTTAATAGGCCTAACCCAACCTAACGTTATCTAAACAATTTATGCTATAAATGTAAGACATTCAAGTCGTACAGTACGGCATCCTACAGAATTATTTTTGTATCTATAGTTTATATAGATATTGGATTTCCTCTTAGATTCCACCTTATGTTGCCTTTAAACACGCTTTTAAATTTATATTTGTATGTGTGTGTGTGTGTAATAATCCGTTTAATTTTTTTATCTCCTTCACAGATTTGTCGTAAGGCTTATAAAACAACTGCAACAAAAACAACAAACAACTACGATCTTATGTGACGGTAAAGTAACCGCAACAGCAACAACAACAGCCCTCATTTAAACTAAACAAAACATAACAAAAACAAAAAAAAAAGCAACAAAACAACAAACAAAAAACACAAAAAAAAAAACAAAAACAAAACAAAAGAAATGAACTACATGCATTGTGTTTATTATATATTTTGAAATAAATCAGACAAGTTATAGTTTACAGTTAGAATAACATATTCTCGTATGTATTATGTATACATATATATATATACATCTATACATATATATGTATGTGAAGAAAAGAGAGAACTAATTGAAGGACCGCTTACAATCTTGTTACACATTTACGTTTTCACACCAACAAAAATTCTAAATAAAAATGACAAATATCGAAAGTATATATATATATATTGATATATGTATATATCTATATATATATATAAATATCATATATAGAAGGATGAAAAGCAAACTAAGTATATAGGCATACTGCAAAACAGGGTGCCCCCCGTTTGGGGCACATGCAACCGTTAAACATGAATAATATTAATGCAATTCAAATGAAACCTCAAACAATAGCTTAGCATAACGATCACATAAAGCATACAGACAAATTGGTATATACTTATATATATATATATATATATATATATATGTATATATAGATACGTATATATATGTATATGTATATTATATGTATATGTTAGGTACCATCTTAGGCGTATAAGGCAAGTTGTAATTATAAAACAACGTATCAAACTATATATATATATATATATATACATACACCCAACACATACACAAGAGAAAAATGATTTGTTTTTCGTTAGTTAAGTTGTTTAACTAAAATAGAAGAAAATAATGCAAAAGAATGGAAGGGAAGCAACTGAGACAACAGCAACAATACAACTCACTCATGAATTATATTTTTTCATAGTTTATTTTTGCATATTATAGTTTATATCATTAAACAGAAGAAAAAGAAATGCGCGAAAATTACAACAATTTAACATGTGAAAAACTTTTGTTTTCGTTTGTTATAAACTATTTCTTCCTTTGATGTCACAGTTTGGTGAACTAATGAAAAGAATCACAAACGATTAAATCAAATAAAACTGAAATGTTTAATTTGCTTTAAGATTACAACATGTAAAACAAAACGAAAACACAAGAAAAAAAAATAACAAGACAAAAACAAAGAAAAAAAAAAAAAAAAAAAAAAAAAAAGAAAAGAGGCAGAGCTAAAGAATGGAGAATAAAAAGAGTAAAAATGTTATCATTTGGATTAACTTTTAAACGCTTTCATGTAATAGTAGTATGTGCATTAGGGTGCTTCGTCTACACCCTTACGTTCCGAATCGCAGTTATATAGAAGATATATATACGTGTATATACATAATTTCAAAGAGATTGCTGTGTAAAACTGAATGATCATGGAGCGTAAGAGTAGTTGACTGGACTTCACTTACTGACAAATGCACAAGTGAAACACCCTACTATTATTACATATATATAGATATATACTGATATATGTTCATTTCAAATTATTTTTTCACACATCTTGAATATATATATATATATACACGTAAATACACACAGACACCAACAACAAAGTATATATATATGTATGTATATATATATATATATACGATTTATATATATATATATTTTTTTTCAATCATACATACTTTACCTTAGTAATTTAAACATAATATTAGTAAAGAAATGCCATTTTTATATTAAAAAAAAAAGAAAAACAAAAACAACAAGAAAGAAATCAACAACAAAAGATGAAAAGAAAAAACACAAAAATAAAACAATGAATTATAGAAGCATCGTTTGTTTCTTTTGTTCATTTTTCCAATCTGCATTTTATATAATAGAGGGGAATTGGGGAAGTAAATATTTCATTCATACAGATCAAAGTCGCCATTCATATACTTCCGGTGTCCAAGGAATTTGATAAGAAAATACTTTGTAAGTATGTATATATGTACATGCATACATATATGCATACAATATGTGTTTCCATTATGAATGACGAGGTAAGCTTGTGTCTTAACTGAACGATATATAAATATGTATATTATATATGCATAGATGAATAGACTGGTTCAGTTCGGTTATATTTATTGACTTTCTCTAAATCGTTCAGTGGAAGGAAATGCTGTTAAGTTTAGATTTCTTTCATATTTGTATGTGCTCAATTTATTTGCATAATCAGAGATCGGGCATCTATTTTGTATATGGAATTGTGCAAATTTTTCATGAAAAACGGCTACAAATCTCACAGTTGTAGTAAACACAATTTTGTTTTATTTACATTGTGTTTAGATCAAATGAATTAGTTAATATATCATCCAGTATCCATCAGACATTACTTGATTATTTATAATAGAGCCTAATTTAAAATTTTTTGCATTAAACACTTTTTTCGACCATATTGCGATCAATTTTGCCTTTATAGGATTGTGTTTTGACATCCCGAATTTGGTTAATTTTATACCCTTTATCTTATTAAAACGATTTTACAATTGCATTCTTATTGATCATAATTGATGTTTTTTTTAAGCATTTTGATTTATTGGAATTTTTTTGTGCGTTGAAGAACAACAAAACAAAAAAACTGTTCAACTTATCACTAAATAACTTAATTTAACTTGTTTCGCATGCTCTTACAATTATATAATAATAATAATAATAATAATAATAATAATGTAGTATTATAAAGTCTTCGATAATAAATACACATATATAGTTCAAAAACTTAACTGAACGGAATGGAGGAGGGATATGGATAAATATAATAGATATATATACACTTTCTAGGTGCATAAACAATTACTAATAATCAATAATTTTATCCGACCAGCAGGTGTAAAATGAATGTAGAAATAATGGAGAAAAGCTGGTTACCCGGAAGGCACTACGAATATGTGTAGGGATGGAATTGGGTATAAGGGGCTTGGTTTACAAGGGGAGATTGTTGTTCACATAAATCGAAAATAAGAAAGATGAAGCCGCTATATCGGATGGAAATAAATTTTAATATGGAATAAAATTTTGAAAATAAAAATATCAGTCGGTAAGTTGTATTTAATAAGTTTCAATTGCAGCTTTCGGCGGCATGGGATAACATGAGGGAATAATCAAAGTAATTTCTTCTCCTTCACTGAGACATCTTTTTTAGGTTGAGATTGACCTGGATTTGCATTGGTGAGACTGGTATAAGGATCAACAGCAGCATCTTTAACAGATCGTCTATGCGCCTTGGATGGAGAAGTGGAAGCACTCCGGGATTGCGCTTGCTGGTGACTTGCTGGTCCAGCCACTGTCAAAGTTCCTATATTCGATGTTGCCATGGGCGTAGCCGATGTCATCGCCGTGGATGAGTCGATGTCATTTCGATTGTGCATACTGGTATGGGTATGTTGATTATTTACACTGCTCATTTGCGACTGATGTGGACTAAAATAATTGGAAGCGGCTGCGGCAGCGGCATGGACGCAATGTTCCGAATCGGAGCCAAAGAATTGCATTGATGATTTGGCAGTTAGGCTATTAGGCCTTTCTAACCAATAGCGATGTACTGTAATAAATATCTGATCCTTGATTTTAATTAACTGATATAGCATGCCATCAATCAAGGTACCGGGTGTATCAAATTCATTTGGTATAATCCCATCCATAGAGCTCTCAAAATAACTAAACATGGGGAACCAGATGCGAGTACGTTTCGAATCGCTTTGCATGAGGGCCTAAACGACAAACAAAACGACGATAAGTTAATATCGGTTAGTCAGTTTTAGTTTATAGTCTATGATTGGATGTCTAGACAACTCACCCGATTATTGGCCAGCGTGTGATAATAAAGAAAGAGACGCGATGTAATATAGAATGCCACAAATACATCTATGGAATAATGCTCATGAGCTGCCAGTATAAAAAAGATGCCAAACATATTTAACAGCCAGGTGAGCGTGTGCAGGAAGTATAAATTTCGTGGCGTATCTACAAATATATAAAATATATACATATAAATTTTAGGCTAATGATTCGTAAGTGTCGCTCTTCATATTATTTCTTACTCACATTCGGTAATGAAAAAGTTGAGAAGAGTTAATGCGACGGTGTGGCCACTAAACATATAATCACCACATGTTCGCACACCCTGTATGGACATCCCCAAGCCGCTCCAAATGCGGTAGGCTCGCGTCATACGCAACAATAAAGCTCCAATCATATCCACATTCGGATCATCTATGGCAAAATCCTTTTGATTGCATTGCAAATGGGTGCCCGGTACACTCAATGATGTGATTAACATTGTCACACAGCGCAAGAGGAATACGGTACCAGCTAAAGCAAAGAATCGGCGCAACAATACCATTCGATATTTGTGGAAAGTCAGTACAATGAGCCAAATTGTAAAAAGCAATGAACCAGTAATTTCGCACATATTGAACGCCCAGGGGATATGCGGTACATTATCAAGAAATATATCCGGAAGCGGTGGATAACGTTTCATATCAGGCACACGCTCATGCACAATCACCATAACGAACGATGTTATCCATGTGACAACAAAGGAGTAACCTGGAAATAAACAAATATAGAAATAAGATATTCGTTTTCTATTTCTTAACAAGCGCCAGCCACATCAATATCTTTCGGATATTCGTTTGAAAATTTTCAGAAACATGAGATAATTTATAAAAGTTGAAAAATAATTAAAAGATATGGTATAGAAGCCCTTTCCGTTGAATGTTAGTTATTTAATAGATATACATACATATATAAGCATACATACATCTTTAAATCGAGTAGTTATTTTGAAGGAAAATCCAGTTTTCAATATTCGTATGTATGTATATAATTTGTATGCCATTGAAGATTATTGCTCGAATACAACTGGTTAATTATTTTTATAAAGCACAATAAAGAATTAGATTTTTTTATGTCCCTTAAATAATAATGCACTTGATCAACTAATAATGTCAGCTGCTTTGTATTAAGTTTCTATGTTAAAAAATCGAATGCACATTTGTTTTTCTAACGATTCCCTCTCTTCCATATACATACATCCATAAACAGAAGGCGTCATAAATTTTGGCCTGATACAATCCATAACTTACTTGTATACCCTTGCCAACATGGGTATTATAATATATTTAAAAAGTTTGTTAAAGCAAAGTGAAAATATCTATACACATACATATATGCACATAGCAAATATAGGGATTACTTTATATTATGTTAAAATTATAGATGAATAATAAAATAATAAGATCCCTAAGGGATCCCTAATCAACACCAAATTCTTTTACTATAATTTTTAAAAAATATTATTCTAAAGACTATTTATATTATATGAATCTGTCGATGGTTTACATTTAATGTTACTATATACATATGTACATATATATACATATATATGTATATACTCGATGATTCTTGTTTCGGTTTAATCAGATGGTAGGGCATGTGGTCATCAAGTTGTTTCTTGTTAAAATTAAATCTAATACTCGACAGGTTCCACTTAATGTGAAGAGTATCGCATAAACAAAGAGCAAGAAATAGGCATTTAACAAATTAATGCACGCAAAATTACACAAAAATCAAACGTATGGAATAAAAATAATAATGATTGTGTAGGTCGTTGGGAAGGGGACGGATCGGTTGTATAGTGAGTGTGTGATGTGTGTGGTGTTTGACTTGAAAATGCTAACAGTCTATTTTTATTTTAACCTCCAAATGGACAAAAATGTATTCCTAAATAACAAAGAAAACGCGTCACTTGGGTAATAAAACAATAACTAAATTTATAATTAAAGTGACGTATGCACGTGTGCGTCCATGTATGTATGTATGCATGTGTAACTACATTCATGTATGAGTGTGTGCGAGTGAGTTTGTTTGTTACTGATATTGAACTTTGATAGACTAAGCCCAATTATGACTAAAAACCAAAACTGATAACGAATCCAAAAAAGGGCATGGATGTATGATAATTGGCACACTCGCTCAAGGGAATGGCCGATAGTCGAACAATTAACCTTCACAATTGACTATAAACTATGCGATTGGTGGGGGTAAGAGATAGAGAGAGATAGAGAAAGAGTGAGAGTGGAGGGGGTATTCTAGATCATTTTCGTGGCTCACCTAAGCTAATTGCCGTCTTAAAATATTCTGGCGCCACCGAACGTTTGCCCATGCGCAGAAAGGCTTCACAATCCGATACATAGCTAGGGCATTCCTGTGGGCAAGGACAAGCTGATGGTTGTGTGACAACACCTGCACTGGCGGCGGCTAAAGCTGTGGCATTTGAAAGGGTGGCCAATGGCATGAATATGCTTCCAGCTGATGTTGGCCCATATGTTGAGTGTGTCAAGTGTCCCGTTATGCCCATTATTATGGGAGCGGCCGATGGAGATTTTTGCAATTGTTGCTGCTGTAGCTTCATTACGGCCAGCCAGAATTTCTTCAGTTCACCAAAGGTTAGCTTATAGCCCAGTTTATAGCGCATATCACGCACATCGTCTTCATTCAAACAGAGCAACACTGGACCATCAATGACCTCCAAGCGAAGACATTCAAGCAAGGAACGAGAAAAATGTTCCGTATTGGTAGCCCAATTGGTCACATCGTCCAGCGACCAGTTGGCCACATCTACTTCATCTGGTGTATCGGCAAATGATGGTGCTTTGTTCAGGCGCAATGATTTTCCCAGGAACTTCTGATCTTGACGAGCATCGGTCTCTTCGCCAACGTTGTTTATTAATGTGGTCTCCCCTGGTTGACGGTGTTCTTGTTGTTGTTGTTGCTGCTGAGTCATGGGTTCGCAAATTTCACCGTCGCACATTGTTAAAGCTTTCTTTTTTTTGTTCTTGTTCCCGCTGCTGCCACCGCTGTTTATATATTCCAACTTTTTAAAAGTTATCAACAAATGTCTCTCCTCTGATTACAATTTTTCCTTTTATTGTTCAAATTTTGTGCATCATTGCAAACTCAGCTGTTTCATTTGTACAACAACTGCACCACATTATTTTACGATTTTCATTTATTGCGCCTCAAACATTTGTTGCCGTGAAAACACATTTAATTTAGTAATTTTTGTAAAATTCCTTCTGCATTTACTGAGTCTCCGACCGAGTCCGCCAGCACCAGCACTAACACTCAGCGCGAGGAAGGGAGCGAGAATGAGATTCTGATTGGACGCGAGTCAGCGAGAGAACAAATGAAAAATCAGCTGTCACGTAAAAATTGCTAAACGGTCACACGTGCTTGTGGATTGTTATCGATTGTGGGCTGGAGTTTATTGAGACGTATTCACTGTTAGTATTTGAATTCTTTTCAACTTGGCGAATGAAACACGAAACAAAATTAAAACAGTATTCAAATGAATAATTTTATGTGAAACATCAAGATATGCACACTTAGTACCTTTACAACACTGTATATATTAATAAAATTTGATAGGTTTCACTGTGGACGTGTTTTGTCCCAAACATCTAACGTCAATTGTAAATTATCATTATGACCGTTTCTTTCAATTCGAAAAATAAATCCGGCAGAAACTTTATTACTCTAGGTCCCCTAGGCATTGTTTCTTAAGCGTAAAAGAGCCTACCTATATATATTAGATAATTTAGCTAATATTCTTAATTTAATACTGTGAAACAATCTGAATTAAGGAAGAACAAATACTTTGAATTTCGATAACTTTCTTTTAGTGGTACCGCCTCTCGAGTGTGAGCGCGAATGTGTGAATGGGTCTACTCTCGACGATATGTCGGCGGCGTCGTTTCATTTGGTTTGCATTTTGCCGCTTTTCCAGTGAATTATTCTCGTGTGGATTTTAAGATTAATTAAATCCATACAGATTATGAAGAAAGCAAAGCCACTCTTACACGACCGTCTAATTACGATACGAGTTAAAAAGGTTAGTTTTTAGATTAAGATGAGACCTCCATATTGCCACTTCCCCGGTGTAAGTCTAAAAAAAAACAATCGGCACTGCTGAAGGGTTTGCGCCTGGCAAAAACAAGGTTAGGTCCGTATTTGCAGTGTATGTAAATTAATTGTGTGATTTCCTCTGTTTTAATTTCGATTGATGATCTAGTATCTTGAAGAGCACATTGGTGAGACATATTTGGATGTAAAGCAGATGACCAAAGAGTTAATGCAAAAATATCCAGATTACTCGCGTCGTAAATTCGGACCATTTAGACAACTGGTGCATCAGGGTAAGTTAGTCGGCGAGCGAAACTGATGGCTTATGCGCATGACATTAACATAATTACCTTCTTCTTCGTTTTCAGCATTTTCCATTATTTCGGACAGTTACAATTTAGATAAAGTAAGCAGTTCTGAGGACGAGGAATATATGAGTGAAGAGTTCGAAACATCAACTGGCCGACAGAGTGTGATGAATAACATGATTAACAATTTGTATAGCGGCGGTAGTCAACCGCCAGTAAAAAAACCAGTGACATCCTCAACAACGGCTAAAGCCACAATAAACGAGCCAATTGACATTTCCAGTGGCGATGAAAATGATGATGAGTCCCCCTCTAAAAACTCAAATGGCACATCAACTGTTGGGACGGCAAATCCACAAAAGCGTCCTGCAGAAAGCTTACAACAAGACTCCACTGTAGCTAATAAGAAATGTATGCAGTTACTTGATTCTCTTAAGAATTTTTTTTTTAATTTACATTTTTATTGCAGCAGCAAAACCAAATACCACCACTACAACATGCTCGTTTCAAAGTGGGCGTCAGGAGAGCCAGTCAAGCAGTTCTAATTCTGGTTCGGGTATATCTAATGCTAAGAAATGTAAGTAGATCGAAGTTTTATTGTAATATAATTTTCTCAATTTTTGTTTTTGTTTTTTTCTTTTTAATCTATTTACCTTATTAGTTTTGGGCGGTGGTTCTGGTCCTGCTGAAGGGCGCGAGAAAGACCATCATGGCCCGACAATTTCATTTCAGCAACATCAACAGATGCAGCATCACCGTGAATATATGGATAGGGCTCCAACAGCTCATATGCGTACACGTAAATACAAAAAGGAATTGGAAGTCCAAAGGCCTACTGAGATTTTCCGGGACATTGGAGGCATGG
Organism: Drosophila sturtevanti; assembly: GCA_018150375.1. Taxonomy (NCBI): domain Eukaryota; kingdom Metazoa; phylum Arthropoda; class Insecta; order Diptera; family Drosophilidae; genus Drosophila; species Drosophila sturtevanti. The sequence continues at coordinate 13,685,016 of JAECWJ010000688.1, forward strand.
ATAGTACATTAAAGGAGCTTTGCGAAATGCTTATTCATATTAAGTCACCCGAGTTCTATTTCCAATTGGGTTTGTTGCCATCTCGCGGCCTTCTACTTCATGGGCCACCTGGTTGTGGGAAAACTTATCTAGCTCGAGCCATTGGTGGTCAACTGAAAATGCCATTGCTGGAAGTTCCTGCCACTGAACTAATTGGTGGCATATCCGGCGAGAGTGAGGAACGTATACGCGATGTCTTCGAGCAGGCCATCGATAATTCGCCATGCGTTCTGTTTATTGATGAAATTGATGCCATCGGCGGTAATCGTCAATGGGCAGCCAAAGATATGGAGCGTCGTGTTGTCTCACAGCTGATAAGCAGCTTAGATAATTTAAAGGCCACTGAATTTGGTCAATCGGTGGTGGTCATTGGTGCCACAACTCGTCCCGATGTACTAGATCCCGGACTACGACGCATTGGCCGCTTCGACCATGAGATTGCCATACATATACCATCACGCAAGGAGCGTCGCGAGATTCTTCGTATCCAATGTGAGGGTTTATCGATCGATCCAAAGCTTAACTACGATAAAATAGCTGAATTGACGCCCGGTTATGTTGGTGCCGATCTCATGGCTCTCGTTTCTCGTGCAGCTGCCATAGCTGTTAAGCGTAGATCGATGAAAAAATTCTGCGAACTGCATGCAGCTAGCGAAATGAACATGACCACGGTGACTCTTGATGATGACGATGCCACGGAAGATGGAGCTACTGGCGATAGTAACAAGGATGATTCAGAAAAGGATAAGGAGAAGTCACCTGAAAAAACAGAAGACAAGGAGGAAGCTGTCATCTTGGATGCCGAAAAGGATGAGGCTACGAATGGCGTAAACTCAGAACCCATGGAGACGGATGATAAGGTACCGAAACAAGATGAAAAGGTGAAGGAGGTGGAGAAAGTAGCGGCAAAGGGGAATATCGTCTCCGACTCTGACTACTATGAGCCCACCTTGGCTGAGCTTACCAACTTTTTGGATAATCCACCCGAAGAGTTCTCTGATCCGAATTTCTGCCTCACACTAGAGGACTTCACAGCTGCCATTGCTGTTATGCAGCCATCAGCCAAGCGTGAGGGATTCATAACCGTTCCAGATATCACGTGGGATGATATTGGTGCCCTTGGGGATATACGGGATGAATTAAAATTGGCTGTATTGGCTCCGGTCAAATATCCAGAGAAACTGGAGCGTCTTGGCCTGACGGCGCCATCGGGCGTATTGCTATGCGGTCCACCGGGCTGTGGTAAAACTTTGTTAGCCAAGGCAATTGCAAATGAGGCGGGCATTAATTTTATTTCTGTAAAGGGCCCAGAGCTTATGAATATGGTAAGGATATATACTATAACGAATCATATAATCCATATATCAACGATGCTTCTCTTTTTCGTGCTCTAATGCTCTATTTCTGTCTCTTTCTATTACAGTATGTGGGCGAGAGCGAGCGTGCTGTGCGGGCTTGTTTCCAACGTGCTAGAAACTCAGCTCCATGCGTTATATTCTTTGATGAGTTTGACTCACTATGTCCCAAACGTTCTGATACTGGTGATGGCAATAGTTCGGGCACTCGCATTGTTAACCAATTGCTTACCGAAATGGATGGTGTTGAGGAACGTAAAGGTGTATATATTTTGGCTGCCACAAATCGGCCAGATATTATTGATCCAGCCATACTGCGTCCTGGTCGTTTAGATACCATTTTGTATGTCGGTTTGCCAGAAAAGAGCGAACGTATCGAAATATTAAATGCCACCACTAAGGTAAGTCAAAAAATACATTGCATAATTCAATTTAAACATTTTTGTTCTTATCTAGAATGGCACTCGTCCCGTGTTGGCGGATGATGTGAAAATTGATAACATCGCTGAAGCAACCGAAGGCTATACGGGAGCCGATTTGGCTGGTTTAATTAAACGGGCATCTATGTTTGCTCTCCGTGAATCGCTCAATGATGTTGATGCCAGTTTGGAAAATTTGTGTGTACGAAATCATCATTTCAAGGAGGCTTTGGAACAATTACGTCCCTCAGTTAGTGACCAGGTAAGATAGTAGGATGGGGTTAGCTCAAACACTAAATAATAATAATACTAAAAGGTAGTACAAACTAATCTCTTAAATTAAGTGAACTTGAGTGCTTTGTATTCTGTTCCATAAAAGAAATACAAACGACTTATGATTGGAATCAGATACCCAGCAATCTTTCCATACCCTTTCATAGTATATATAAGATAAAAGTAGCGACGTCGGATTCTTGGCAAATATTACAACAATCACTCTAGATATCTAATTAACAAATAATTATATATATATATATATATACAAACTTTTAAATGGCAATATGTTAACATTTATCTATCTATAATTTGTGTTCGTTTTAGGATCGCAAGGTTTATGAAAAGTTGCGTCTAAAGTATGCCGCGCCTCGTGTAAAGACAAGTCCAGCGGTGTCCAAAACTGTTTCGAAATGAACGCTCGTATAATTCCTTTTAAGATTTATCCATTTTGTACAAATGAAAGAAAAACAAAACCCATTATGTTATATCTTATCTATCCAATTGGCATATTAACTACTTTACTAACTACCATCATTCTACATACATAATAATTATTAGGTTATACCTATTCTATGGGCAAGATTAATAAAACCAGTCAAATGAAGTAATGTCCAACACAAAACAATTGAGCGTTTCTTTTTTTGGCTTAATTCAGACAAAATTTAAATACACATTTAATTTATCTGTAAACTAGGATTATAAAATAACATCACACAAAACGCAAAAAAACACACGTATACAAACAAGCACAACACTAGAGAAGTTCGCCCAGCGGTTTGTAAGTGAAAGCAGGTGGCTTTCCGCGCACAGATAATGGTTCGTCTCCATTGCCAGCACGGGATCGTGTTGTCGTACGCGCAGGTGGTGCCGACTTTGTAGTAAGGAGACGTTTGTGTGGCTCTCCTCCTCCAGACTTCTTTGCGCGCTGCTGCAGATCTAAAATAATTTCATGTTGCATGGTACGCGTGCGTTTGACGCGCTTTTTCCCCTTTTTCGGTGTAGTTTTTGTTTTTTTGTTGGCATTATCCCCACCGGCGTCAGTTGCATCGCTACTGATTGATTGATTGGCCATAGCGGCAGCATTAGCAGATTCGTTTACCCCATCTCCGGACGTTTCCTGTGCTGGTCGGGGTAATTTTGGTTCGATATTGCGATTAATTTGAATACGCAAATCGTAGGCTCGCTTGCACATTTCACGTATGCCAAACCAACTCTCATGACCAATTTGGCTAATGTTTTCCGTTGGCGGTTGGAAACCGAGATCCCGGGATGGTAACTCCATTACCAGGGCCATGGGTATACGAAGAACTCCATATACATAATCGACGACTGATCCGGAAATAGTTCGCTTGGTCAGGCAGCTAATGCTACCCGTACGATATTCCCGACCATTATATGACTTAATGGCAGTTCGACCGGATGTGGCCAAGGCATGAAGTTCGCGCCAATAATGTGGCGGTTCCCGTGTATAGCCCCACGGATACATGATACTCTGGCCGTACGAGTGCAATGAAAGGAAAAACAGTAAATTTGATTCCAAGCGATCCAATAGATTACGCATAGACCTCGTCTCTGGTTCAGAGAATGGCCGTTCGCCCTTGTAAGTATTACGATTCACCTTACTGGTACCGCTGTCCCAGAATATATCATAATTCCGATTACAATCAGTTCCCACAAATTTTGTAGATTTGTGAGTGCGTCGATTTTTACGCCAATTTGGATTCTGAAAAAAAAACAATATATAAAGATATAGATAGATGTAAACAGAACAGATATAAATATTAAGCATTTAAATTTCCATAACATATCAAGACTTACCTTGGTGCGGGAGTACTCATAGCCATCGGGATTAACCAGTGGTACAATAACGAAACGAAGCTTGCGCAGAATTTCAATGTTGCGGGTATGACGCTCTGTTACTTGATATATACAGTTCAGTGCTGTGGTAATGCTTATCCATTCGCGTCCATGTGTTCCAGCCTCAATGAAAACAATATTCCGGCAGTGATCACCTTTGGCTAGAACTGGTCCATTATTTCGTGCGGCATTGATTTGCTCCAAATTGGTCGATGTTTGTGTTCCTGAATCTAAATTTTCAGAATTCAACCAATTTATATCCAGGGCACGAATCTCACGTCGTTCGGCAGATAAGCCCAGCGTATAGAGCTTAACAAATTTTGGATAACGATTGGCCAGATACTCCAGATACTGATTAATCTGCTTGTATTCAAGATAGTTGTGCAGAACATCGGGTCGTGGTATAACGATCCGACGTGCCGGTGTAACAGTTAGAGGAGTAGCCCAGACCCTTTGCGCCTCGCGACCCTTCCCTTTGGTTTTCTTTACAGAGCGTTTTGATTTTGCCGTTTGCATGGTGCGCGTAACAGAGATGTGGAAAATCAAAAATTATGAACAAAAACAAAAAATTTTTACAGATTTGTTTTTACTAAATCACTTGGAACACTAATTCGAAACTGAAAAACTATATGCGACATGACATGTCTGTAAAGATCGGGTCAAAAAGCACCGCCTGCTGGATACCATTATTATCTTACCTGGCATTCTATATTCAGGATTTGCTCAACAACGACAAGAGTAAGTCGTGTGCTCTGCTTGGGCTTGGCTGCCATTGTGCGGGCCAATGGCACTTGCAGCCAGAGTTTTGTACCACGAACTTTCATATATAGATATATAGGTCTGATGTGGGAGTTGATTCCATAACTCCCCTTTACTCCATCCACCTAAAAGAAAGAAAAACAAAAAGAGAAAAAAAAAGGTTCTGGTGAAAAGAGTTCGCATTTGGTAAATGGAACAGCGACAACGTTTAATAAGTTGGGCACGGTAGCATGTAATGCGGAATTGGATTTGGATTCCCATACTGATTCCCCTAGTTTACTAGCCTGCAACTCCTGCTGGTGCTGTTTCTGCTGTTGCTGCTGCTGCTGCTGCTGCTGCTGCTCTGTTGCTGCCACAAAACGCAAATATGCTAAATGTCAGACAGCCCAAGAGAAGAGGCAACGATTGGTGGAAATGGTACTGACTCTGGGCTTGGTTTCGTTTGGCCAAAAGCGCAGGCACACGTACTATGCAAATATATATACATAGAAGGAAGCAGCCCGCCTATGATTCATCCTCTAATTCTCTCTACCACCCCCTTTTCTATCACAACCAAATCTAACTTCAACTCCAAGGCTGGCGTGCGGCTAGAAAACGAAGTAGAAGCAGCCTTTAAGCGTTTTACAAAGGAATTCATTTGGAGATTTTTATTTCCTGCCTCTAAGTACACTGTGCAACACAGCTATTATATTACATTTCAATAAAAAAATATGTATGCTTAATAATAAATTATAAAAACAAATTATACAAAAAATTATATTAATTAAACTTTATCTTTCATTGGATTATTTAAGAAAATATAGAATTGAATATTTTACTCAATCATTTTGTTGCACAGTGTAGATAATTCCTTTTATTGCCAAGCAAATGTCATGTCAACGCAAAAGTCAAAAGTGCGGGGTCCCAACAGACATATCGTTGGTACATATATATATATATATATATAGAATGGTCTATATATGTTTGCATATAGTAGCATCAGAAACGCAACCAGTTGATTTATACAGAACAATGTTCGTGTTGATTTTCATTTAACGGTCTTTTAGTCAACTTCCTGACACAGTGACTTCCATATATTTACGTCTGGCTACGTCTACATAATACAACATTGTTACTCCTTTCTTTTTTTCATACCCTATAACTTTGAAATCAACTATTTCGGCTATATAGGAAACATTAATATGTATGTATATTTAATAGAAAGGGTTTGTTTAGAAAATACCAAACTTATCTTTGGATTTATTTGTTAACCATTTAAACATTATTTTATTATCAAAATTGACTTGAAGGATTGCATCGAAATGGCACAATCATGATCTATTAGTTATATTTAAGTTAGTTTCAATCAAACATTAAAAATCTAATTTCTGGAATACTTGAATGTACTCCTGTGGAATATTTATTAGTTTTTTAATTATTAAATACTTAGTATAGAATAGATCATAGTCGATTTCTTATCAATAACATTTTCAAAAATATTCCCCCTCATCATTTGCTTTTTTTTTCCCCCCCTTTTTGTGTATTAGCATTACACAAAGTAGACACGCAAAGGCTCAGGGCAGAAGTTAGCATTTCTCAGTCAGTCTGCCTAGTCAGTTAGTCAGTTTATTTTTTTTTTTTTGAGGGGGCGGGGCGGAGATTTTTGAAGTATGCACATTATGTCATTAGCATGTTGGCAAATCAAGGAAAAACATAAAAAAATTTTGGGGGAAAACAGGAAGAAAAGGACAAAAACTTTGTATTTGGGTGAAAACGGGAGAGTCCTGGCGAAAGTTCCCCCAGTTTTGATGTAATGTTATGTTGCATAAAACTGGATACAAATTAACAAAATTCCAAGCAATTATGCCCAAACAAATAATATAAAAGTCCTTCAGTTTACTTCTGAAGGAATGGAGTTGCCTCAACAAAGGACAACATAGTTTAAGCCAATTTTATTGTACACATAACTCTGATGTCGATGGATTGTTTAACCACCATTTGCACATTTATGGAAATGTGTCACATATATTAAACTAGGCCTAGAAAATATAAAAAAAAGACAAAAACCAAATTTTCATAACTAATAAACACTCTATTAAGTTATGATATTGTAGCGATTAGCGATTAGCTGGTTGCATGGCGTAAAGATTTCATGGTTAAGGTCATCATCATTTGTTCAAAAACGATGAATGGATTGGATGGGGGGATGGGGGGGGGGGGGTTTCGGCTTTTCATATGCTAATGGCAATGGTCATGAAATAGAAAACATTATTTTGATCAGATATCTTATTATCATGTTCCATACTGAAAACTAATGGGATTGACTACTTCATATACATCAATTTGATTCTTTTTGTTTTTTGAGAAAGTTGAATGCCCCCTGATTTAAAATCAATTTAAATGATTTAGAACACAAATCAAAACTTGGCTTTATAATCTGACAATCAGCTTCATTAATTTTAAATGCAAACTTCTTCAACTAAAAACTAGTTTGAGCCGATCACCGGAAATATTTGTATATATACATTTTAAATAGTTTGAGCCACGAGACGGCAGCTAAAATGAAGACTCATTTGTTCTAGGTGGTAAAAAAAAATTAAAATCAAAAAGGCAAAAAAAAGCACTAAAAAACAAATTCAAGCAAATTATATGAAATATCATACATATAATTTAGTTTCCATCATTTGTCGAAACAGTTTTGAAGCGGAAGTGCCCAAAGCGACAGTGCCAAGTGTCATAATTACAGACAAAAGCGAACCGAAAGCAAAGCCAAAGATAAAATAAATATATATATATACATACATATAAATATCATTCAAAATATCCATTGAAAAAAAAAATATAAAAAACTTTGCTCTAGCTTCTGTTATGGGAATGAAGATCCAAAGTAATATAAACAATAAAAAAAACCCTCTTCACGTTTTAATGAACTCGTATCACGCACGAGATGATCAAGATGATGAAGATGATCATTATAAGTATATAAGTTTATTGATCATGATGATGATGATGATGGTGGTGATTGTTGGTGTTGTTACCTTTTTTGGGCTAAACTAACTGTAATGAACTGATCATAAGTGTCTTAAAAATGGTTATTCCCATTACTCTGATTGCTTCCGGCAATTTGGTCTCTGATAGCTTAGCCTTGTCTTTTAAATAAAATCGAAAGTTCAAAGCCCAAAAAAAAAAATTAAGCCACATGGAGCATCTTGAACTTTCAAAATATATATGTATATTTATATATAGTAGAACATAGACACATATATCGATAGACCCTCGCCCCCAACTCACTTTGCTCCTACAATCAACATCATCTGCCTAAGCATTAATATAAATATATATGTAGGTATATATAAAAAAACACAATACAAGTTCCTCTATAAAAACCAGAAAATAAACAAGTAACAATCAGAATCAATTTAAGACTTGCCATATGCGGATGCAAAACTAAAAGAGATAGAAAAATAGAGAGAAGGAGAGAAGGAATAAAAAAAAAAAAACAATAACCAAAGAAAAAACTGTTGAACAAAATTAAACCAAAAAACAAGTTTAAATAAATCCACCAAGAAAGTAAAAATAAAAAGAGAGAAAAAATCAAATCAAATCAAACCTAACAGAAAACCCATAAAAATTCAATTCAAAACTTTAAAGTTAAAAAAATCCATTTAGGCTTAAAGTAAATACTTGGAAATACAAAAAAAAAAAAAAGAACATGTATAAATTATGCAAAATTAATTGAAATTGTTCAGAAGTTCTAATCAAGAATCGTCTAATAATAATGATATAAACGAAAGATCAAGACGCGTGCCGTAAATCCCTATTCAACTTGTGTGCCTAATGCTTCCCGCGCAACTTGTCTCGTGACGCTTAAGTTTCTTGGACTCGGATTCGGAAACTGGTCGTCGTTGGTATTGACCTTGACACTCACTTTTCTAAACAATAAGCGGACCAATATTGTAGCCTCTCTTTTCTGTATGGTTTTTTTTTTTTTTGGCCAACACAACTCGTCGTCTTCTTTCTTAGCCGCATTTCGAGTTATTCGACAGTCAGCCGCCGATACCGAAATGAAACGCATGGTTTACCATCAGCGTCTCAAGATTTAAAAAAGTGTTTCTTTTTTTTTTATTTACACGATTTTACCTAACCCCCCCTCCTTCCTTCCTACCTCCTCGAATTCCAACATCCTTCCTGAATTGAAGCGAACTGTTGTTTTGCTCTGTGAATTTTTATATTTAATTGCATAAGTTTTCAAGTGCAACGTGCAACAAAAACAAAAAGAAAGAAAAAAAAACAAACAACAAAAACAACAACACCAATTAGTAAAATTAAAAACAAAAGTGAATAGTTAATAATTTTGCATGCCCAATGCAATTGCATATTTTAATACATAATTGACCAGATAAGACAATAAAACAGTGTTCGAAAAAAAAAAAAAATCAGCAGCACCTGCCCCCTTTGGAGCCATACAACAGATTAAATTTGATCCAACATGTGCCATAAAATCGTGTGCAACTTGTTGCCATGTCTCATCGGTTTGACATGCCTCGTCAGTGCCAGCCTGGCTAACAATCTCGCCGGCTATGAAGGGTAATAAAATGATTTTATATATTTATTCTTTTTTTTTTTTCTTATATTACTATTAATTATAAAAATATATTACTATATGTGTATGTATATAAGTATTCATGTTTTTTTTTTTTTTTTTTCTTAATACAAGCAACTCATCATCTACATACATCAATCAAGTGCGGGGCAAGAAATTAAGTTTATTTTTTTTAATGGTTTTAAATTTTAATGAGCACCGGTTACCAAGATGGTTATTAAACAGGTTTCCAATCTAAGATATGTATATATTTTTGTTTTTAATGTCCATGCCCCATGCCCATGATTGAGTGCGCAACGTGGCCCTTTTGTATTACCCATTAATGAAATCTCGTTCAATTAAATTGATGGCACCCAAAAATATTGCACCATACATTATGTAAGTGTCCAGTGTACTAAAATTATCCTGTCTACATGCCAAAGTTAAATATGGTATAGCCAAAAAGGATAAGACCCAGAGATAGCGATACAACATAAACAGAAATGGCCAAACTTTTTCAAAAATATTAGGCATAATGTAAAACAATTTACAAAATTTGTATTTTTTTATTTGAATTTTAGATTAAAGGTTACTTTTTATTAGAATATTATATACACAATGAGTTCTGAATAATTTTAGTTTAAATATATATTAAACAAGGGTATTAATATATATATATATATATATATATAATAATATGTTTAAAAAATTACTTCATAAAAAACTTTAACAGAAAATGAGTAAAGTCAGTGATCAGGTTTTTAAAAATTTGGAAATTCACGATGATTATATCATTCATTCATGTTCATTTCTTGTTTATTAATATTTTTATAAATCAATGAATTAAAATATATAGTTGAGAAGGCTAAAGGTAATTTGAATTATAAATATCTTTTATTTAGTTAGATCTATATATATGTAAGTATATAAATAGTTATTGAAAAGTAATTATACTTAGAAGAAGAAACCATTGAGAATTGTAAAAAAAATTAAATATATTTCATGAACTGTACTTATAAAATACATAATTTTCATTTAGATATAAAAAAGGCAAATTAAGATTACAAAATTTAAGAGAATTTGGAAAAACTTAAAAACAAAATATTTGATTTTTCTACGTTTATTTTATATACTAGTTTTTTTTCTTACTTTTTGAAGCCATGATTGTTTATAGCATAGAATTTCACATTGTAAAGTTACTTTTAACATATTATAGAAATTTTGGAAAATATTTTGTAGTTATTTGAAAGCACTTTATAATTATTCTTTCGTATTTGTGTTAAAATTTTTAAGTACTTATTATATATAACGATTAGCAAAATTTGGTTTTGTTAGTTTTGTTGTATAAACATGAAATGCCATTAATGATTTACTCAATGACAATGACCCAAGTCGATGACAACGTTTTGTAATTGCCAAACGATCGAAGAACAAATGTTTGCCAAACAAGCAACCAAGCAAGCAAATTTGTTAGACATAGCAAGCGGCCCAAGGGGCGTATGAGTGATGGATGAATGTGTAGTAACTACATTAGTTTTACTACTACCATATAATGTGTAAGAGAGATAGATTGGAAAAGAGCGAGAGAGAAGGAGAGAGAAAGATATATAGATAGATAGAAAGAGAGACAAGAGACAAAGCTTAAACGTTTGTTTTTCAAATATTTAATAAGCCAAAATTTTCTGCTTCCTTCCGTGGCTTTTGTGATAATAGTCATTTAATTTGTGTTTTTTTTTTGTTTTCTGTTTTTTTTTTTTGTTTTTGGGTGCCTGGAGGCCGGACCCAAGATCTCTCTAGACATTGGCAGATGTTTCAATTTCAATTTCAACATAGCAAAACAAAACGAAACGTGTTATATAATGTACAGAAAATAGATGCTAAACATAATACACACACACACACACACATACACACACACGTACATACAGTTGCATAGATTATTATTCTACAAGGCCGTCAGCATCTAATGTCTTGTGAGAGATTCAAATCAACAATGGCTCTTCATTTGTGACCATCTAATCATCGAATGAAACAAATAAAACCCTAATCGTATGTAAACAATTTCATTATGTAAAATAATGAAAAATGAGCTCCTTAATACCTATTTCATATTTCATTAAAATTCGTTTCAATTAAATTATCATTGAATAGACATTTTCTCGACTGAACGCCACCGTCAGAAAAAAAAAAAAAAAAATTGTTAATATGATGAATATGCATAGATTTTTAAATATTTGTAGGCAATCTTGTTGCTTCATTATTCCGTTCCGTTGTGGAATTTAACGAAATGATAAATTGGCCACAAATTCATGCGAGGTGGCAAAAAGCCAACTAACTGACGACATCCACAGACAACTGAGACGATTCGGCCAAGATCTGTCTCTATATGTGAAATTTATGAATAAACAACTCATTTTGACGCCAGGCGAGGGCGAGGCATTAATTAATTTGTTATCCAATTAGTAAAAAGACATTTGGAACAATTATCTACTTATATACAAATATATTTGATTTCTTCTACCACACCTCCCCCCCCCAACATATTATTGATGGCTGTTGGCAAATGTTTTTCGTTAAAGCCAAATTAATTTAGGATTATTCCTTTGTTTTTTTTTTTTGTAATGTTGTATTAAAATGTTTTCAATATTATTGCAGTTACACCAAATACACTGTTCAACATGGTAGCGAAGATGCTTTTCGGGCCATGGTTGATTTACAAACAAGTGATGACAATTTGGATTTCTGGTTACTCACACGGAATATGTCCATTCTGACAGTTGGTCCAAAACAAAAATCTAAATTTGAATCTCGACTTTCGAATTTGGGTGTTAGCTATCAGGTTCAACCATTAATGGAATTAATGGCCATGCTGGAGGGTAATAGCACATATGCTGATGATGATCAGTATTTATCGAATGACGATGTGGAGGAGGAGGAGGAATGTCAGCAGGGAGATTGTCAATCACAGCGTCCACATCGTAGATCACGTCGTCAGGCACGTGGCTTCTTTTCCCATTATCCGCGTTATAATGAGATTCTTAGTTTTATGAGCGGATTGGCATCACGTTATCCACAGTATTGCCGATACGAGTCAATTGGTCGTTCTAATGAGGGTCGTCATATTGCTGCATTATCCATTTCACTCAATACACGTAGTCGTCCACGTCGTGTGGCCTATATACAGGCAGCGGCACATGGTAGAGAATGGATAACCACACAGACTGTTTTATATTTGGCCTATGAATTGTTAAGTAATCTGAGAGCATTTCAACGTGTACTGAACGATGTTGAGGTATTCCTTGTGCCTCTTGTTAATCCTGATGGTTATGAATATACCCATTCAACGGTATGTTATAATTATAAAAAAAAAAAAAAGATTTTATTATTAATATATTTACACATATATTTACTTAATGCAGGATCGATTCTGGCGTAAAAATCGTCATCGTTATCCTGGCCATGCCTGTTCTGGTGTTGATATTAATCGTAATTTTGGCAATCATTGGAATTATCAGGGTGCCAGTCAGAATGTAAGCAATCAGTTTGCCAATTGTTAACATTGACTTTGACCTACTATTTTCATTACCTAACATACATATATATAAATTTTTTTTTTTTTTTGATTTTGATTTTCATTTTTAATAGCTTTGTTCGGAGGTTTATTCGGGGACAGCACCCAATTCCGAGCCAGAAACAACGGCCGTTGTACGCTATTTGGAATTCAATCGTAATCGTGTGAAACTCAGCCTGGATGTTCACTCATTCGGCAAATTCATTTTTTATCCCTATGGGTATGCGAGGTGAGTATGTATGCTTGGTTGGGAAAGAAATTCAATTTACTTTTTCAATTATTTGCTAAAAGCAATTAAAACCGAAATATTTCTGCCACTGTAACCATTTAAATTTTGTCCTTTCTCCATTTTATCCCCCATCCATATCCGGATCCGGATCCGCATCCTTGTCCATATCCATATATACCATTTCATTCACTCATTCTTTAGAAACACTGTACCACCCACTGTGGGTACATTGCGTTCGGTGGCTTTGAGAGCTGCCAACCAAATCGGAAAATATCGCGGTACTCGGTATACCATCGGCACCTCAGCCTCAGTTTTATACGAGGCCTCCGGCAGTCTAGATGACTTTGCCTATGGCAATTTGGGTATACCCTTGTCCTATACGCTTGAGCTGCCCGGTGAGGAATTCCATGTGGCCTCGTCGGATATTATACACGTCTGCAAGGAGACATTTGCCGGCTTTATCGAATTCATTCGCCATGTTAGTCTCTATTGAAAGAACTAGCTAACATTTGCCGCCTTTAGCATTTAAGGCAATTGAATTTATATACTTAATACATACATATATATATATATATATATATATTTTTGTTAATTAAACTAATTAGTATGTTGTCGTTGTTAGCCATTAAAGTGAAATGAAAATTGTATACAATTTCTATATGTAGTTGTCTTTAATTGAATACAGTGCTGGATATGGTTTGGTATACATATATATACATATATATGTATATATGTATATATTTATATGATATTCTTCATAGAATAAAAGAAAATGAATTGAGTATCAATGTGAAATCTTATCAAATGTTATTTGATAATAAAGCAAATGACATTGCTCTATTTTTTATATTTATAGCTGAAGAAGATATCAGTCTATTATATTCTACTATATATATTTTGTTTAAAAACTTTAAGAAATGATGAATGTAATATCGCTAATTATATAGTTGATAGCTATAAATATTAGCAATTAGCAATTTCTAATATTAGAATCATTTTCAATATCAAGTAGATCTTTGAGTTTTTAATTAAATAATAAATCCAATTAAAGATTCATATATTGTTCAAAAATAGCTATAACTAGAGCTGAACACATCAATCAATTTTAATTGAAAATTATCGAAAATTTTATCCATTGAGAGAATTTCCTTAGTTATCCAACCCTGTATACATATATACAATTATTGTGTGTTGTATATATATATATATATATGTATATATAGATGGCCATAAACGGAAGCACATAAATGATGTTATAGAGTCATATGGCTAGGTCGGCAATTCGTCTAATAAACCGATAAATTATGATATTACCGCAGTTATATCGCAAAACTTATTGGATTAGTTTACTTTGAAATTTCAACAACAAATGACATCGTCTGTGTTCATTTATTTGCTTCTGCTGATATTCCAGTTAACTGGTTTATTATTAGCCAGACAGGATTATAAGGACTTTAAAGTATATGAATTGAGGCCACAAAATGATATGGATATACAATTGTTATTAAAATTGGCTAGAAATCAATCAAATTGGGAATTATTACCAGGACATGGCAATCATAATGAAAGTACATTCAAAGTTATGATCTCACCCCAAAAGGCAGAGGGATTTATTAATCTTGTGGAAAAATATCATATAAAATATCAACTACTCATTGATGATCTATCACCATTCGTTAAGGCGCAAAGAGCTGAGAATTTGCGTAGTAAGGCGCGTTTTCAGATGCCCTACATTGATGTCCTTGGTGCGTTTTATACCCACGAGGAAATTAATACCTATATGGATAGTTTGCCAGAACGTTATCCGAAACGTGTCAGTGTCAGACATGTGGGTTGGAGCTATGAGAGGCGTGCCCTAAAGGTACTAACCATTACCAATGGTGATGGACGTCAAAATAAGCCCGTTATCCTTATTGATGGTACAGTACATGCTCGTGAATGGATTTCACCTTCCATGGCTCTATATATAATACAACAGTTATTGGATAATTATGCTGATAATGAGGAACTATTGGAGGACTATGATTGGGTTATTATGCCAGTGGTAAATGCCGATGGCTATGAATACACTCATACGGATTCGCGTTATTGGCGTAAAACGCGAAAACCGACAGATAATCCAGATTGTATTGGCACTGATATCAATCGTAATTTTGGCCATGAATGGGGTCATGATGAGGGTTCCTCATCGGATAGTTGTGAGGAGATATATCGTGGTGAGAGGCCATTCGATCAGCCAGAAACCCAAGTGTTACGCGATTTACTTTTAAGTTATAAAGGACGATTAACTTTGTATTTATCGTTGCACTCATATGGAAATTATTTCCTTTTACCCTGGGGATATACGAGGTTAGTTTCCATTTTCTTATACATACTAAGTAATTAATGCAATTTATCTAAGTTTTATTTTTTTTTTGTTTTTTTTTTCAAATTTATTTTATAGTGCATTTCCGGATAATTATTATGATATGCTGGATGTGGCCAATGCCGGAGCTATGGCTATAGTTTTTGCCACCAATGGCATATATACTTCGGGTAGTACATATCATGTACTCTATGCCACATCTGGTGACTCCGCGGATTATGCCAAAGCAATGGCTAATGCTACAGTGGCCATAACCATGGAATTACCTGCGGGCGGTTTTTCTGGTTTTGATCCATGGGTAACACACATTGAGGGTATTGTGACCGAAAGTTGGGTGGGTGTTCGTGCAATGGCCAACGATGTGATAAGAAGGTACCCAAACTAACTAATCATGGTCATAAATAAATGATATTTTATTTTCTTGGGGAAAAATTTTAAAAAACTTTGATTTGTGATTTTAATTAAAATTAACTATATTATTTATAATTTTATATTATTGATGATGATTAGATATAGCAGTTGAGGTTGGGTATTTAAGTGACATTGCATAGCCGAGGCCACCATATGCTTAGTGAAGATGTTTCCTTTGGTAGTGCTGGTTCTAGTGGCAGTCGGTTTAAGTGCGTCTGCCGCCGACATAGATCATGGCTATAAAAAGTAAGTGAAAAAATATATATGATAGATTGATCCATTCTTTAGGAATCGGCTAACAAATATCTATCAATAGCTATCATATCTATGAGGTAACACCAGACACTTTGGAGCAGTCACAAGTGTTGCATCAGCTTAGTTTGGAGGATTATGATTTTATTAGTGAAGGTCGCCTACTTGGACATCCATCAAGGATTATTGTTAGTCCTGCACAGCTTGAGAGTTTCGAAAAGTTGGTGAAAGGCCATGAAATGACTTATAAAGTGCTTAATAAGAATCTAGGAGTTACTATCGAAGAGGAACTGGCTGCGCTCCATATGCAGCGTACCATTAATCCAATCACAGGAAAAGGTCGCCTTGGTACAGATCGTTACTATACACATGAGGAGATTATCAACTATATTGATGATCTGGCAGAGCGTTATCCCAAGCGTGTGTCTGTCCGTACAGTGGGTTGGTCATATCAGAAACGTGCTCTAAAGACCATTACCATTACCAATGGTGATGGTAAGACTGGTAAGAAGGTGGTCTTTATGGATGGCGGTTTCCATGCTCGCGAATGGATATCTCCAGCAGCAGTATTATATGTTATTGATCAATTGGTTGAGCAATTTGATCAGAATGCAGAACTATTGAAAGATTATGATTGGGTCATATTGCCAGTGGTTAATCCAGATGGCTATGAGCACACACAAACTGGCACAGTTGCTCGTATGTGGCGTAAGACTCGTCAGCCTTATGGTACCTGCTATGGTGCCGATCCGAATCGTAATTTTGATTTCCATTGGAATGAAGAAGGTGCCTCTTCAAATCCCTGTGCTGACACATATGCTGGACCAACTGCCTTTTCGGAACCCGAAACGATTGTCGTTCGAGATTTGATGCACTCGTTATCCGATCACGGTATATGGTATCTTACCCTTCACTCTTATGGAAATTATTTACTTTATCCTTGGGGCTGGACCAGGTGAGTTCCAGTTATCTTTTTTCTTTTTAATTTTCAAACTATTGTTATTTATCGCAGTGATCTGCCTGATACCTGGGAGGATCTGGATGAAGTTGCACGAACTGGCGCCGAGGCCATAGAGACAGCCACTGGGACCATTTATACATATGGATCATCCACCAATGTCTTGTATATTGCAGCCGGTGCTAGTGATGATTATGGTTTCTATGCTGGTTTTAATGTATCCCTTACAATGGAGTTACCAGGTGCGGGTAGCATTGGTTTTAATCCACCTGCAACGCGCATCGATGAGTTTGTCACCGAAACTTGGATTGGTATACGTGCCATGGCCGTGAAGATCATTGAAAAGTATTAAATATAGTTTAAAAAATAAACAAACAAACAAACCCAAAAAATAAATGGAATAATAATAATAATTATAGCAAAGAGTTACATCTTTTTTCCCACTGTGCATGCAGCGTACTATGGTTACTTTAAATGTTATTTGTTTTCTTTTTTCTTCTTCTTCTTCTTCAAAGGTAAATAAAATTAATAAATTTTTGATACCGATTTGTAGATAAAACAATTATATTAAGCATTTTTCTTATCATTTCTCGACATTATAATTCAAGATTTACAAAAGATTTTTGTAATAAATATATATGTACATATATTAAATTTCTTTATATATAGGCTAAAATTGTATAAAAAATCTGTGCATAGCAAATTATTTAAAGAATAAAATTTCCCTTTTGTATATATAAGATTTTTAACTTAATCATCGATTTCTTTTTTACGAAGTTTACAGAAAAATTGAGTTCTAATATCCATAGTCCGTCCAATTGTATCAAAAAACTTGAGTTTTATGATGGGACTATATATGTATGTATAAAAACCAATTAGCTGATTAGTAATGAATTTTATCACTATATTTCTAGGTAATGATAACAATCATATTGGGTAGAGATTGTCGATGGGTAGTTAACATTTTTGTTATCCACATTATTTTAGTTCTATTAAAAATTGCAAAGTGTAAAGATGATTGGATGGAACATTGGATTGCTGACTGGATTAATGGTCAGCATTTGTCTGACCTTCTGCTTGGGCAACATTTATGAAGGGTAGGGATAAGAGTTAAAGAATTTTCAACTGAATATAATAATGTCAAATCATTTGTAGCTACAAGGTCTATGAAATAGCGAATAAAGCTCGTTCTGCTGATTTAGATTTGGTTATTGCCCAATTGGTCAGTAATGCGACATACTATGACTTGTATTCGAATGGTCATGGCACTCCAGCTCACATTATGGTACATCCCGATGCTCAACCGAATTTTGTTGAGCTAATGAATGAGCATATGGTTAATTATACAGTTATTAATCATAATATGGGACTAACACTACGTCGAGAATTTGAGACAAATCGCATGTTACGCAATTGGTATCCATTTAATGGACGTTTGGGTACTGAACGTTATTATAACCACGATGAGATTAATCAGTATATTGAAAATATGGCTGCTCAATATCCGGATCGTGTATTTATTAGAACTGTCGGTAAAAGCTATGAGAAACGTTGGTTAAAAACCCTTCGAATAACCAATGGCGATAGGCGTGAAAATAAGAATGTTATTCTAATGGATGGTGGTTTTCATGCCCGGGAATGGATCTCTCCAGCATCTGTTATTTATGCTATTGGCCAATTAGTTGAGAATTATGAAAATTATGCTGATCTTTTGTTGGATTACGATTGGGTCATTTTGCCGGTAGTTAATCCGGATGGTTATGAATATACGCAAATATCAGGGGATACTCGAATGTGGCGTAAGACACGTCAACCGAGCAGCGAGAATTGCATTGGTGTTGATCCTAATCGGAATTTTGATTTCCATTGGAATGAGGAGGGTGCGTCATCTGATCCATGTGATGGAACGTATCCTGGATCGAAACCATTTTCCGAGCCCGAGGCATTGGTGGTACGTGATCTTATACATAGTTATGCCAATCGTGGTAAAATGTATCTTACGGTTCATTCATATGGATCATATATACTCTATCCATGGGGCTGGAATTGGTAAGTTATTGAAGCTATATATATGTACATATATTTATTTATTATACATGTGATTATTTTTAAGGGAGGTGCCTGATACTGTTGATGATCTTCATGAGGTTGCCAAGGCGGGACAGGATGCCATTTTAGAGGCAACTGATAATGAATGGGAGATTGGATCTTCCACTAATGTTCTGAAATATGCAGCAGCTGGTGCCAGTGATGATTATGCCTTTAATGCGGGCTATCCAATATCATTCACAATGGAATTACCACCCGGTGGCACTGGATTTGATCCGCCAGCATCAGATATTGATAGACTGGTAAAGGAGACATGGATTGGCATTTTGGCCATGGCACGGAAAGTGACTGAAAAGTATCCCTTGCCATAGATATATATATACATTTTCTACATATATAAAAATTATCATTTTGTCTAATAAATTTAAACACCATTGAGCAATGAATGTGGATCTTTGGTCTGATAAAGCCCTTTTCTACTGAAACTCATTAAACCACTTGAAATGCATTGATAAACCATGTAAACGGTGGTGGCATTGCGATAACTTAAAGTGCCACCACTTAAAGTAAAAACCTTAATCTAAATTGTGTCAATGGTGTTCATGGTGTATCTCTCTCCACAAGGGGTACCACACAAATGTATAAGAAAAACAAAAAAAAAAGGAAAAAAAAGTAGAAGAATAATATGCTAAATTAGAGTTCCATTTCAGTGAATATATATATAAAATATCGTAAAGTTTATTGCACCCGTTTAGTATTTCTCAATGACCTTTTGGGCCATGGCTTTAATGCCTACCCATGTTTCGGAGACAAAGGAATTAATTTGTGAGGTAGATGGATCGAAACCGGTGCCACCAGCTGGTAGTTCCATGGTTATGGATATGGGGAATTCAGCGACACCAAAGGCATAATCATCACTGCCACCAGCAGCAGCATATAGAACATTGGTGGAGCTACCGACAGTGTATTTAGTTCCAGTGGCACTTTTGATGGCTGCGGCACCAGCTTGAGCTACTTCGTCATGATCGCGCCATGAAGTGGGCAGGGAGCTTTTTTTTTTTTTTTTTGTTGAGAATAAAAGAATATAGAATATAGAAAGGGAATATAGATAAAATTGAAATGACTTACGATGTCCAGCCCCATGGATAGAGAAGATAGTTGCCATAAGAATGCAGAGTCAGATAGAATTTGCCACGACCAGTCAAACTAAGCAGCAAATTGCGAACAATTTGGGTCTCTGGCTCAGAGAAGGCAGTCTCACCCTTAAAGGTATCGGCACACGAATAGCTGGATGCACCAACCTCACCCCAATGATAGTCAAAGTTGCGATTACCATCGGTGCCATAGCAGGCACTGCTAACTGGCTTACGGGTCTTACGCCACATACGTGTACTGGTATGAGTATATTCATAGCCATCGGGATTGACCACTGGCAGAATAATCCAATCGTAATTCTTGAGTAAATCGGCATTGGCAGCAAAATTCTCAACAAGCTGATAGATCACATAGAGAGCACCAGCTGGGGCAATCCATTCGCGAGCATGGATACCAGCATCCAAAAAGATCACATTTTTGCCACTCTTACCATCGCCATTGGTAATGGTAATGGTTTTAAGTTCACGACCCTCATAGGAATCGCCGGCACTCTCGACAGTAACACGGCTTGGATATGCTTTGGCCAGTTCATCCAAATAAGCATTGATTTCGGCATGACGATGGAAGGCCGTAAAACTGATGCTACGCGATGCCGAACGTTGAAGTATCAAACGCTGGCTCTGATTCTCCATCTCCTCTTGCCTAAGAGAATTACCCAAATTCTCATTGATCACAGCATATTCCATACCAAATTTCTGCAACAGCTGTTCGAATCCCTCCTGATCCTTTGGCTGTACCATAACACGTGTAGCGGCATCCAGGGCACGGGGCATATCAAAGAAATCGTAATCCATATTATTGGATAAACGTAGCAGAATTTGCTTCTCGAATGCATTTCGTGCATTGATGTCATAGATCTTGTAGCTGTTTTTAGTTTGGTTTTTTTTTTTTTTTTTTGGAGTTTTTCGTTTTTTTTTTTTGTTTTTTGTTTGGGGTAAATTAATCATTAATTACATTTCACTTAAATTCCAGCATTGCCAGCTCACCCATCACTCACCCATCGTAGTTCTCGGCTGCCAAGGTAGCGCCGCACAATAGCAACACTGTGAAGACTTTCAGCAACATTTTGTTGTTTTTTAATTATTTGTTTTTTTTTTTTTTATTGGTTTTTTTGTAGAGGCTCCCGCTCTCAGTTCCGTTCCGTTGGGTACTAATGGAGGGCGTCTATTAAATCGTATTACCCTCGTCAGCTAGCTATTTATACCTGAGGCTTTCCAAAAACCACTTGACGTATGCACAAAACCGCGTACGCGTACCTAAACACTATTCTTATCGAAGGCAAGTCGATGCCCGCGACAATTATAGATAGAACATTTGATCAGACAATACTTATCAGTGGAATCAATGAAACTGTATACGGCATACGGCACTAGAGGGTTTTCGGTTAGGGGAGGCGTGGCACGCGTTCTATATATTCTCTATTTCTGTCGCGTTTTGCCGTTATTGTTGTCTTTGTGTCTGTCAAATGTTTTGAGAAATTCATAGAAAAATCTCTTAAAATTTACGATTAAATACGAGCACATATCAATGACAAATGGTGACATGGTCGATTTGATATATAACTTGATAGGACAAAAAACAAATGTCATGGGACTAAAAAAAAAAAAAAAAAAATTAGATGTCTGAGAAAATCACTTGAACATTTTGTAATATGATTGCATTTCTTATTAAAAATGTAAGTTTAAGTAAAGAAAAATTTAATATACTATATATATATATATATATATCCATATATGTATGTACATATTTCAAAATATTAATTTCCTTATATCAACTTGGGGAAAAATTTCTAAAAAATCCTAGTAAACTATATATATTATAGACATATAAAAATGTCGTTTTCTCTTTTAAAAATTTTAAAATTATGTAATATAAATGTAATATAACATTTGTATTTTATTCACATATGAAAACTATGTATTTTTTACTTATATTAAATTTATTAAAAATTTATATATTTTGCTTTTCTAGTCATCTAAATTTTCATTGTCAATAGATATGTTGCTAAGCAGATGTTGCTAATCATATATGTTGCCAGTGGAAAATGTTGCAGGCTTGTGTTGCTTAACATTTAGAAAAGTTGCATCCACATAAATAACTGTAATTGATTGATTATAAATTTTGATTTTTAAAATTATACATATCTAATAAATATTAATATTAATTAATTAAATAAGATCACGATATTTATTGATTGATTATTGGGTAAGAGATTTCACAATTAACTAAAATATAACTCAAAATACAAATTTTTTTTTGAAAAGTCATGACTTAACTTTGAAAATGAAATATGTTTATATATATTTTTTATAACTGCCAAGTAATTTCGTTCAAATTTTTTTTAGATGCAACAATAAATCTACAGATTGTATTTTTCTTTGTAATATATAACATGAAATGTAAATTGGAGCAAAGAACAGATTCATAAGTTAATTTTATTAATTTTAGCAAGTAGTCTCGTTACACAAGTGCAACAAAAAAAAAACAATTTTGTTTTGTAAACATGCTTGAAAGTATTATATATTAAGAATAGATTGTGTAAAAAAAAAAATGTAGATCCAAATTAAAAATATTACAAAAGTTACAGCACTTAAAGCTGAAAGTCCGCTGTAGAGTGCGATGCACTTTAAACGCGCTTTTTTATTGAAATAAAAATTTTTGCGGTCGTTATGGGTCATAAAAAATATTCTATTCAACCGATTTGGCTAAAATTTGAATATGTTATCTACCCATTAACACCTTACGCTGTTAGTCTAGGTGGTGTCAAATGATTTGTACATTGTCAACGGGTCGTATAAGTAATAATAAAAATGGTTTGTTTTTGACTTCAGATTATATAACATAAGAAATATAATAATTTTGGTGGCATTTTGTCAAATAAATGAATTCTTTTCAATATAAAATAACATATAAAATATCATTAAAAATGTATTTAATTTAAATTATTTACACTTATTTCAATATTGTTGTTAATAAGTTGTTAATAATAATGTGCTCATTTATCAAGAATATTTTAGGTATTATTTTTGGCCTGGTTTTTTTGTTCTTCAATTAGTTAACCCAATTGTCATAAATTTTCGATTTGAGTTGGCGCAATAACTTTTTGTTGATTTATGTGGTCTTTGGCTTTAAGTAAGTTTCTGTTTCAGTTTCTGGTTTTTTTTCTCTTGTTTTTTTTTGTTGTTTTTATTGTTTGGCAAAATTGCGCTTTATCAACACATTTATCTATCCAACTGCCTGACTGTTGTGTCCGAACTGTCGAACTGACTGACTGTGCACTGCACCAAAGTAAAAGCGTAAAAACTAAAAATGGAACTTTCCTATTTAAAACAATGAAATGTAAAAAAAAACAAAAAAACAAACAAAAATAAGAAGAAAGAAAACGAATCACCAAGCCAACTTGCCAAACCATCTCCTGTCGCGCACACTTACTCATACACACACACACACACACACACACACATAAACACACAGACACACAATATATATTTGAAAATTTATTGCATTTCATGCGTTTTTCCATATTTGTCTGCATTTGTAGGCAGAGTTTCTGGCTAAAAACTTTTCGCGGCTGCTGCACAAAACAATAATAACAACAACAATAGTAAAAAGAGAAAAAAGAAAAAACAACAATAGCAACAACAACAAAGAGGAAGTTGCTTACTTAAAACTGACAATGAGCGCATGGAAATGACAAAAAACACTGCGGAAACTGTTGGCTCGTAATTTTGAATGGCCCATTGGACGCGACAGCTACCAAACTGTCTGCCTGGTCCAAAATTCATGCTGCCACCCTCCAACCACACCCCTTTCCCCCCCCACCCCTCTCCAAACAATACTGTTTTTTTGCATACCCTTGATTGTCTCTGTATTATCATCACTGCCTAAGCCACAAATAATTTTCAAGGGTATAATAATTTTTTTTTTTTTTAAATTAATTTGCTATACCCGATCAGGATTAAAAGTTGTGAAAAAATTTGTTATCAAAATTAAATTAAATAAGTAGGTATAATTTCAAATTATCATAAATTAACAAAACTTTATTTTATCATACTATTATAACATTAGTTTTTTTTCTTTAGATGTTCTTTACAATGCCTTTTATTAGAGATCGTGGGTGAATATATAC
This sequence comes from Drosophila sturtevanti, assembly GCA_018150375.1. Taxonomy (NCBI): domain Eukaryota; kingdom Metazoa; phylum Arthropoda; class Insecta; order Diptera; family Drosophilidae; genus Drosophila; species Drosophila sturtevanti. The sequence goes on from JAECWJ010000688.1 coordinate 13,709,401, forward strand.
ATATGTATATATATATATAGTGATCAATAGTTAATTGAACGGCGTATCAAAAAAAGTAAAACATATAAATGAAATCTTTTCTTAATGACATTTAAATGCTTAGCCTTTTTTAAGTCTTTATATAAGATGAAATAAAAGTTATACACAGAATAGAAAACTTATAAAAAGATATATGATTTATTTAAAAAAGAAAAACATTCTAAAGGAATAACCATCTTATTGTTAAAACTATAATATTATGAAAAAAAAAAAATAAAAACTATCTTTAATATGAGTGAGAATGATCCGTTCAAAATTGATTAATTATGCATTTATCTAAAAAAAATATGCTACCAAGTTTTTGAAACAAATCAAATTACATTTGTAAAATTAAAGACTAAAGATCATTTAAAGGTAATCTTTATGATCGATCCATAGATGTAAAGGTTTTTCTTTGATTTTATTTTCCTTTTTTTTTTTTTTTGGGTATAAGCGTTTTTTGTGTTGTTGGTCTGCACGTGACTGCCCACCAATGTTGTGTGTATGTATGTGCGTATGTGTGTGTGTTTGTGTGAGTGCAGCAGTTGTTTTTCTCTTTGGGGCATTTTCTTTTTATAAATGTGTGTGTGTGTGTGTGTGTGTTTGGGTTTCTGTAAGGGAAAACTTTTATAAAACTTTTCAAGCAACGTTTTATTTGCATTGACAGCAAACACAACATTACAGAAAAAGGAAAAGCAAAGGAAAAGACAAAACGGCATTGTTTCGTTACATATTCGATTGTAAATTATGCCAAATTATTTGCTAAGCACTTCATCATGATCCAGAATATACAATAATGAAAATGGTAATAATAATGCAAATGATGGCATATAAATTTTAAAGTCATTAGCTTTAATTGAGATTGATTAAGAGACAGAGAGAGAGAGAGAGAGAGAGATATATTATTTTGGCAAATTACTTACGAATAGTTTTCTGGATATTCATTACTCTGCCATTTACATTAATGAAAAGCTTAAAAATCAAAATGAAAAAATAAAAAAGAAAAAGGAATGAAAAATAATAATAATAATAAAACGACAATGGGAGAAAAGTTTTGCGGCTCTTTAATTTTCATTTTGCATAAATTAAAATATTGCGCCAGTGACTAAGCCCAAAAATACATGAGGAAGAAGACAGAAGAAGAGGGAAGAGGAAGGGGTATGCTATTCATGCAATGGCCATGGCATGAACTTGCGGCTTTTATTGCTCTATTAATAAACCCCGGCAACCCCTTTTTTGTAGTTGGTAATGGGTAAAAAGAGAGAGAGAGAGAGAGAGAGAGAGAGAGAGAGAGATAGAGGCAGAGTGTCAAAAAAGTTGAAAACTCTCGAGTTACTTCCAGAGGGCAGATTTTAATTAAAATTCATCTTCACATTTAATCAAATCATGGCCAGGCATCGTCTGACATCGACACTCGCTTCTAATTAAGTGCGAAAAATCGTTAAATGTAAAATCAAATCGTGCAAAAAGTAATCGGAAGAAGTTGAAATCAACATTGAATGAAACAAGGAGAAAGGCAGAAAGAGCAGAAGCAGCAAGGTACGAAGAGGAAATCCAATACTCCAACACTTTGGTAAAACCCCCACCCCCCCACTACAGGCAACATCCAACAACCAACAACTTAACCCCATACACATCCACAACCACTTCCACTTCCCCAATAACATCCCCCTCCATCCCTCTCCATCGTTGTCACCACCCCTTTTTCCAGGCTGCCTTCAGCGAAAGTTGTAAATTGTGTAAAGTGGTTTTTTGCTGTTTGATGTTCTTGTTGTTGTTGTTGTTGATGTTGTAATTGTGCCTGGATTAAGGCCACAACAATGCCAAACCAATGGACGAGAACAATTGTAGTTGGGATGGTTTGGGAAGTGGGGTAGGGGGTTGGTGTTGGCGAATAAGGGGGTTAAGATGGTGTCAAATATTTACAATCTATTACGTATTTGTTGTTAGGTAGGTGTTAAGGCCAGCCAAATGGCTAATTAAAACAAACAATCATGCTGCTGTTGTTGCTGTTGCTGCTGCTGCTGCTGCTGCTTGGCCAATTTTCTTAATTGCTCAACGGAAATCTAACCAGAGAGTTCCATAGTGTTTATTTAATGCCACCTCACCCACTCCATTCATTCCCATCCATAATACTCAAACTGAGTTAGTTCTCATTTTGAGTTATGGTCATTTGCAAATGTCTCTGATATGGACTTTTGGTCGTACTTATATTTAGAAAACAATTCCAACCAATTCCACCAGCTGCGGCTCTCTGTGTGTATATGTGTGTGTGTGTGTTTCTTTTTGTGTTTTTTTTGTTTTTTTTTTGTTTTTTTTTGTTTATCTCAAGGCTAACTTGCCAGAACCTGGAAGTGCAATTTGAACAAATACAAACACATTGTAAGTAAGTCGAATGAACGTATGTATATATAAACACACCTCGATTGTCAATTGCCAGTCATTCCGAAGATGAAACTCATACTTGTTGTATTTATTTTGTTCTGTTCGGTATCGTTGCTTTTTGGCCAGACGATTATTAGCAATGCGTATCCAGAACAGCAAATTGGAAATACTAAAACTAAGGATATTAAAAATGAGAGAAGTGATCAATTAATTACCCATACAACCAATGTGGGTAGCCGCAATTTGGATAGTTTACGCGGCTTGGGATAGTTAATTATTTTACGCAAAATTTCAATTTTAATTGATTAAGCATTTATTTATTTTTTTTTATAATAAATGTAAAGAAAGATGTATTATTTACAATTGAATCGTTATCAATGTTTTTTTTTTTATTATAATCAAAGGCAAGTGAAAGTGTTTTAAATATATTTAACATCTTCGAACTATTAAGTCTAGGTAAATGCTTTAAAATTTATTAAATCAATAAGTGGCAGATGCAATTAATTTTGAACTTAATGAAATTATTTAATACTTTTTCAATTTATAAAGTTTTTGTAAAGTAAAGCTTGTATATTATATACGTTTTATTAATATAAGAAAAACCATGTTAATGTAAACCAAAAGAGAGCAAAGAGAGCAAAATGTACACAATTTAAATACTAATAGATATATGTATAGTTGGAATTTCATTACATCTATGCTAGATAGAAAATTAAATATGTAAATAAATTATGTACAAAAATATATATAAATAATTGGATATGCATTAAAATGTCTTCTGTTACATATTCTATACAGAATATGTCGATTGGTAAACTGGCTTTTAATTTATTGTTTAATAAACAAATGGTCAGAAATATTTTTAATAAGTCTACATAGACATTAAATTATGTAATTATACATAAAATATAGATTTCAATTATAAAGTCTATATTCTTTTCCATAGATATATATATGTATACATATATGTAATTTATTATATTTCTTTAATGGTTTCGATTTCTTATCCTTTCGTTATTTTTTATTCAAGCAAAAACAAATAACAATAACAACAATGTTTCGAATCTATATTCCGTTCTATCTAAAGGCTATATTTTGCATATGACACAGATTTCAATATTCATTGTGGTTGAATATTCATTTCTTTTCTCTGTTCTGTTCTGTTCTGTTCTTTTCTGTTCTGTTCTTGTGTTCCATTTTGTTCTGTCCTATTCCGTTCATTTCTTTTACCATTTTTTTTTTTTTTTTTTTTTTATTTCCAAATGATTTGGAAGAGAATAAGAGTTGTTTTAGTCCTACGACAATGCCGGAAAGAAAGTGCCTGTATAAATTTTAAATTATTTGAATTTTAATTGTAATTGTCTTTTATCCGGTTTTAGCCAGAAATTTGAGTTTATTGATCGGCAAAAGAGGAGTACAGAGTGTGTCTGAGAGGGAGAGAGAGAGAGGAAGATTGAGAGAGAACTTCAATATCAATTTTCAGCTAAGATTGTCAGCTCGTCGGGCAAAAACTCAATTAGCTTGCTTAAGCTCATTTGAAGCAGCAAATTTTATTTACAAAATGAAGCTTTAATTAAGCCAAGCCAAGACCAAAGCTTGCAGGTAAACCGAACAAAAGCTGCGGCAGTAATAACATTAAAAGCAACAAAAACAACAACCAAAAAAAAAAAGAAAACAAAAAAACAAAAATAAACCAACAGCAACAAATAAAAAAGTGGAGTACGAGCAAAGCAAATGCCAAACAAACAGCACACGGCATTCGCTCTCTCTCTCTCTCTCTCACTCTCGCTGGCTTATTCTCATTTCTATTTCCTTCCCATTCACACACATGCGTTTGCAGTCTTAAACAAAGCCAAGTAAGTCGTATTAAATTTAATTGGATTTGAGTGTTTACCAGCGGCCCAAGCCGCTGGCAAAGCCACAGGCAACAACTACAGCAGCAGCAACAACTAAAGCAGCAGCAACAAAAACAACAGCAGCAGCTGAAGCTGTTGGCAAAAATGCGACCCACTTTTTATTTGTATTTGTGTGTTGCATTGTCGCCCATTACGAGTGTGAGAGTGCGTCTGTGTGTGGTGAGTGGCAGCAAAAATTCCATACATATCACAGGTAGCAAGAGGCTTAAACCGGATTTCATAGACTCCACACACACACACACACACACTTGCACACATTCGCACAAGGAAAAAGAGAATGCAAGAGTGCTAAAAAAAGGAAAACAACAACGAAAGAAAAAAAGAAGCATGGAAAAAATGTTTCGCACAAAGCAAATATTGCGTATACGCCAAGGAACCCACAGAAGCCACGTGGCCAGAACTCTCGTTTGCTCGTTGTCAACGCAACAGCTTCAAACTAGTCGATTAAAGCACCAATTAGCGCTATAAATTTCTTCAATTCAATTTCCCCCCAGAGTACATCAACTTGCAGTCATTTTCATTTAACAAGTTTATATTAAATAATAAAATAATATAACAAAGCTAATAATATAAAGTAAAAGAAAAGAAGAATTTACTATATTGATTTGGTATGGCTCTTTGCGTACCTTTATTATAAACATTTTGAATAAATTAGTTACATTTTTTTTTTTGGCTAAACTTAATTAGAATATATCGAAGTCTTTGAAAATATAATTTAAATTTAAATATTTATCATTGTGAGTATTAAATATATTTGTAAAACCTTGCTTTTAATGAATTTAACTTTTTTTTTTGAAAAAGTTCCTATAGCTAACGATACTGAATAAGCAATCGTAGAATGATCGAATCACTCATCTTTACTCTATTTTTGAAGAGTCAAATATTTATTTTAATTGAATAAATATTAAAAAAATATTTCAAACGAGTTGATTTTCATATAAAATAGTATAGTAACCCGTTTAATGTGAATACTTCAAGAGAAGTTTTTCAATCCAGACCGAGCTTAAATGTTAGCATGCAAATATGATAAATCACTCGCCATTATTGGGCCATCAATCAAAATTATGCGTTCCGCCAGTGTCTGTGTTTGTTTGTCTGTGGGTTGTGTCTGCATGTGTGTGTGTGTGTGGGTGTATGTACGAAAAGTGTCTAATTGAATAACGAAGCGTGCAAATTGAGCCGCTCTCTTTCATACTACATACCCCTCTCTTTCTTACTCTCTGTCTCTGTCTACCTCTCGACCTGTCTGTCTGCTTGTCTATCCAATTCCTTGTCATGGCATGCAAAAACAAAGACCAACAAAGTGGGGAATAAGAAGAGAAGAAAAAGTAAAGTTAGCCTGAGGCAGTTAACAACACATCCGTAGAGATTTATAGAGAAAGAAAAAGAGAGAGAGAAAGAGAGAGAGAGAGGGAGAGGGAGAGAGAGAAATATAGATACACAGGACAGAGACATGCTGTTGCTTTTTCTCCACAAGGTACAATCGGGCGACACTTTCAATGTCTGCGGTTTGTCCTGAAGGCGTTACCAGGCATTGTTTTCTACATGTACGTATATGTATGTGTGCACACATACTTATAACTAACTACTATGCATGTATATGTATATGTACGTGTTGTCTATATGTGTAGTAAGTTGCTTTTAAATTCCCTTAAATTCCGTCTAAACTCACATATTAACATAGTTTTTAGCATCAGGTATGTATGCAAATGCCGTTAGAGGTTTACGGAATGACAAGCCACACTACAGATAGAAGAATAGTGGACGAGTGGAAGGGGAGTGGGGGGGGAGTCATAAGCAGAATACCCAAAATCGGGTGCCGTTACAGTTACAGTTACGGTAACCGTTACACGTTGGTTTTTAATCCCGATGCATTTTGATTGTATACAGCTGGTCTACATAAAAGTAATTTACTTCGGTAAGTGAAGCGAGTTTTACCCCATCACACCTTCATTCCCCTTCTCTGTCTCTCTCTCTCTCTCTTTTTATCACTATCTGCCGTTTGTTCTCTCTCATTTTTTTTGCCCCCTCTTCTATTCTATTCTATATGTTGCTGTTTAATTTGCAGCATGTCAAAAAACACAGCAATGAGTTTGGATCTGTGTATATATGTATGTACATACATATATGTTTGTATGTATATGCATCTGTGTCTATATATGTGTGTGTGTCTGTGTCTTTGTATGCATATAATTATTGCATTTCTCGCACGTACCGAGAGACTAAAAACCAAACCAAACCAAACCAAACTAGGAGGACCTCGACTCTCGAGTGTGTTTGCTTTCCAGTTGGCAAATGGCACATTTCCCTTCGTTTTACCATGGCTTTCATTATTTTCTGTTGTTGCTGCTGCTGCCGTTTCTTCTTCTATTTAGTCTTCTTCTTCTTTTCCTTCATTTTCCTCTTGTGTTGTGTTGTTACGCTGTAAGTATTTTTTAATGATACATAAACTAAAAAGATACACAACAACTTTCTGTATGTATGTGAGTGTGTGTGTGTGTGTGTGTGTCGGCAACTCGTCTAAATTATTTACACATCCGTTTTGCATTTTCACTGTTTACTGTATGGTGTGTACGTTTGTATATACATGTATGTGTGTGTGTGTATAGTTTACACGCGTGTCCTGCCCCTTTTACCACTTCATGCATTTCCATTTTCTATTATTTTTTTCCCATGTTTTTTTTTTTTTTTTTTTTTTTTTGTTCTGTTTTACGCCCTTCCCGCTGCATTGTTTCCTCATTTGCAGCTCAACACTTTCCACTTTCTGTGTCATTGTGGTGGCGCCTGTTCTGGGGTCTGGTCTTTGGTTCATGATGGTGCTGTTGATGTTGGTGGTGCAAAACGCTTCAAGCACTAGCCTCGTTTTCCGTTGCCGCTTTGTGCCACTGCCACACATAATGAATGCAATTTTTAAGTTGTGGTTTTCTTTTTTCTATTCCTATTTTTTTTTTCCATTTTTGCATTATGCATTGAGTGGGCTGAGTTAGAGCTTGAGCATAGAAATTTCGTCGCTTCATCTTTTGGTTTGAGAAAATATAATTTTTATACCGATCCGTTTCAGGCAAGCTCTTTTCAACACGTTTAGTTATTGTTTTTTGCTATGTAAATGATGTCTTAAATCCCTGGATAAGTAAAATAATAGTATATAAAATTATACATAGTTTGAAAAGGTATTATATAACTTTAAGGGCAATTTATGATTTATTTAATTAACATTATCAATAGGGAAACAATTACCCCATTTGATATAAGCGCTTTCATTCTTAATCCATCTAGCTTTGTTTATAAATTTTGGTTTATATGTATTTTAGATGGTTTTGGTCTTAAGATTTGTATATTTTTGTTGTTTTAATTTAAAAGTTGGATTTTTAACAATTTTTTGTTCTACAACCTCAAACAGAATAATTGTGTATGCAATTAAAGGGGGATTCCCACTTACAAAATATTTGTAGCATACTTTTAGGCAAACAAATTATTTTCGCTGTCGTATATCAACTGCTTTTTGGTTGCTCTTACTCTTGCCGGTGCTGTTGTTGCGGTTAGCTGCAGATAAAAATTGTTACATTAGGCGCACAAAACTAAATAACCAACAGCAACAATAACAACAACAGCTATAACACCAACACCAACAACAACACCAACACTGAAAGAAGATAGACAATGGCTTTAATTTAACTGTCGGAAGTGAAACACAATGCAAAATACGAGTTGAACTTACAAGCAATTTGCCTTATGCATTACCGCGAGGATGCACAGCTGTAGAGCGGGGTATGGGGGACAAAAAAAAAAAAAAAGATTCTACCAACTCTTACTTTACGCCGTAACGCCCATTCCTCACTTACACACACAAACACACACACACTCACATACACATACTGAATGTCGGGTTGCACACACATAAATCTCCGCCGACAAAAACTGAATCGCAGCTCCGTTGCACGCATAGACAAAACGTTGGGCGGCGGCACATTGAGGTGGCATAATGGCAGAGGTAAGGGTACGCCTCTGTACTGAGTTGAGTTGCCTGGTTGTTGTTGTTGTTGTTATTTCTTTTTCTCTTTTTTCGCCTTTTGACTTTTTGCCTTTGCTATGTTCATTATTTTTATCTTTCGCAATGAATGCAAAACTACGAAACGAAACAAAAAAGCACTAACAGCAACAGCAATAGCAACAGCAACTCGGACTCGGACTTGGTCTCGGAGCTCGGAGCGCAAATATGCAAAGCAGTTAAAGGATTCATGGTGCGCTCCACAAAAACAAAAAAAAAAAAAAGAATACTAGCAACAACAAAAACAACAACATCAAGAAGAAAATCTAGGCGTATAGTGTGAATAACGCATAGCAATGTGAATGAGCCGAGGCAAGGCATTGAGAATTAGAGCAGGAGAAGGAGAGAGAAAAAGAGCGAGCGAAAGAGAGAGAGAGAGAGAGAGAGAGAAAGAGAGGATCTGGCGAGAGGGAATGCAATCAGCGGAATTGTAATTTAGCGTAAAAGGAAGTTGCGGTAGAGCAAATTGAGGTTCTTTATCCTTTTTTTTTTCCAACTAGGACTACTAAAACCTGCATACCCCTCAACCCTTATCCTAAAGCCTAGCCAAAAAAAAAAAAACAAAAACAAATATCAACAAGAGCAAAAACCTTTTTGTAAACAACTTCCGCTAGATAATGGCAAATACCAGAGGAGAAATGGCGGAGCCAGCGAAGAGGGGGGAGAGGTTTTAGTCATATAGCCATGCCAATCCTTTCTAGCCAACGTCATGTTAAATGCTCTGCAAAATTGCATTAAATACGCACGCTTGTCACTTTTTGATAAGGGAATTAAATTTTGCGGTTTAACGCCAACGGCAGTGGCGGCGGCGGCGACATCACCAGCACCAAAGCACATACACACACACACACACACACACAACTCCCCAAGCTCAAGCTCTGGCATCTGACTCTTGGGACTGATGATGCTGGACTGGAACTGTATCTATACTGGAACTGTTGTATACCATTCGCCGTCACCGCAGCATTCTGACGACATTGGCCGTGTTTATGGCTTGCAACTTCAGCCAGGGCTGTCAACACTGTAAACGAGACGTCATCATCGTCATCATCATCATCATCATCATCATCATCGGAGGGCTTTCATTATTCAATTTGGCCTGCTTGGCTGACAGGGGCCATCTAGAGACAAAGTAATTTCCATAGCCTGATTTGTGGTCTCAAAAAGAAAGAGACAAAAAAAGTAAGAAGAAAAATATAAGTTCCTTTAAGTTCTCCTCACAGTCTGAAAACAATTTACTAAATTAATTATTTTTCTTTGTTTTATAGGTAGAATTTGATTATGATTTCAATTAAAGTCTTCTCATTGGCATTTTAAACTAATCAAACTGTGTTTATTTAGAAATAAAATAAATCTATGTTGCTAAGGCTTTTAGCTAATTCATAGTATGGTGTTAATTAGTTTCTTAATTAAGTTCTTATCAAATTCTATAACTTTCTATTTATTAAGTATATATATTATATAATTATCATATCATATCATATTAAATAATTAATAATTTTATTTTTATTTTACGAGAAAATCACAAATGATTATACATTTTGTTTAAAAATTCTATAATACATTATAGTACAAAAATAAAGAGTTTTCATTTTATTTGCCTATGTTTGACGCTCATTCCGTTAAGACAATTTCACATTTCATGCAAAAGGGAAATGCATTTACTCAAGTTAGCAGTAGGCCGAACATAATTACCAGATAAACCGCAATACAGGTACAGGTTGCCACAATTGACTAACTGGTTAAAGTAGGACGGATGGTAAACTTTACCATTGAATTAATGGCCATGTGGCACGCACAAATGTACAAGAAATTGGAAGGGATTGGAACGGTTAAGTTCTATCTATTTGAAATGGTAATTTCAAATGGCGTTGCTGCACTGCGTCAAAGTTTAATGAAATTTTGATTAATTTGATTAATTGCCAGGGCTAATATAACTCATTAATTATATGCTGCATATTATTGGTTTCATTGAGACAAGCCTTACACACACTCATGTTCAACTGATACACATACACACACACACACACACACACTCACATACAGACAGAGTTAATGTCGTCAAGCTAAAGAAAAATCTCTCTCCAGGACAACATTTGACAAATGGCATTTTGTTGCCTTGGCATGCCGCTGAGCTTTTGGCTAAATATTTTCGTAATTACATTTTCACGTCGAGTAATTAATTTTGTCTCCGTTTTGGGCGATTTTGCCTTAGCCACCACATTGCTGCTACTGCTGCTTTCGGTCTAATGCTGTCTCGCTGCTGCTCTCCTTTTACTTTGCTGTTGTTGACATTTGCCATTATGTGTTGCATATTTCTAAGCGTTTTTTTTTTCTTCCTTCTTGTTTCGTTTTGTCCTTTTGGCTTAGTTGGTGCAACCCTCTCACCGTATTATTATTATTATTATTATTATTATTATGTTTTATGTTTTATGTATTTATGTGGCCAAAATGTGTCACACTTTTCATGTAATTTTCTTGGGTTAAATCTGTTTTATTGCCAACTCTTGTGGGACCATAGAGCAACAACATTCACACGTAGACTTTGGCCCATAAAAAACTTTTTCTGGCTACTTAAGCCGTTAGCCCATCTAAAATTGTGACTTAAATTATGCAACCAGGTAGCCATAAAATGCTACTACCAACTGTAGAACCTTGCCATGTGACACGGCAAACAAGGGGCATACAAGTCATATGTGTAATTAAGCATTTAATGAACGACCTGTCCGATGGTATTAAAGCTGATTATCACATAACTGAAACCTCAAATTGATGCAAAACGGAACCAAACCAAAGGTGGTTTAAGAAAATGTAAAAGCATTTTAAACCAGAACTGGAGTGCACTATTAAGAGACTTTAAAGTTAAAGGACTCTAGCTGTGTATCAAATGAATTATGGCAATTACTTTAGAAAAGTGAAAAATATGCACAATGTTCAAGGAGTCTTAAAGTCTTAGGTTGATCAAGTTTTTAGAGGAACTCCAAGCTAAATGAAAAAATTAAGTACTAATTAAAGTTCTTCCATAATAAAAAGTTAAAATAATAAAAAATAAATTCCTTCGAAAGAAGAAATAAAAAAAAATATGTTAAATTTTGATTATTTTTTACAGATAAGTTTTGATTATTTAATATGAATAGAATGAATTTGTTAATGGTCTTGAAATAAGAAGGTGAAATAATTTGTTATTGATTTTTAGAAAACAAATTGATATAAACTCAACATTCTAATCTTAAATGTATTATTTATTTTCTATCTAGTTTTTCATTGATTGATTTTAAGAAGAAACTCTCTTCGAAATATATTATATCCTTGGCTTACACAATTTTTTTTTATTATAATATAATTAAATAATTTGTCACTTTGACCGCATACACACACACACACACACACACACATACACTCACCCACATGCATAGATCTTTATTTTGTCCATGTGCGACAACATAATTTGCTGTTAATGTACTCAACTTTCATTCTCTTTCTCTCTCTCTCCCTCTCTAGCTCTCTGGTATGCTCCTGACACATACGTAGTACGTTGTATATACCTTGGACAGCCGCTGTCTGACATTTTTAAGGTCCAGGCGACACATAATTAACCCAATTAGAATGTGTCTCTATGTATGCGTGTGTCAACGCTAAGCTAAATTTATGTGAATTTTTAATTATGCCGGACAAATAACAGCAACAGCAACAGCAACAAGAAGGTGTCGCTTATTGTTGTTGTTGTTGTTGTTGTTGTCCAACCACAAACCAAACAACAAACAGCAGCTACAGCAGCAGCAGCAGCCAGCAACATCAGAACAAACGACCCAAACCTGAGGACAAGTACCTATCTGCCTGGCAGCCTGGTAGCCTGGCTGGTTAGATGGTTAGATGGTTGGATGGTTGGTTGGTTAGATGGCTGGATGGTTGGTTAAATGAAAAACGTAGTAAACTGTGCGCAAAACACCTGAGGATTCACCATGGCGACCAAGCGGCGACCAACAATGAGTGGCCAAGTGGCTGCTGCTTCTGTGGCTTGTGTTGTTCTTGTTGCTCTTGTTGCTGCCAGTTGGTTGTTGTTGTTGCTGTTTTTGTTGTAGACAAGCAGCTTTGCCATTTCCGGGCGTGCCTTTTGTTAGCTCGATTTTCCACTTGCTGCTGTTGTTGGTTTAACTGCATTGTTCCTTGTGACTTTTTGTCTGCAACCGCAAATAGAAAGCAGTCCCATAAACAGACCCACAGACAGAGAAACATAGAGACGGTAACTGGAATGGAGATGGAGATGGAGATGGAAAAGGGCGAAGGGTGCAAAGGCAAAACATAGAGATGGCAAACGGGTGAAAGTTTTAAGCAAATGTTGCCAAGTGTTTAACATTTTGTACGGTGTCAGTGGCTCTGTGTCCTGTGTCCTGTATGCGTGTGCAAGTCACCTGAGGGAATCAGCCAACTTTCCCTTACCACCTAACAGTCCATTCAAATGAACTTTCCCCGGGCGAACTAAACGTGTGGGATAAATGTAAATTAAACTATGCTTAAAGGGTCTCTGGCTCTGGGATTGGGCACCAGCAACAGAAGCAATGTCGGTTAGTTTTAGGTATAGGTTTTTAGGCAGACGTCGGTTTTTTTAACTGGCGTTGATTTTTGGCACACCCAAGTGACTTGATTTAGATTGAGAAGTGGAGTAAAAATGTTAGAAATCAGACCAATTGCATTCACTTTAAGGAATTCGAAATGGAAATGTTAATTCATTTCCTGTCTATATACTTGATTAGATTTAGTTAGTATTTTGGGTCTCATAGTACTAATTCGCATTCCTTTAAGTTCTTAAAAACTAAGTATTTGGATCTTTTAAACTTAAGTACAAAAATTGATTGCATTATTGTTGAAAGACCAAAATGTTCAGTTCGTTTAACATATATGCAAATATAGAAATTAGTAACACAATTGTTCAAAATGTATTTATAAAGATCACTTAAAAATTAGAATACTTATAGATACAAGAGAAGATAATAAAAGTTTTTCTTTTTTTATATATATTAATAAATATTTTTATTAAGATTCTACCTTTTCCTTTAAAGAAACTATTTAAAGTTATTAAATATAATTTTTTACATATGGAATAATTTTCATTTTTAAATTAATCTAAATAAATTTTAAATGTATTTTTGCTGCACTTTGAACATTTTAATTATTTGCCAAAATTGTCCTTGAATTAAAATTTCGCTTAGTTTTCATTTATTTATTTTAATTTTAACTCATCTAGAATAAAGTTTCATGTGAATGATTTAAATTTGGTTAAATTTTTGTCAAAAAGGGGAGATGTTTGAATAATTCATTCGTAATCTTGTTTAGGTGGCATAACTTTGATTGCCTCTGGCTCTGACTAACAATTAGTCATTTATGGAATTTCATTAAATTTTCTATGAAATAGTCAAGGGATTGAAGCCGGAAGGCTCTCTTAAGGACACTGACTGGCCATTGCATGTGTAGGTCAAATAAATGTTCATAAAATGTGATAACAAAAATTTTTGATGAGACAAATCCTTGGACATGAAATGCAGAGCATTAATTTCTTTACAAAAGAAGAAAGTCAAAAGGTTGTGTATAGATGGTTAACTGCAGACACAAAATGGGTAAAAGGGAGTGGCGGGCGGGAATGGTTAGGGTGTAGGAAGTGATGTATTTTGTTCAACTCCATCTACCTCCATCGCTTGCTCTTCATTTATATATTTTTGGTTCAAGGATAATAATCCGACATCGCGTGCTGTTGAAATTTAAGGAGTGTATGTGATTTTTATCATGCAAACAGCCGGAAAATGACCGAACCAACCTCCCCCACCATCTCCTACCCTCCTACCCTCCTCCCACCTCCCCGCCAACCCCTTGTCAACTTCCATTTTTCTCATACACAAAGCCAAAGGACATAGAACGAAAAAAAAAAAAAAAATAACCAAACACCAAACGAAACGTGCTAAATGAGTAAGGTAAATGAAATTACCTGAATGAACACACCTCAAAAATTGGTCTAGGTGTTTGTTTATACATGTGAATATATGTGTGAGTGTGTGTGTGGGGGGGGGGCTATTTGTGTGTACTGTGTGACCAGTGTCCAGCTATGCGTGAATGGGTGTTTTTTATTTTTTGTGTTCATCCGTTTTTTGTTTGTTATTAAAGAGCGGAAATTACAAATTTGTTTGCAGCTAATGGATTTTCATTTCAAAATTGCTTTACCTTTGGTATCAAATTGAAAACTCTTTAAGCTGAGAATTAGCCAACAAAATTTATGCACAGCTTCAAAAAAAAAAAAAAAAAAAAATAATAAAAAAAAAAAAACTAAAAATTGTTGCGAAAATTTAATTTTCGCGTTTGTGTTAAGAGAAAAATGTGAATGGCGAAGGATGGATGGGGGGGGAGGCGGGATGGAAATGGGAGTAAATGTGGGAGTTGGAATAGCTCTGTTGTTGTCGTCGTCCTTGCCACAAAACGCTAACGACTACAAAATTGCAAGAAAATTACCCGTTAATGTCCAACATTTATGTCTGCTAGCAAAAGACGCTGAACAAGGCGTCGGCACCGGCATCGGGATCGGCATCGGTAGCCGTTGGTGTCTGGCTTTTTGGGCTCCTCTATATATATATATATATATACGTAGATACATACGGCGGGCATTTTTAGGCGAAATATTTGCCAAGGAGCAACGAACAAACTACTCCCTAGTAGTAAGAAAAAAAGGAAAAAAAAAAAAATGGAGAATAACTGGCAAAACTATTATGGCCCTTGTGCTTATTACTGGCTGACATGCAAACACTTGGTCGGTTTGCCCATCCTCCACACCATTTTCTTAGTTACTTGGCAAGTTTCACCCACTTGCTGCCATTATAGTACCACTTCCTTGCCCAACCAACCACACTCGCCCGCCCACTCACACAGACTGTTGTTGTCTGTGTTGGACGAGGACCAAGGACAAGGACAATGTAGGAAATGCTAGTAGAAAAACTTTCAAACTCACGTGACTTTAAGGATAGCTTGAACTACCATTAAATATTTAACATATTTTGGCATTTAATTTGCAACACACAATAAATAATAACATGACACATATTGTACTTCAATCTCTCGCTCTCTGTCTCCTTCTAAATAGAGAAATAGAGAGAGAGAGAGCGAGAGAGAGAGAGAGCAAAAGTAGCTGTAATTTATAAGCACACAAATCGAAAATCAACAACAACAACAAAAACCGAAAAAAAGTAAATAAAATTGCTTTTCAACAAAACTTAGCGAACCTGACACACATGTCGAAAAGTCATTAATAATGTAGGTAGACGCCAGACAAGAGTCAAGTGGGTATGGTATATGTGTAAGGAAACCAATCCACCAACCCTCCCACCACCAATCCACACTCGTCACCCTCTTTTACCTCACCCCATTCTTAAACATGGCAATGAAAATCGACAGGGCACCACTCGAAAGCAAACCAAACCAAACCAAACCAAAAACTCGTAAGAAAATGTCAAACGTGCCGCTTGCGACTGTCAAAGTAAATTTATGCCCCCGCACACGACAAGAGAGAGAAAGGGAGAGAGAGAGAAAGGGAGAGAGAGAGAGAGAGAGATAGAGCGAGAGAGAGGGAGAATAACATTATGCAGCAGGGGTAACTAAAAGTATTTTGTAGTTACTCAGATCTCAGATACAATCACCAATTCTCTCCTTCTCTCCTTCTCTCCCATTCTCTATTTCGTCCACCCTCCCCCCAAATGGAAGACTCAAGCCTCAATGGAGCATGATATTTGTGGCCTGACTTTTGTCTGTTCTGTGGTGTCTGCAACTAATTTCAATATCATCAAAAATTAATTTCACTAATTCGATTAGAGGTATTTCGCTTAAAGCTGCATTCGCTTAGTAACTTTTACTTAAGGGTGGGTTCATGCTTTCAGTTGAAATTCATTAATTTTAGTCAGACTTCTAATACATTTTTGGTTTTTTTCTACTAGTTTCAACATCCATATATATACATATATATATAAATATATCTATGTATAAGTATGCATATATGCGGCAGATGTATATATACATATATAAACCACAATGTGGCAATGGCGTGTGTTTGGTTAGTAATGTTCACACACACACACATATACATATGTTTATAAATATATACATATATATGTACATATAGGGGGATGGCTATTCTTGTGGGGCAACTGATAATATATGATCCAAAATGATGATAATTAGTATGGTCATTTGAGGCAGGCTAATTGCAAATGTAATGATATTATCCAACGATATCGGTAACTGCAAAATTAAGCATCATTATCTTAAGCTTTAGTTAACTAACTGCTTAGTTAACTTATTCACTTACGAATTATGTGTCAGAATACTTTTGCCCTAAGACCTAGAAAATTAGAATTTATTAGTAAAGAATTCCTGGCCAGACAGGAGAGGCCCAGAAAGTGAAGCATACTTATAACAAGAAGGACGAAAATTAAACTATCAGAGGACAGTAAAGATATTAATATATTTTTTAGAAATTTTTACCATTTAAAAATTAAGAAATTAAGCGTAGAAAAATGAGTTTAATTTTATTACTGGATATCTAATTAAATAAAATATTAAAGAGTTCAATACACTTCTTAATACTATTTTGAATTTTATAAAAATCAGATAGACTATATAATGATGGATCTAAAAAAAGGGTCTTCGAAAGAAATAACTTAATATATGTGTATTATATATATATTTAATTTACAATAACATGAACTGAATTTTACCACAGTTTACCCATGCGAAATTCTTAACTATTATTTTTCAATATGATTATAAACTCAATAGTGAAAAAAAGGAGAAAAAATTCAATTTCAGTCCAAATAGAAGATATGTATATATCTGAATATATTTAAATGAGTTAAAGAAATGTGAAAAAGTCAAAAAATGATGAGTGTGCCAATGTACATACCTGCATACATATATACATACATATATTAACCATATTCATGCTTACAACATTTCAAGTCCCACAATCCCTTAATCGCCGTTTTAAAGCATTTTGGTAAAAACGTTTGGTCGTTTACCCCAGCTGCCGTTGCCCCCAACACTCCTCCATTGTCTTCGTTTTCTTTCATGCTGCTGCTGCTGTGGCATTTAATTAGGTCTCACTGAGTCAACTTTATGCAACATTCAAAAAACGCAAATGGCAAATTACACACAACATTTGAGAATCATTTGGTTGCCGTTTTTGTTTCTGTTTTTTTTTTTTTTTGGTGAGACATGCTCAGGAAAATTAAATCTCCAAAGTCAAAGACTTTTGATGGCATCATCCCCTTCCTATCCTTTTACATCCCTTACCCGTCAAAGTGTCGAGTGTGGTGGAGTGTGCGTGTATATGTTATTTTTTCTTTATTTAATTTCGTTTTATGGCTCTTGCCGCACCTTATTTCATTTCATTTTTCTTGTTCTTTTTTTTTTTCTTTTTGGTGCAAACAAAAACCCAACTCGCATTGTGCAAATAAAATATAAAAAAAAAGAAAAGAAAAAAAAATATAAAGAAGAAAAGATATTCATGTGTAAAAAAGCATTTTGGGCTCTTGAAAATTATAAAGTGAGGGTCCTTCCCCTTATACGATGTCACTATGACATAGTTGCCATACTCTTGATATTCTAGGAATCTAAAGAGTTGTTCAACACTGGCAAACGGATCATGGGTTTAAGTCAATTAAAAAATATATAAAGTAAATTTACTGATTACAAATAAACAATTGACTGTAGTCAATATGGAATCTATGGGATATCAAATTTAATATGGATAATCTTTTAAATTTTTCGATGTAGTTATAATGTTTCTTTTTTGCAGAACAAATAGTGTTGTTCAGTTATCTTGAGAACGTAGCTTTTCATGCTGATTGAGTAAAAAAATGAGATACTTTCTTCTCTGAAAATATATATATACTTTTTAGGCAAGGGTATCAAAATTAATAAGGGGCATATAAAATAAAGGGTACTGCTTTCAAATTACCCTGTATCTAAATGAAGATATAACTTATTCTCTTTACAGATAACAACAGTAAATGAATGACAGTGGCGCCACTAGCGGCAATTTTGCACATAGATAGTTGGATCGATTTATAATCAAATCTATCTTTGCTTGAGCAATTTAAATATGTATACCCCTCTTAATCCATATAAATGTAGGGTATTAAAAGCCGTGGAAGAAGTTGTAGAGGAAGCCAAACATATCCACATGAAGCGGCAAAAGTCACGAAGTAGGACACGGCCAGGATGAGAAGGCGAATGTGCGTTTGCCTTTCACTAATTGTCTTTGCTGTGCGTGCGTGCGTTTAGGGCGTGTGCCTTTGAACAGTGTGAAAGGCAGCGGGAGGGTGGGGTGGAGTGGGGTGGGTTTGGGAGACAGTGAAAGGTGTATGGGGAGTGTGGGCATAAGGTTGATAATGGGAGGCTGCATATATTTTACGGTTGTTTAGCTACACGTATGTGGCAGTTGCCTTTTATGACTGTCGTTTCCTTCAAAATGGAACATTGCCACAGTCTCTGCCTTAGTCTCAGCCTTTGCCTTAGACACTGGCATCATCTTTTCTGTCAGACACCCAAAAATTTTAAGTAAATGAAATGCAAATTCATTTTGGCATTGTTGTTGGTATTGTGGTGCACCTGACCAAATTTTTTTGTATATATATAGATATGTATATATGTGTTCGCATTGCTATATATAGATCATACTGTTATATAGATATTTGGGTTTTAATTCACTTAATGATCAAAAATACATTTGAATAATGCCCGCTTTACCTTGTGATTTGCACTTCCGTTCTGCCCATTCACATTTTCATTTTGTTTCTGTTGACTCATTGGAAAATTTTCTTGAAATGTATCGCATACATTAATATATTTATGTATATATTTATATATATATATATATATGTATATAAAAGTAGAACATTTGTGGTCTTTGTATAGATGTCAATCAAAAATCACCAGCTGTGTGACTAACCCCCATGCCACCTTTAACCGGAGTTATTGTCCTTGTCATTCTTTTTTGCTATTCGGTTGTGTGAATTCCCAATGCCAATTAAATGTTGCTTTCCCATTGTCATCTAGTGCAATGCTGACTTGGAGTAGCAGAGAACAGGACTTTTCATATGACAATGTCGCAACGGTAATGAGCAGGACATGGACACGCACCTAGTCGCAAGGCAAGGACCCATCTACTGTTCACTATTCACCATTTACCATTTACCATCAACCACCCACTGGGTACAGGATAAGTCACTCAACTTAGTCAATTGGGTAGAACTCAGCATGCGCTCGCATGTCCTGCCAAAGTAAATTAATTGCAGGAACCCCCTTCCATCGCCACCCCCCGTCACACCACCTTCTCTAACTATGCTCCCTTTCATTTCTTCTTCTGCAAGGACCTGCTCTCATTTACCCTATTCTTTATTTTTTTTTTTTTTGCCTTGCTTATGTGCAAATTAACATTATCATCAAGTAGAAGAAGAATGAGAAATAGATGGAGAAGGAGTAGCAGGTGGAGGTACATCCTGTGGTGGAAAACTTGCGTAGATTAATCGAGCTGATTAACCACACGCAGCTCACTCTCTCTCTCTCTCTATCTCTCTCGCTCCCTCTTTCACTCCCACTCTTTGATTAAGTATTTTGCCGGCATGCCTATTCATTATGCAATTATTTTGAATGACTTTTGGTAAGTGATATTTCCTTCGTCTCATTTAGTGTAGAGGAAATGCATTTATATTGAGAAAAGGCAAAGTGAAAATTTAAACATTTCCTTTAATGTCAAATGCGTAGAATAAGGAATTCTTAGCCCTGTTAATTTCAGCTTTGTATGAATAAATTTTCTAAGTGGTTTAACTTTAATCATTATTTAATATGACGAATTTCTCTTACTATTAATTGAGATAACTCACTTTCATTAGACTCAGTATTAAGACTGATGAACTAAATTATCAAAACTATGCATTAATTGATTCATTAATTTGATTGATTTCCCATAATATATTATTTCAATTATACAGATATATCAAATTTCATATAGTCGAATTTCTAGGTTAATTTGTAAAAAACTGTTTATCCTTTTG
Source organism: Drosophila sturtevanti (assembly GCA_018150375.1). Classification (NCBI taxonomy): domain Eukaryota; kingdom Metazoa; phylum Arthropoda; class Insecta; order Diptera; family Drosophilidae; genus Drosophila; species Drosophila sturtevanti. The sequence goes on from JAECWJ010000688.1 coordinate 13,729,857, forward strand.
GAAAATTCTTGCCATTCAAATTATTTTTCTAAATAAATTTTCTACAAAAAAAATCAACTGTATAATTGTTGTTTAGAATTATTTAAATATATCATATAAATTTTTAGTTTTTTTGTGTTTGAATTTTATTTTTTTACTCATGTTAAGTTAAGAGAATATAACAAAATTTAAAAATAATGCTCTATTACAAATTAATATAATTTTGTCTGGAAAAACGAGGTGAAATACTTTTGATCTAAAGGAGGGAGAATCATTTTGACTCTATTTAAAGACTTATATTAAATATTATTAATAGTATAATATGTTAAAAAATACAGAGGTATAGATTAGCACTAAAACACTTGTGTCAGAAATTAAATCATTAGTTAGTTTCTTCTACATTATCAACTTTTTAATAAACGCAGCGTTTATTCAATATTTGGATTAAAAAACCAAAATTAGGATCTCAATAAATCTAAATCTTCATTGATCCTATCCTGAAAAATGTTTTCTATACTGCAAGGTTTGAAAATTTCACTTATTTGATATATAAGTTTCTTTTGATTCATTCAATAATTCTGCAATTAAATGAATATTAATATTTTCTTAAAATATAACTCAACACTTAGACAATTGGAAAATGAAAATTAAAAACGAATTAATCACTTTAGAATATATTGTTATTATGCCAAAATAGAAAGCATAATCCCCTATACTACAATTCATAACTATATATATATCAATACAGAACAACATAATACATAACGGCATAAATATACATACGTATATATCTACTATTTATGATTTATAATTTGCATCAATTAAGAGAGTATTTTGCCTTTTTGCTTTCTTGCTTGTTAGCAAAGTGAAATATGGAAGAATTAACGGGCAAAGCACGAATACGAACCTCAGACAACAAATTGAATATGATTCTTATATGTATGTAGAATGCCGACATTTGGATACTCTACACTAAATAGTTATCAGATCCCTTCGAGGGATAGCAAATATTTAATTCAGTTTATATATCATTTTTAGAATTATTAATTAGTTAGATAGAAACATAGATAGATTGATCAGTTGTTAATTAATTGTTAGTTGATAGTGAGTAAGATAGATCAATTATGTTATTTGGTTGTCAATTTTTCCTACTTCCTTGTTGGAATACCCTTTATTCTTGCTTCCAAAAGTACATCGTATGAAAATCTCTTCCTTTTGGGTTAGTGTAACGGGAGGGTAATCGTTTCAAGTGAAATATTTAATTGATGCAAACAAAAGACAGATTTATTGTTTTTTTCTGTTCCGTGGCTTGTGATATTTATGGGAAATATTTATGGATCGCCACTGGAATTAGTGGCCCTGTGTGGCCTCTCGTTTCTTCTTTGGCCAGGTGTAAGTGCTTAGCAATATTTGTTGTTTTTGCCTTCTTGCTGTTATTATTATTGTTGTTCTTGTTATTGTTGTCTTAGTTAGATGCTCTAGCATAATGTAATTAATGGGCAACGGCCCAGAACAACAATAAACAACAACAAAGAGGCCAACTAAATAAATTCTTGGGAATGTGCATAAAAAATTATTTGCTCGCACGCCTCAACGCAGTCCAATGAAGACTTACACAGATTTTGCCATATATACCAATATATGTATGTATGTATGTATATATTATACAATACGAATATCATACATACATATGTACATATTATGTATATGTATACCCATATAACATATAGATTTTGTTCCTTTTGCATTGATGATAGTGCTGTTGCTGTTGCCGTTCGACTATTTGGCAATGAACCAAAAATAAGCATCCAACGCTAATAACAACAACAACAACAACTGATTTGTACAGGTGCGAAAACTCTGTGATCAGTTGCCGTTGGCAAATGTCTTGGCCCGCCTTTCAAATCGGCTCGTACTCTCTGCCCTTATAGAGAGTGCCTGCAGGCGCCTTTCTGACCCCATGAGAGAAATTTTATTTTTATTATACATATGCATATATATATATATATATATATATATATATATTCTTTGAAACTTTAAGTTCTTAGTAACGTTCAGCGACCTGTTAGTCCCCTGGAATACCCTACATTGATATAGGGTGAAAGGGTATCTTAAAGCGATTACCATTTTTACATTAATTTTGTTTTTATTCTGCTTATTTTGGATTTTGTTACAGTGTAAAATAAAAGGATTACTAAAAAGATAAAGTCATTTTCATAAAAAGTTTTAAACAATCTAACATTATATTGCATCAACAATTCATCTATAGGATGTGAAATCGTTAGAAAAGCGCTTAAATTGGATGTAGATAAGAACCATATCAAAGTGGTGCCACTGTGGTACTTTGGATACATATTAAGACATTTAACCCACTTGCCATAAGAGTATTTAAAAGTCAGCATTCTGTTTACCCGTTCGACATTATTCAATACTAATTTTTATTTATTTTTTGTTCTCCTTTTGCCTATTATTGTTTCTGTGCGAATAATGCGCGTCTCATCCGCTTGTTTATTTGCCAAGCGTCTTTGTAATTTCTTTTTCTTTTTTTTTTTTTTTTTGTTTTTCTTCTACTTGTACAATTTTCTTGCTGTCGTTGTTGTTGTTCTATTTTCTTTTATTTGGTTAGGAGTATATTTTTAGTGGTGAAAAAGAGGTGTGTGGGAAGATGCAGAGGCGGCTGCTAATTTTGTTTTTGTTGGATTTTCCGCTTATTTTGTAATTGGACTGCAACATAACAAATGTTTGTCTCTAGGTATAATATATATATATATATATATATATTATATATATATGTTCAGTATGTAAAAAACTGGGAAAAAACGTATAAAATGAACTCGAGAATGCCGAAGTTTTAATACTCTTATGTGTAAGACAAAAAAGAATCTGTATGCTAATTAATCGTATCTATAAGTATTTGATCCAAACAGAATTTATCATTCATATTAATGCAATTACTTAAATAACAAACAATTCTTTCCTACTTATAATAGTAAAAAAATAATTTTTTGGTAGTTCTGTATAAATTAGTTAGTGAATTAGCTAGTTTTAAAAAAGCAGACTAAATCAATTGATCAAGGATAAAATCATTGCTGGATGGGGAAAAAACGCTTTTCCTTTGCCAGGATCAATCATTTTACAATCATTTAGTTTAGTTAGTTTAGTTTGTTCTCTATTTTCCTCTTGTGGAGTGCAAAAAGATAACTTGTTGGAGATTGCTTAACGCACGCACCGCTTTGGCCACGCCCCCAGTGTGTCAAACACGCTAATTTACTGTTACATTATTTACATGTACACTAACACACATACACGTATATATACATACAAATATACTTATACTCATATACTGTATGTATGTATGTATGCGGCTGTGCGTGTGGATGTACATACATATATAAAACGCAAAAGCAGCGATAAAACTGAAAGGTTGTCACTTTGGCAGTACCGTTAGGCGGTCGGACGTTCGTGTTTGGTTGGGATAGGCAAAGATATAAATCGGTGGGCAAGGTGGCAGGAACAACAAGAAAAAGCCAAACGAACAGCCAGTGGGATAACAGGGCGCATGAGCATTATGCACGAGCAACATTTATTGAAGCAACATGTTGCTGATGTGGAATCTATAATTGACAGAAATGTATGAAAATTCAATGAAATTTCATGAAATATACAAATATAATTATTGCCAAATATATGAATTCTATCAAATTATACGATCAGTTGGTTTTAAATAAATTTAAAGCTATTTTTCCTTGAAATTGATGATATTATCATTGAATGGGATCCACAAAATTTCCCGCCAATTGCAGGCCAAGCCGAAGTGTACACAAACACACGCACATACAGATACACAGTAGTCTAACAACCCCGAAAAGCCACAAAGCAAACAAAACTGTGGCAAGCGACAGGCAGCATGAGTTTGGAATCAAGAAGAGAGAGAGGGGGGGGGCGATGGGGAAGGATAAGGAGGCCATTCGTCTGACGTTTAGTCGTTGCCATTTTCATACGTTAAAAGCGTAAAATCTGCAAAGCTCCCAACAGCAAAAAAAACAACAACAACAGCAGCAACAACAACAACAACATCAATGCTGAAATCAAAAGCCGGCTGTTCGAGCTGCCCCTTTCCATCAACCCATCAACCGTTCCCTACCCTTCCCATCAACACTTTAACAAACACACACAACTGTTATTTACATTTTGTTTTGCCGGCTTTTCCTACACGACGATGCCGATGACGACTACGATGACGATGGCGAATTTAACCGAATTGCCGAACGACTGGAACATGGGCTTCGTGAGTGCCGTTACAATTTGTATTCGTTTATCGCCTTCGCCTGTTTCAGTTGGCATCGGCCCACACGCTGATACGGACGTGTTTTTATTGCGTGCTCCTTGCTCCCCTCTCAAAATATTCAACTAGAAAAACTTGTGAATATTCAATTTTTAAGTGAGTGTTGTTGTTGTTATTATTATTATTATTATTATTATTCTATAGAGAAAGAGAGTTTGTGTGTGTGTATGTGCATCGAGCAGCATACATACATATGTTATTTTCAGTTATCGAGATTGCCTCAAAAGTGCAATTAGTGTAGCATAATATATACACTTTTTTTGTTTTTTATGTTTTAATGAATTGCATCTAACTGAATGTATATGAGTGCGTGAGATCTAAAACAATTGAATTTGGTTATTAGTGTGATAGAGGTAGTGATCCTCCAGCTGATAATACATAGACAAGACAAATCTATATACTAGGTAAGTGCCATTTAGATGGATGGGTCCCCCAATTACCATCTACCGTCAGAAACTAAAAATATGTGTATGTGCTTCTCTCTCTGTGTGTGTGTGGTTGTGTGTATGTGGTTGACTTTCTGTCGGTCTGTCTGTTGGCCTGTTGGTGACACAAACCAAAACCGTTGCGCATGTTAATTAAGATAGAAGCAGCCGCAACAGCAGAAGAAAAAAGAAAAAAAATAAAGGAAATACCAGGCCAACATGTTGTATGGAAGTGTGGTACAAGAGGCCATTGCCAATCCATCCATCACTCAATTGACTGTACGAAATCAGATTTGTTTTTGCTGCTGTGACATGAAAAATTTGCTTTGGTTTTATCTTTTTTATTTTTTTTTTTGCCTACCCAAAAACAAATGTGCATTAATTTTCAATTTCATTTCGGTTCCTTGTTGGTGTTGTTTTTGTTTTTTTTTTTTTTTTTTTTGGAAAAATTGAGAGCATAAGAACGCCTTTGCACATGTGTGCCTATACAAAGATTTCACGAATTTGGCTGTTTTTAATCTTCGGCTCATTTGCGTCAGCTTTTTTGAGCCATAAATTACCAGTTGGCCATAAATATTTATGCAACTGGATTCACTTGTTGGATGGTTTGGGGCCACAAACTTCATTCATTATTATTGTATACCCCATCGCAGTTTCAGTTTACATCGATTTGCTTATTTCATAAATGAATTTGTTTATTGTTTATGCAGTTTACCACCCCCCAACCACGCCTTCTCAATTAAAAAAATGAAGAAGCCTTCCAACAATCGGAGACAGGTTAAATTAACTGACTGAACGGGAGTCGCAAAATCATCCTGCCCCATTGTTTTGATGTTATCAGCTGAGACAAAGACTGGAACCGGGGGACACCGCAAGCTAACGGGGTGCTGGCGGGCGGCTTGGGACCGTTTTGTTGCATGTTGGCTAACAAAATAATTGACAAAACAAATCATTTACGTGGCAAAAGTTTTCAGGCCTCCCTGTCATTGCCTTTGCCCTCTGCCTCTACCTCTACCTTTGCCTTTGCCTTTGCCTCTGCATCTACCTCTACCGCGTTCTCAGCTATTACCTTTGCCTCTGTCTGTTTCCTTCTTTCCCTCTGGTTAAATTGCACACGGCGGCAAAACACGCAACATGTTTGATGACACAAAAAAAAAAAAAATCAAAAAACCACAAGAAAAAAAAAACAGAAGAAAATGGAAAGCACATACAACAAAATTCGTGAAAATGCAGAGGGCTGAAATAAATATAAATAACAGCATAATAATGAGGCATCATGCCAAGTGAGTGAGTGAGTGAATGAATGAGTGGCCACAAAGTGAGAGAACAATGAAAATGTTGCAATGTTGCAACATAATGTGAATTCTGAACTAGAGAATTTTAATAAATATAAAAAAGATAATTAGAAGCAAGTTAAATTAAATTGATTCGATATTTAAGGAATCTTCGATTCATTTTAGTTTAAAGTTAATCCATCTAAATTGACAGTAATTTGAATGCAACTGCTAAAAAAAAATATTTATAAATCAAAAAGAGTCATCAACTATAGAGGATAATCGGAAAATTGAATATAGGAGACATGATCTTTATTTTTCCACTTTGCTCTCGTTCAAATGGGCTTTATTTATTTAGAAAAACTTTCTAGGATTATTAAGAAAATCATTTGAAAGCCATTATTTAAATATTAAACGAAAATAAATGAAATGTAACAGCTCTTATATTTTATTTTAGACTGATTTCATTTAAAATTTGTTAGTTTTTAAATATTGCGTATACGCAAATTAAACTTTTAATTTCGCAAATCCATAAGACTAATTATTGGTGATTTTAGTTATTTTATACAGATAACTGAAATGATATTATTTAACTATTTAATTAATTTTGTTACACAAAATTACAGATAAAGTTCTATTTATGAAAATGTTAAGTAAATGGTAATAATACATATTAAAATAATAAATAAACAATTAACTTTCGAATTAAATATTAATTTCTTTAATTATTTAAATGGACTATTTGATACCTCTTTTCCACTTGAATTATAGTCAGATAGATTAAAAGTATTAGTAATTTTCCGATAATCAAACTGAATTAAAATTATTCCCAAACTTGGAATACCTGTATTCAAATTTCATTTGGCTCTTTGGAATATTATGGACAAAATTGGAATTAAAAAAGTTAATGAAGCAAATGTCATTAAATTCATTCGAATAAAGATCAATTTACTATTAAGTCCAAAAACCGAATTATTATAATCAAAGACTTGTCAGTTTTCATTTCAAATAGTTTCGTTATATATATTTCAATATTTTTGGTGTTTTTTGGATTCATTATCCTAAAATCACTCATTTATGAAATTATAATTTATCAAAGTTAAAGTGTGGCATACTGATAGTTGATAAAGTTGATTGCTTATCTGATTCTGTTTCTCTTGACCACGTTTGTTAACCATGTTAATATGTACATATATCTATAGCTTACAAATTGTAAATGATACGAGACTGAAAAAGGTCGATTCCCTGAATATCAAAATAAATGCAAACGGCATTTATCCACAAGTTAAATCATATTATGGTAGCCAAAACCACAAAAAGGCCGCATTTGGGGGGGGGTTTACTACATGGTTAGCGGTAGCAAGGGGGATTGGGGGGATTGCTTTGGGAATGTCAAGGGTGTTTATTTGGTTTGTGGCTCACAGTCGATTGCCTGATTTACAGACACACCCATACCTACACTCATACACATACACACACACACCCACACACACATGCAAAAGTCTCATTGCAACAGTCAACATGTTAACATGTTGGCAAACAACAAAAATACACAGTGAAATTTTTACGGCCTGTTTTTGGGTAAAAATCCTAACATTTATTGCTATTACTTAGTTTTTGGTTATGGGCCGCGTCGCGTTGTTAGTGCCGATGAATGGCGCGATAACATGAGAGAAATGAGTTGGGGGGAAAGAAGGTTTGGGCTACCCCCTACTGATTCCGATGCATGGGAGTGTGTGTGTGTGTGTGTGTGTGTATCGTTTAGTGGGGCAGTAAAATAGTAACGACAAATGCCAATTCAAATGCCGTTTGTTAAGGCTTTTGTTTATTAAAAACGAATTCATTCTTTTTTTGCTAGACTGAGAGAGAGAGAGAGAGAGAGAGAGGGACGCAAGTGGAAAGCGACTACGTCAAAAGACCCCCAAACAGTAGGCTATAGTTTTATTGCTTTCTAGGTAGACCCCATCCCAACCTCTTTCTTTCTCTCTCTCTCTCTCTCTCTCTTTCTCTCTCAAGCATCACACATACACTTCTCTCCAATCATTAAAGTGATAATGAATATAATGATCATTCTGCTATATAAACATAAACGTTTGTCCTTGAAGCTGGGCATCTGTGTTTCAGGCGACGATTGCACAAATAAATAGACTTTCCATATAGTTTATAGTTTCTTTAAATATATATAAAGTTTATGCTTTTCATTCACATCTTTTACCCGTTTCACCTCAGTTTACCTTAGTTTATTAGGCTAGTTCTTTTGCTAGTTTCGTAAAGGGGGGTGCCGCGTGAAAATCTTTATTGCGCTTTAATTGTTTCAACTTGTTTCCTCATATTATTAGCCAAGATAATTTGGATGTATGTATCTGCAGTCTGTATTGCCAGTATCGAGGGCAACATATGCCGTCTGCCATTTAATGCCTAGAATTGAGTCATTCAATAGTGTTGTCCAAATCATGAACAAAGAAACTGCTTTTGATCAATAAATAAATTTATATTCTGTTTAAATAATTCAAATAAATATTACCAAACTAAATACTATATCTGATTTCGATAATCTTTAGTGAAAAACCTATCTATGTAAATTCGTTTCGTCTTAGAAACTAAGAACGGTCTTAATACATTTTATTTCAGATTTTTAAAAGAACATTTAGCATGCAGTTTCTGGTTATTAAATCTTAGAATTTTTCATTTGCTGCTTATACTTTGTCATTGATATTTGTTATTTGAAACTTTTCTTGGTTTTCGGAAACAAAATTCTGCTAATATTTTATATTTAAATTAATTCATTTTAATTTTTTTTTTTTGCACCGCGAACGAACTTGTTCCACAGAATGAACTGGGTTTAGGTTTAGCCATCACTATAATTCCAATGTCGAAGTAAATACTTGTACGGAAAGCTGTTTATTTATATGAGACTAATTTATACGATTATTTCTACTCTTCTCGCAATGCCATTGTAATAATAATATAAAAATTTCAACAACTTTGTCATCGTCACCCCGCTGAGTTCGCTAAGAATGTGTTTGGACAGACAGACGGGTAGAGAAAGATATATGTATGTATATAGGGGGAGAGGAAATGTGATCGAAATTGGAATAAGAATTTCGAGTTCGATGCGCATTTTATCTGCACTTATAGAGAAGCACACCTGAAATGGCTCACTTTTCGAACAAAGTTCCCATCTCCGGATACTCTCCTTCAATCCTCCTCTCTCTCTACCTTACACATTTGGCATCCGCCGCATCAAAGGCTATAGCCGTCGTATTAACTTTTCATCTAAATAGCAAAAAAAAAAAAGAAAAAAAATGAAAAAAAGGCATGAAATAGTTTTCTTTATATTTTTTCTTGCTTTTTTTTTAATTTCTGTTGTTTTCCTAGCCTAGGAACTGCAGCTATTAAAATGTTCTGCAGTCAAAATCAAAAATCTGTATAAATATGTATATGCGATGCATTGTGTGTGGGTGTGACCGTATGTTTGTGTGTGTGTGGATGGAGAGAATTCCAAAGCCTATCAAGAATCATTTGGCGAATGCAATCCGCAAGGTGTTGAGATGCCTTCTAATTTATGAGCTGTGCATTGTGGGTTAATGTAACTGCAAATTGCCAAATTGAGTTAAACCAGATGGCCCACATCTTGCAGTCAGAGCCGTAGTAGCCAAAACAGTAGTATTAGCAACGTATCAAGGTCGTTCGCTTAAGAAAGGATGAAATTGCAAGGCAATAGGCATAGTCATAACTAAAATTAATATATACATACTTATAAAGGGGATGTTAGTTACTTTAATAAATTAAAGCTCAATTATTAGATCAATTTTCTTAAGCAGCACAATTTAATTTAATTGTATGTACTTAAAATGTTAACCTTTTATTCTATATATATATTTATATTTTTTTGCTTGATAATCAATTCTGTTTCTTTGGTGTTTTCGTGAAGAAATGTCCCGTCATCTCCATGGGGCATGGGGAAGGGTGTCGTTGGCATTTGCATGCTCCAATTAGCAGTAATGAGGAAACGAAAACGTATTGAATTGAGAGCTTAGAGAACAAAATCCAATTCGATTTCCATGCTAGGTCGATAGTTTTTTCATTTCTCTGGCTTCCAGTTCGATTAGCATGCCTTTGTGGGACAATTTAGCTGTAACAGCTGTTCAGGTGTTTTACTTTTTTTTCTTTTTATGTCCATTATATTTAATGAAATCGAAATTGAAATACATGCTGAGGAACTTTTACACACAGGGGTAGAGAAAATACTCTATACTCAACTTGGTTTTAATTTTAACTGAGTTCGGCTTTTTACTTGAATTTCGTAAATTGAAATTGAAAATATGTATACTTACATATATATCCCTTTCATATATAGCAATTGTTTAATGAGCATACTTATAATCAATTTAATAGCCAAAAACACTTTCTTACATGCTGTTTTATTGCTATATGTAATGCTAATTTGTTATAATAATAAATGGCTTAAATATTAAATATATTGAGTACGTCATTTACATTGATATGCATATACATATGTACATACAGATATACATATGTAGGTATATATATTTGTCGATACATGCAAGTATTTTCATCTGATTGATGTCTTCCTGCCAGGAAATCATTTTGCCAATGGCGTGAAATTTACTCTCACTCGTTTCGTTTCGTTGTTGTTGGCTGTTGGCTTTTGTTAGGGGTTTACGTGTTTGGTTTCATGTGCCACGGATTTTGCTTGATTTGGATTTTATTGATTCCACTCCACTCGGCACAACCATACCTTGATTTCAATATATGCCCCCATACAGCTTTGAACCACTTAACAGTGCAGCAGCAGGATTCAAGGCAGATGTTGAAGCCAAACTAAAGGCTAAAAGCAGAAATAATTAGCAAGCAGCGGCAGAGGCAGAGGCAGAGACAGAGACAAAGTCAGAGAGGGAACTCGTAAACTCAAGCAATAAATTCCATGCTGACATTTCATGTCAAGGCTCAACCGTAAATCGATTGATAAATTAATCAAAATCAAAGGCCTTGAAAGTGCATAATAAATATTTATAACATAAGTATTGTGTACGGTATTATCCAGTAAGAAAGAGAGAGCGAGAGAGAAACAATGCATAGGGAAAGAAAAATAAAGTGGAACAGAACGCGAGCCTGCCATGTCTCAGTAGAAAATTTTCAATTTCAACTGCAATTTAAACGTCCATCAATAACATGGGACGAATGGAAGTGGAATTGGGATTGGAAAATGATTGTAAGTGCGGATGTATATGTCTATGGGTATGAGTGTGATTGTGGGTGTAAGAATGGGCATGACTGTGTAACAAAACGCGAAAACAAAGATTAAAGTGTAGACCCGGCCATATTTCATGCTACCAGATATAAAGCCAGCGTCTGACAATGAAGCCACTTAAATAAGCCAACTTCGTGGCACTGCTCGACTTGTGACTCGACTCGACTGCGAATTCGCTGGCGGCTCACAGCTCATGACTGTGGGTGGTAATGGTTGGTGATGATGATGATGATGACGATGATGATGATGATGGTGATGGTGGCTGACAAATGAAGACTGACATTTACAAAACAGTTGAAAAACAAAATGAAAAATAAAAAAAAAAAAACTTAAACGAAACGAAATTATTCGCTTACAACTGTCGCGACAGTTGAGTTTTTAAAAGCAACTTGTTGTCATAAAGCGGCAGTCTCTGACTGTTTTTTGTATGCTACAGCATATATACATACACACACATATATACATATATATATATATGTTTTTTCTTTTTTTAAACATTTCCTTTTTTTTGTTTTCTACGGTCTCTTGTTTTCCGCTGAGGATATTCCGTTGGGTGTCTACGTGAAAGATTTAAAATAAAACCACTTAACAACATCAGCAGTAAAAGCAGCAGAAGCAGCAGCAACAGCAGAAGCGGCAGCAGCATCAGTGGCATCAGTAACTGAAAGCGTTTTCATTTCTTGTCAATTGTTAAAGCCACTCGAGCTGGCGAGGCCAAAACATGGCATAGTGATGGAGTATCCTTACAGAATTAACACTGTGTCAAAAGCATGATATGATATTTGAAAACCTACAACAATTGCCATATAAACATAGAGTGGATTTTCAAAAACCAAAAAGAGTGAAAACCATTTACAATTCTATATACGAAGAACGCTTATTCTTATTTGTTAAAGGAAGTTTGCTGCAGCAAAAGTTCTATATCTTATCTACAAATTTCATTATAATTTTATTATTTCCTAAACAACTCTTCAACTTTTCTAATTATTATTTTATTCTCTGCTTGTAGTTTCAAATTTCTATAGCTTTTCCTATAGGTACATTATATTAAGAATACATAAATTTACATGTTATCAAATTTTTTTATAAATTATTGAATTCATCTCTTATAATTTGCAAATTTGCCTCTAAAATCTAATATATTTTTTTTAGCACTTTTCTTCAATTTTCTGAAAATTTGATTGTTTACTATACATATAACGAAGAAATTGGCAAATTGGTTTTTCCTTTCGTTTTGCATACAACAATTTATTTGGAGAACAAAATGGAATAAAAAAAAAAAAAAAAAACGGAATTCAACCTTCAATTTTCCATTTTCCATTTCAGTGTTTAGCCAAAATACATATATACATACTTATTATTTACATTACTCACGACTTATAAATCTTGCTGCAGTTCAATAAAAATGGAATACTTTCAGGTGGAAGATTTTCATTTAGAATTTCTAAGTATTCTATTTATATGGAAAATCATTTCAATTAAGACAATTAATGTCAATCTACGCTCTGGCTAAATAATTTGATTCCTATACATCTATATATATCTAAATATATTTATATATATATTTAGCATATACATATATATATATTTATGCTAACAATTATAATGTGATTTGAACTGATTCTATTTGATTTGATTTCATTTGGCTTATTCTCAATGCCAGAGATAATTTTGATACCCTTTGATAAATGGGGGGTATATTAAGTTTAAGTAGAGATGGGAAGATGGAATTCTTCATACAGTGAGTCAAAGTGCGATCCCCTATGGCCAATTACTCAGTGTAGCTTTTGTTCACTTTTAATGTTTTCACTTGATTTTGTTGTTATATTTATGGCACATTTATTTAATGCAAGTATAAATAAAATAAAAGCCAAAAAAAAAAAAAAACAAATAGGGAAAACGTTTACGAATTTGCAAAACATGTATTTTATTTAAATATTTACGAAAAGCTAAACACAAAAATGAACTGACAGAATAGGAGAAATAAGTATTTGAACTGTGTAACAAAAAGTTTAAGGAAAAGTGGCATAAAAATAGAGAGCCAGCAGCAAAGACAAAAACAACAACAACCATAAAAATATGAACAAAAAATGTAAGAAAATTGTTTATTTTTCTCTTTTTGTTTTTGTTTTTGTGGTTGTCATTATTTCGCTAAGGTGATGGCTGCTGATATACCTGGTGAGCATCTAAGTGGATCGGCCCGTCTTTTCTCGTTATGGGCCACTGCTGGGTCTACCATTTCATGCCATGTTCTTTGTATTTTTAGTGCAATTTTCATTATTAACTAGAAAACTGACAGTTGGACATGTAATTGTATTTAATTGAAAATGAAAAGTCTCTGTACACACATACGCAATGCATAGCTTATAGGACACAGCACCTACTACCCATAACTATGTATATATACAACTATATATACATTAGATAGATAGATAGATAGACAGCAATAGCAATGTGCAGTCACCTGCATTGGATAGACTATGGTGGCGATTTGAATGTCAGGCTGGCAAGTTTTCAGGTGGTAGTGATGGTGGTATTCATCGTTGTCGTCTGACTGCCAGTCGTAAGCGGAAATTTCAGCATGTTCAAAATGGGTTTTTGTTTTAAATGCAGTCAGTAGCAACAAGTTGTCCGGCAACAACAACAAAAATGGCGGAAACGTGTTGCTGTCGACGTCACTTGAATCAAAAGTTCTCCCAAGTGTAGCAACAGCTGCTGGAACTGTAGGACCCACAATCAAAATAAGAAGAAAAAGAAGATGTAGTTGTGGAGGTAATAGTGGGTGGAATGCTCAACTACTGGTTGGATGGGCTGTAAATTTATGAAATGAATTTTTAAACGCAACTTTAAACTTTTTTATTGCTTTGAGAGTTGTCTGTATGCGAGTTGTCTATGTATGTATGTGTGTCTGTGTGTGTGTGTGTGTGTATGTGCTGCAGATGCAGCAGTATCCGCATCCTAATTGTGGCAAACTTTTGCACACGCTTCATATCCTGCCCATGCCCAGGCTGATAGTTTGCCTTTTCCAGACTGAGCCGCCTGTCGCACATTGTCCCTGTTGTCCCTGTTCATTGACTTTGGCATCCACAGCGATGAGTGGGAAGCATGCACAGGACATGCACCCACAACCATACAAACACACACACACACACACACCTACATACATGTATGATACGCAGCAGCATTGTGACTTTGTTTTTAATACACTCCGCTCGTCGCCACATCGATCGTTTGGACAAACAAGGCGACTCCGGGTCTGTCTCTTTCTGGTTCTCTTTCTCTTGGTCTAACTGTCTGGCCGCCTCAGTTCATTACACCTCCAGCGCTAGTTCTCTGTGTCCTCTGGCCGAGCAGGCGGTTTGACTGACTGACTTTTCATGTGGCTCATATTTTGCCATACCATGCCATGCCATGCCATGCCGTGCTGTGCTACGCTTTTATATAGATATGTGTATGCTCCACAACATAGTCTTGTCTGTTATCCTTTTTGTTCACAGTAACAGCAACAGCAACAGCATGAACAGCAAGACCACCAGGACCACCAGGTCCACCACGTCCAAGCCATGACAAAGATTATCAATAACAAGCCGAAAAGAAGGCATGTTGTCCTTGCTACGGATATTGGCTGCGCTTTAAGCTTGCAACCGCGTCCTGCCTAAAGACAAAGCAGTCCATATCAATTACCTTCTAACACTGTATTGACAAGACATATTATATGCGGTCATAAACATTTCTCAAAGAACAACTATTCTATATAATTTTTACGGATTATCCTTGTCAATGAAATATATAAAATACTAAACTTTTATATACCAACTGATTATGATATTTTCGGACTGATTAGCAAAGAAAAACATGTGCAGGATACAAAAGTTATCTATTTTGTTCATATTTTTTTTTCTCACTGAACTTCAACAAGGAATAATTCCTTTGTCTGTGTGTTTCTACAATAGTTGACATCTGTTTTATATGTTAAAACCAATTGAATCTATGTCAGGATCTGTTCAATGAACATATGTTTAGCCTTAGGCTATATCTTTCTTTCGGTTTTGCTTTTTTTTTTTTTTTTTTTGTTGGTTGATATTTTTGCCAGTTTTTTTTTTTTTTTTTTTTTTTGTGCCCACCTGTTTTCTGGCTTCTGTTCAAAACTATGTGCTTATATCATAATTTGGATGGCGAGCTGACAGGAAATGCTCGTGCTAGAACTGAAAATATGTTGGTTCAACATACACATAGAAAAAAAAAAAAAAAAAAAAAGAATTTCAGAGAGGAGGAGAATGGGCCAAATAAAAGGTAGCAGACCATGGCCAACCTTGTCATATCCTGTTGACGTCGTCTCTGACAGATGCGCGAAAACTCTGTGCGGGGTTCAGGTGAGAGGTCTTCAGTCTCAGCTGCCTGGCGGAAGTGTGAAATATTTTTAGCTTACTTTCGTTTACCGTTCGTTTGCCGCACTTTTGGCCTTCTTCTGATATTCAAATGGAATTTTTTTCGTTGGAGCGTATTTTATTGGCATTTTGTAGGAAATTTGTGGCCAGCTATGAAAATGTGTTAGGAATTGTATACACATATATATATATATATATATATATTTATATATGTATGTGTGTGTGTTGCCAGTGTGTACTTCATTTTTGGCCCAGCAATTTTCATATTAAATTTTTGCTAAGCTGCTGTTGCTACTACTACTACTACTACTAATACTACTACTAAAAATGTACCCGAATTGCCATTCCCTGGAAATCTCAATTAAGCTGAAAAATGTGAAATTTTCGTGTGCGTCGTGCGTATAATTGATTTAGCCAAATTGTTGAACGAATGAAAGTCGTCAAATTGCGCGTGCGACTAATGTGCAGTTAGTACGTAGTTTCAAATTGAAAATACAATTTGCAGGACATGGTTGCATTAGGACCCAATACCACAATAACCACCATCTCATCTCTAACATAACCGCCATAGCCATCACAAGCACCATCAGGGGAGCCTTTTAGTTTTACGCACGCGTTGCATAAATTTACCATTTAGCATTCGGCATAATTAAACGACAGTTGTCAATGAATTTCAAATTTGCATAGGCCAGCAATTTAGTTTTCGACTGCAGTTAACGGCACTTTGATTTAGACATTTTAAAGAATGAATGATTAACAAAAAAAAAAAAACAACTAAAAGATAATAATAGCACCTTTTTATCTTCAATTCTTCATTGAAATCTTTGATTTATTTATAACTAGTTTTAATTGATTTTTAAAAGCAGGGAAAACTTTTTGAGTTAGATCAAAAATAAATATACATATGTTCTTATTGATTCATTTATTGCAATAAAATGTTGTAAAATATGAATTAAAAATTTATTATTATACATTGCTTTGATGATGATTGCCATAAACATACTTTTGGCCTTTGTCGTCACGCTTACTTTCTCGATGTTACCTGTGCCAACGATATTCACTCTCAAAGTAGGCGCCAGTTACCTATTTAAAATTATTGCCAGGTGTGTTGAAAATGTAAGTTTTGTCATAGTGAAATGCATTTGTTAACAATCAATGATGAGTGTCATAATAAATTTCAATTGGGCAGCAAAATTTTTTATAAATTTATTAAATTTTTTTCTATATTAAATATCATTGGGGAATACTTAGTTGTGTAAGTTTTAGTTAAGTTTATTTACTTTATTGGCAAAAAAAAAAAAAAAACGGTGTGCAATGCATTTGAAGTATAATTTTAAACAATTACACAAATTTCAACAAACATGTGGCACAAAATGTGAAATGAACAACAAATATTTGTGGCAAATTTTGGCGCCTGTCAACGGCAACTCATTCAACACCATCATCATCATCATAAAGAACAACCCGACAAGTACATGCATCCGAGTACTTGTACTTGTAATTGTACTTTTTTCTGTGCTAGGTACTTACCTAAGGTGTATATATGTATATATGTATGTATGTATGTATATACTATACACACAATATTTCTTATTTTATGAACAATTTTATGTTTATGCTAATTAAATTGACTAAGAATTGCATTTGTGTATGTATTTCGTCTGCAATATTTCTATGAAATTTGGGTCAATTATGCGATTTGTCGCGTCACAGACAAAATTTACAAAGCAGACGAGAGAAAGAAAGAAATTGAGGGTGTGGGAAAAGAAGAGAGCAAGTTGTCCCAGGGAAAGAGGTGGAAAGAAGATATGTTTGTATGTATGTATATCCATCCATCCATCCATCCACCTATCCATCCATCAGCCGCCACGTACATGTCACTGGCATTGAATTGCCTCACCGCTATCCATCGACACCCAGGGAATTATGTATGGGGGTGTATGTTTGAATGTGTGCCGATAGAGATGGGGAGAAAGGAGATGGCTGTAGGTTAGGGGTGTGAGTGTAGCTCAGCAGGTTGCCGCCTTTTGCGTAATTATTTGTCAAATTCACACTGAAGAGCCAAGCCACTAACGAGCTACATGTAGCTACTGTTCGGCCCACCTCTCGATATTGGCAATCAATCATTAGATATATATCAATTTATTTGGCCAACATTTTGTTTATTGCTTAGTCAACTTTTATATCCAGAACTTCCGCTTAGTCCGGCAATCGGAAATAATTATCAAAATTGTGACAAATGCCGCAGGTCTACACAAATAGAAATAGAAATCTAGCTATGAGATAAGATTAAAGTTTTCTATATACATATGTAAGTATAGGATAAATTTCATACACAGCCCGAGAGTATGCAATGGAATGTAAGCAGATATCTATCTATTTATCACCATCACCCTCACTCTCACCCCTTTTCCAAAACCAAAATAAACACTCACACCATAGTCACAAATCCCGACACTCATCCACATCAAAAATTGCCCCATGCAATGTTGCATTATTACTCTTGTTATTGTTGTATTGCAACTGGCGATTGGAGGCTTTCAGCATTGTCATAATTCTCATTAGCGCCATAAATCTTCATTGTGCACTTTTCGGCCATGTGTCATCTGGTGAGGGGATTGGGTAGAGCCAAAAATGCAATACAAAATAATTCAAATTTTTCATTATACCCTTGCCAAAAGGGTACATACAATTGGAAAACATTTTCACATTGCACTAAAATTTACAAATCATCGGCATGATAATCTCAATGAGTTGACGTACTCGTAGTAGTTAATTGTTATCTGCTATATGTTCCGCCGGATGTATAGTAAGATAATAACTATCCCCTAATAAAGCGGACTTACAATAATAATAATTTGGTCAGGTCTGGCATATCGGTTAAGTTATATTTGACAATTTCTTTGACTAAAGATTTCATTTCATATTGTTTTCTATTGTGACAAATAACAATATACATATATATATATATTTATATGTGGGTCAAAGTGAACGGAAATATTATAGAGTATTCATACTTCCGGTCTATGCTCCTCCTTACACATTTTCATTTATATTATTTTATTGCATTTTTGTTTCATTCAAAGTGTTTTTATGTGTGTTAATATAAATAGGGTTTTATTTGATATTAAAAAAAAAATTGTTTACAAAATTTATGCATTAATTATATGTATATTATATATATATATATCAATTTATATATATAATGTATAAGTATATATAAATTAACATTTAGTATACAATTAAATAAATTAAAAATCTACGCTCGTCCGGGCAAATGCAAGGTTAACACAAACAAACAAACAATTTTTTATACAACAAAAATTTTGGATCTTATTCTTACGCAAAATGAAGAAACATTTTCATTTTCGTTTTTGTTCTTTCTTTCTCTTTTTTAAAGTTTTTTTGTGCTTTTTTCGTGTTTTTTTTTTTTGTTTTTAAAATTGAAAACTGATAAGCGGGGCCTTTTACTTATAAAGTTAGTTAGTTGTCAGTTGGCTCCTTATCTCACTCACATAGCTGAGTGGTTGCTGATGGTTGCTTGCAGGCGGCAGTTCAGTTTTTAAATCGTCTAGATTTATTTACAATTAATAATATTTATTTCAATGAATTTGTCATACAATCTACTGGCTACAACATACAAACATACCACATACATACATACATAGATACCTACACTGAAGAAAAGAGATTATGCTAATGTATCATCTTACTCCTGTTTAAGCTGCACACTATTTGACTCATAATTGAAGAACGTCCGATGAACGAGTCACTGATTCGACTTCAATTTATACATATGTAAACATATACATATATATATACATATCTTACTCTGTGAATCAGCAAAATAATACAGACCAAGATCAATTCGTTACATTATGCATGTTATGCTTATGTTTTTTAAGAATATGATTGCCCAGTCTGTTGAAGTCTTCCAATTTTATTCAATATTTTAAACATATAGATATAATAGTAGAAAACTTTATTTAGTTACGACACGAAATTAACCAGTTTATCGATTTAATCCGAATTTTTAAACTATTCTCTTGCATTGATTGTCTTAAATTCATTTCGTCTATAGATATTATTTGATAACTAACTGACGTATAATTTAGTTCTCACTGTATGCATATCGTATGCGTATGTGTGTATCTGTATCTTTATGTGTGTGTATCTATATGCTTCTATATTTCTGTGTACCACACAAAGACGCCCTCAACTCGACAAACTGAATGCGTTCAATGTTTTTGTAGCTATGCCCCCCACCCCCAAGTCCCCGTCCCCCACATAAAGCAGACAATAAAAAAAAAAGAACACTAACTCACACGCTCATGCACACATATTCTCCCACACAAACACACCCATACTTATACACATTCAAATTCACACTCATAATAACTGTAACTGTAACGCAGCAAAGCAAACAAATATGAATTTTTTTGCGAAAAAAAAATTCTGCGCTTTGTTCTCTCTCTCTTTTTCTCTTTCTCCATCTTTGGCCGATCTTGGCCACCCATCGTAACATCTGTTTGGATGTTACAGTAGTGAGCATTTTTTGGGCCCCTTGCGTATAACGGGACAGAGTACAGAACGTATTGCCTCATCGAATACCGTTTTTAGACCCTTTTGGGTCAATGCCGAACATTCCAGATACTTGACAGCAGCAATCTCCTTGGCCATAGCAAGACCTTGGGGATATGTAATGGGTGTCAATTTCTTGTCCTTAAGTTTTTCGATGGTTGGTTTATCATCGCGCAAGTCCAATTTAGTGCCCACCAGAATGATGGGTACATTGGGGCAATGATGACGCACCTCCGGGAACCATTTGGCTCGCACATTTTCAAATGAGGCCGGATTCACCAAAGAGAAACAGATGAGGAAGACATCGGTCTGGGGATAGGATAGGGGACGCAAACGATCGTAATCCTCTTGTCCGGCTGTATCCCATAATCCTAGATTAATGGGCTTAGCATCCACCATAACATTGGCCGAATAGTTGTCAAAGACAGTGGGTATGTACTCGCCCGGAAAGGCATTTGTTGTATAGCTGATCAAAAGGCAGGTCTTACCCACGGCGCCATCACCAACTACAACACACTTGATTGCCTGCATGACGTAGTCGTGTAGATCAAGAACTCAGTCTTTCTTCTTTAGGTAGTTTTTATTATTAATTTATACAAAGTTAACGAACGGGTGGTAGGGCGAGGGCGAGCAGCAGCTGGCTCTTGTTTCTGTTGTTGGCGATTTTTGCGTTCAACAAGTTTTTCGTATATCGTACTCGCTCGGCGGCGTTGGCGTTGGCGTTTTTGGCGATTATACAACAATTTGCTCACGCACTCACACAGATACTGCCAATACACGTACACTTTTGCATATAGAACGATAAGAGTATCTTTCGGATTCCTCTTTGATTTTATCTACGCTTGTGGTTCTTAATTTGCCCTTTTTCAGTTTGCTTGATTACTGTTGATTGACGGTTAAACATAACCCGCATATGGAGGAATTTGATTGTTTCATCAAAAAAAAAATAAACAAGGCGACGGCAACAAATTGGACACCTCCAAACACTGCGATCGATGTATAAAAAGTGACAAGAAAAACTCTGTTAATTAACAGGTTATCATTTGCGAGTCTGTTATCTAACAGATTGTTCATTTCTGAGTCTGCTAGAAACAAACTTGTGCACTTGTTTCTCAGAGCAGTAGTGCCATCTCTGTTGCTTGCATGCGCCGTCTACCTGTACTAAGTATGTCGCGCACGCTCCCACACAAAGTCCAGAGAGCACACGAGGGTGAGAGAGAGCAACAGTCATTGTGAGTCATCGACATTCTGGTGACGTTGAACGTTGGACCCCACAGTGGGGTCCGATTATAAATGAAATGTTTGAAATGGCTATGAAAATGTTTGTTATTCAGCTATTAAAGTAGCATATTTAAAATGCGATGGTAGAATGTTCCAGGTTATTTTACAGGCTCGTTTGCAATATCAGGGGATTCCATTATTTGCAAATATCTCTTGGAGAGAAAATCTAGTTGGGGATAACTGAACATTTTAATTTTGTACTTGTTTCTAAAGAGATATCCCAGTGTGTACAATCACTTGACCTTGCTTTGGTCTTTTTTGTAGAGATTTTTCTTTCTATATTTGTACGCCACTTTTCCATGAATTTCCCTGCCTGTTTGTTGTCGCTGTTGCTTGCGTGAGCCAATTTCCACAAAATTAGTTACAATACAATGCCATAGCTATGGATGGTATGTGTTATGTATGTATGTATGTATGCATGTACATATGGATGTACATACATACATACATATGTATGTACATATCTGTCTATGTATGTATGTATGTCTGCGGCCGCTTTAATGGACCACAAAAATGCGTGTGTTGGCAAAAACCATATCGAAGGCAACGGGAACGACATCGTCAACGGTGACGGCATTGGCAACTGCGACAACAACAATGGCAACATAGCGCTTGTGGTCACCAAACCCAACAATGAGCGTAACCGAAACCATAACCAAATCAGCATCCGTAGTTGGCCGAAAATGATAGCCGACCAAATCCAACCCAACTGATGTTTCTCCTTGTTTCCGCTAACATCCAACCATCCAATCTACCAACGAACAAATCACCCAATCACCTCCCACAAATGAAATGGATAAAATTTTGAACTCGAACATGAAAATGTTGAAATATTTTCGCATTAACTTAATTTCTTGCTACTGTTGCCTGTAATTGGATAATTAAATGGGCGCCACAATTTTGTTTCATAACAATATAAATATGAAATTCAATAATAATGTTTTGCGAAAATATGAGAAAAAAACATTTACCACAATTAAATCGCGAATGGAACTGATCAAGTGGAATAAATGGAATAATGTGCGTGTGTCATTATTGTTTTCCTATTTCTTTTTTTTTCGAATTCTTTGATGCCCTTCATCCATTAATAACTTCGTGTAGTTGGATGTAGAAAGCACTTGGAAGTCTATATACATACATAAATTGGATAAGCCATAGCTATATTTTTCAACATTCCATTAAGGTTCCTTTCCATCATATGATCCCGACACCTGCGCTATTCAAATTTCTCAGAATCGCATATAGTGGAATGATTTCACATCTGTTTTTTAAAACAGAAAACAAGTGTTTAGATCAAAAACTATTTGGACCATATTTATGGCAATATTAATCATTTTTAGTCACGACTACTTAACAACAGTAAACAACAGAAATCACATTCTAGAATAGTTTCAAGTTTTTAAGGATTTTAAAAGAATTTCCAAATAATAATTGGATTGAAAATTTTTTTTAAAAAACCAATAATAGCTGACAGTAAAATAAATTATACTATTGCAGGGTATATCGGGGTCGGCCCTGCTAATTGACCCTTTTCACAGATTTTTATACGTTATTGGATTTCGATATGCAAATTCAGATTGATGAGAAGTACAAATGGCGTGCGAGAATGTTTGCTTTGATTAAAACGGAAAAATACTTTTTTTTTTGTTTTGTTTCATACATATGTATGTATGTATGTATGTATATGCATCTGTGTATATGAAAAAATGTATATTCCCATCAATAAATTGGCATTCATTTTTCTCACTACATTTATACTTGGAATTTTCAACATGTCCATTAAAATGAAACAAAAACGAGTCAAAAAAATTAAAAATGTGCAAATAATTAAAGCAGAAAAACGAAATACATATGAGATATAGCAGAAAATGCAACAATTATTTGATTACTGTCGGAGGAAGAGGAAGAGGAAGAGAGAGAGAGGGAGAAAAACGAAGTTGGAACTGGAGCTAGAGTCGGAGCTTGGCAGCGTTCCTCGTAATTGGCGAAGTGAAATATATATGCTGATATGATACCCAAACCAAAGCCCGTAAGCCCCACCCACATTATATGGTAGACCATCTCGCCGATCTGCCAATATGGCCACAACAGCCACAGCTTGCCCCATTATATGCAGAGAGTTATTCATAATTGTTGTTGCAACAAAAGTGGCAGAGAAATGCATAACAAACTGAAAAATATGCAAACCATTTTTATTGCCACACCAGACGTGCCACACACACATATATACATATATACATACACACACACAGTAACGGACTATAATGAATGAATGCGCGCTAAAGAACCGCAGTCTGAACCGAAGCCGACCCCAAAAAACAGAAAAAAAGGACAACACCAACAAATATATGCCACATGACTGCAACTGCAACTACAATAACAACAGCAACAACAGTAGAAAAGGATAAAGCAAAAGCTACAATAACATTTGCCAACCAACAATAAATTTAACACTTTAACAGTCAAGTAAACAAAAAGAGGAGTATGCATAACAGAGACAATGAGACAAAGGAGAAAAGGGAGAGAGAGAGAGAGAGAGAGAGAGATTCATTAATTTTTACAAAACGATAATGATATACATATACATATGTATACATACATGCATAAATATGTACATATATATACACTCATACATTGCCATATATACTAACACATTAGTCAACTAAATGTATTCCATTCTCTACAAATTTCGAAATTCAAAGCTCATTTTCACATATTCCTAACATAAGAAATTGTTTTATTTTTTTTTTTTAATTTAACTCAATTAGTTAAATAATATTTTACATGTTAAAAGCTGTAATTTAAATTCGCATAACAGAAAAATTTTATTTCGATTTCAATTTGCATGCATGATTTCATGTTTCCTTAGAAAACTAATTCTAATCGCTATTTGATATAGGAAATTGTTTGCTTCAATTTGTATATAAAATTTAATTTATAATTCATTAAGTACATATATGATTTCATTTATAATTAAAATATTAGGTTCTGCGGAAAATACTCATTCGTATATATTTATCAAATCCGCTGACATTGAAATCAATAAACCGAGTGGAAAGACTAACAATACTTTTTCTGGCAAAGTTATCCTGCTCAACAACATAAATATATATATATATATATATATATGTATGTATGTACTTTAAGCCTTTGTGTATCTACTACAGTTACAGCTGATTTACAAAAGATATAAACGATGTATATAAGTTTGTTTATGTTTATTTGTAGGATGTATCAAATAATAATAGTATATAGTAGTTATCATATGGCTAGTTCTTGCTGTGATTGTGACAATTTCATTGTCGTCTCATTTTTCCTTGTTCATGTTGTCCGGAATTCCATAACAAAATGAGTATTTAAAGTCAATCGATTCTCGCCACTTGGTGTCATTTAATACTTTTCCGCATTTCCCATTATCCGCTTTCATTTCAATATTTCGTTTGGTTGTTTCGCTTTTCGTTTCGTTATTCCTTTTTTTTTTGTTTTTTTTTTTTGCTTTTTTGTTAATTTAATTTATTTAATGAGCAACACAATAAAATGCATTTATTGTCAAGTGATAAAATGCCATTTCAGTTTGCTTTCCTGCAGTTTTCCACTCCACTTCGAATTTGGTTTGGTCTTGTTTTTTTTCGTTCTCTCTCTCTCGTTTTTTTGTTGATTTTCATTTTGGTTTTTTGTTTCCATTCACTGCATATTTTTCATTTATATGCCCACATGTCAGGAGCATTCTCCGTATGTATGTATAAATGAGTGTGTGTGTGTGTGTTCCTTTCATAGCTGCCGCCTTCGTCCTTTTCAGCCTGTTGACATGCAGCAATTATTAACTTTTGTGCGGCTGCTGCCATGGCGCCGTGTGTTTGTTATTAATTTCTTGTTATTTATGCAAATAGTTGGCACTTAATACGCCTGTAAATATAAATGTATATATATGTATTTATATATATATATATATATTTAATAGATTGTGTGTGTGTGTGTGTATGTATGTATGTGTATATAAATGTTTTGTTTGTTTGTGTGTGCGTGTGGAATGTTGTTGTTGCCTTTTTTTCGCAAATTGCTTTGCGCATTACAATAAATTAACAACAAACAACAACAAATAGCAACAACAATGGCATATTCTAGCACGT
The DNA here is from genome assembly GCA_018150375.1 of Drosophila sturtevanti. Taxonomy (NCBI): domain Eukaryota; kingdom Metazoa; phylum Arthropoda; class Insecta; order Diptera; family Drosophilidae; genus Drosophila; species Drosophila sturtevanti. The sequence continues at coordinate 13,755,535 of JAECWJ010000688.1, forward strand.
TCCGAGTTTATCGACAACGTTCCGTTCCATTCCAGCAGCTCTTGTGGAATTTAAAACTATGTAGCATACGTTCGGGCGTCGACTGGTTGGTTGGCTGCGGCTCGATTCTATAAACTCGACTGAGTTATCGCTGGCAGACGTGAAGTCATCTCTGGGTGCAAGCCGAAGTCATACATACACCACACACATACACATATATATGTATATAAATACATATAACATACCATATATGCATTCCGGGAAAGAGGATTCTGCCTTAGCATCGGATTCTGTTTGGTTTGCTGGGGTCACGTCTGCTCCTGCCTGCTTCTGTTGGCCTCCTGTATGACTGCTTATGAATAAAGTTGTTTGCTGGCTTGTCAATATACACACATACCACCGCCATTGCCATCATCATCAACATCATCATCATCATCATTGTCACTCCCCTCTCTTTTTATCACCATCCCCTGTCCCGAACCCCTATAAATGCCCATTCAATTGGGGTTATTTGTCGCTCTATATGGCATGGTTTCGTTTCTTCGTCCATCATGCCATCACATCCCTCTCCATTTACTCGCTTTGTTGACTTTTTGGCTTTTTGAATGGCCCTCGATGTCTATTCATTTCATTCCAATTTTTTCTTTCCTTATTTTTTTTCTTCTTTTTTTTGTGTATAGAGAGAGGGTGTCCATAGACCACGCACAACACCGCCAAGCAATTTGAAATGAAAAGTTGTCTGCCATCTAAACATATGTATGAAAATAAATAGAAAAAAAAAATGGTACACTCTAATACTACGTGGCATCGACAATTGACTACCCAGTATCGAATGAAAGCTTGATCCTTTAAGAAACTTCTATTTTATAATACAAGTCATGTAAATACGATTTCAATTTAATATTAAAAGACCAATTTTTGGATATATTCAAAACACTAAAAGTTCTTCTATTTTGCCTATTAATATACCCAAATTTGTTGGCAATTTTAATTTAATGGGTAAAAGAGAAGATGAAAAAAAAAATTGACATATGCTGCCCGTGGAATGTATCTATGTGTATCTGCGTAGGCAGTAAATAGCAACAGGCAGCCTGACGAAATGTGTCCTTTGACATTTGATCGTTTTGGCTGATAATCCTGGGCAGTCCTGTTGATGGCTCGCTGGCTTTTCAACAACTCTTCAACAAGCTTAATGGCTTCCTGCATTATTTAACACAACTCATCGTGTGTGCCAATAAAATTGCTTTAACAAAAAAAAAAAATAAAAAAAAAAAATGAAGAAAAGAAAAAATATATATAAAAAATTGTGAAAATAGTCCACAAAGTCGTTGACTTTAAGCCTTAGACAATGCAGCGTATTAAGGCATCACCCTGCAGCAGTAGCTGCAAAGTAATTAAACTCTCATCATGGCAAGAAATGATGACTATGTGAAGGACTTTGCCAGGTTGACCATCTTATGCAAAAGCTTTTGATTGAAAAATAAGCAAGTACTTATATATGTATGGTAGGATTTTCTGGCTATTCTAAAAATCTTTTCTTAATTAACTTTTTTGTTTTATTTTTATTTTTTTTTGGAAGATTATAATAATACGTAATAGATATTTTCTTTTAGATTCGGATGTTTTAAAAAATGTTTCACTAGTTTTTATTTTTATTAGATTTATTTGATTTTTGCCAGAGTATTATACACCCGACTTTTGATAGTACAACGCACAATTCCTTATTTTCCGCACTCAATTACAAAGTTCAGTGGGTAGTCCATGTGGCACATGTGCCTAGCCTAGCCTAACCCTATTCCACCGTGCCATGCCCTGCTATTCTTTGCCTTAGTTGGCCTGTAGGAGGATGGCTTTTAGACGCCTTTTACTTGCTTACTTGGAGTTGAGCGTTTTAATTTACTTTTGCACTCAGGCGTCTGGAAAAAAAGTGCAGCCACCTAAGAAGGTAGAAGACGTTGTTCTGGGCCTAAAACAACACCCAAGAAAGGAGAAGGAAGGAGAAGGAAGAGGCAGCAATAATACAAAGAACTCCTGCAATTTCCTGAGCAATTTCTTGCGGTTGAACTTGGCTTCACACTCATATAGAGTAATGAAGAAAGAGAGAGAGAGAGAGAGAGGGAGGAAAGGAGAGAGAGAGAGAGAGAGGGAGAGAGGGTAAGAAACTTCTTCTAGTTAATTATAATTAAGACGAGTTAACTAACCACTTGGTAGAAGTTGCACAAAGAGGGGATCAGAGGCATCTTGCCACCTGCTGCTATAAAGGCTTTAATTTGTCAACGCTTGTCTAGATGGGAATGGGAATGTTGATGTTGTTGTTGCTCTTGGTTGGTAAGAAAAATCATTAAAACTTGTCAGGCGCTGAAAAGTAGGCCACGAAATGACAGAAAAAACTGTTGCATATTCAACGGTTATTCAATATAGATTCCGTTGTCGCTGATGTTGATTGTATTGTGTGTATGGGTCTGTGTGTGTGTGTGTGTGTATGTGTCATGTAACAATGATGGTGAAATGGGGAGGAAATGTTGAAACAGTGAAACAACGGTAAAATTGTGGTTAGCCCGTTAAGGAAGCTGCTAGCTGTTATGCAAAAGCCGCCAGCAGCAATATTCCTTCATTTGCAAGGACAATGCGACGAACGAGCTGAAAAATAGAAAGCGTTGAATGACTGACTGACTCAATGAATGAATGCCTGAATGGTTGAATGGATGAATGCCTGAATGGGTGAATGACTGAATACATCAGGCGACAGCAACCAGAATAGCTGCCACGGAGATGCCACCATGAAGGCAGGAATGCTATTATAATAAATAAAGAGACTTTTCACTCATAACTGGTGCACAATGCAGCCCATCCAAACCCATGAATATCTATCCTTTTGTCTATCTGTTTATCTCTCTGGTCCGTTCGTCTGTCTGTCTGTCCGTCTATCTTTCTCTCTCTCTCTCTCTCTCTCTTTCTGTCTCTCTCTCCCCCGGTCTGTTTGTCTGTCTGTCTGTATATCCTGTTTGATTTATTCGAAACAATGCAAACACTTTTAATAAAACTGATGGCCTGGCCAGATCGATGACGTTGACTTTAATCAGCCTCAAGGCAAAATTGAGAGCAAAAGCAAAGACAACAGTCAAGGAAGGCATAAGCGAAAGCAAAGTCTTTACCAATTAATGCCAACTGCTGTACCCAGCTTCACCGCCCCCATAAATATGCAATAAATAACAAAAGTGTAGAGTGAAGGTGTGGCAAAGCAAGTGTGGGCAATGTACCACCATGTTGCATAAAAATCACATTAACAATTTGCTAGTACAAGAGTATTTTATTTTTATTGCTGCATGTTTTATTTTTATTTCATGCGCGTCTTTGTACATTTTAATGCCATACAACAAAGAGCCATGCAAAGCACTCACACACACTAACACACACTCACACACACATTGAACACACATGTTGCCATACATATACATATATACACTGATACACACATACACATATGAGAGGATGCGGCAGGATACTGGCAGGATGGTGCCAGTGCACCACTGTTGCCATCGAAAGCGCAATAAAAACGCTTAATTTTTCACTTTTACACGAACGAGAACAAAGTTCCCTTGTTTTTCGCATGATGGAGAACATTGGCGGTGCGCCAGAGGGTCGTGTGTGTGTGTGTGTGTATGTGTGAGTGGTGTGGGGTAGATGGTAATGGGTACCAGAATCTTCATATTCTGGGTGTTAATGTAAGTGCGAGAATACTCAATGGTAGTCCTCAGTATATATTCGTTCACAATGTGATGCCATTTAAAAAATTGTTTAATTTAATAATGCACAAAACATGCTCCAAGTAAAAGCCAAACTGAACATAAATAAATGTGAAAGATGGCTAAAAAGGTTAAAAAGCCAAAGAATAACTTAGATAAAGTCTTTCATACATATTGTTATGCTGGCCATATTTTAAACCAAAAGAAAATATTTGTCATTATTCATTTCATTCAAGAATTTTCATTCAGGTGCAAAGAAGCACCTTTATCTTTAACTGTTGTAATTTTATTAATGAAAGATTCTTTTTTTTCATGCTTTACCACAATTTACTTAATTAATTAATATAAGTATTAGTTTTTATAACAAATTTGTAAAATTTAATATTGATTATTGGCGCCTTTTAAATATTTTTTGAGTCAAACGCAGAGAAAATTTTTTGACTTTTAAAATTTCCAACTTAGTTATTATTATTAGATAATAATAGATAAACCTAAAGCAAATGGGAAGGAATATAATTTATAGAGTTATTACTTAACTTAATTAATTTTTTTTTCAAGAATTTATTGTTACTTATCAATGCAAAAGTTAAGTTTTTTTTTTTGCCTTAGTGGAAGATTTTTCGTAAAGTGAAACTCTCTATATATTCAGTGAAATACTAAAAAACAAATAGTGATAGAAGCTGCCTTTCAATTAAAAAGGAATTTTTGCATTTTAATTGCCTGGCGATAAAGATTAAAACTTTCAGAAAAATAACATAGCAAAATAAACAAATATTACGTATACGCAGTGGAGTAAACGATACGGCTCAATATCAGTTTATGCCATTGAGATACCCATTGATATTTAAGCCTAGAAGAGAAGCTGAAAAACGTACACAGACAGCCAACAATCGAGAACCGACAACCGACAACCGACAACCGACAACCAACAAAACAAATAAACAAACAAAGAGCCAAACCAACACGCAAAGCAAAAATCATTGTCAATTTTATTTATTCTGGCTGCACATTGAATGCTGTGTGTGCGTATAACTGTGTGTGTGTGTGTGTCTGTGTGTATATTTCTGTGTGTGTAACATTGGCATTTTTGCTCTTATTTTACAGATTTAAAAGCAACAACATCCTGACAATCTGCGGCCGCTCACAGATTTGGATTCGTTAAACAAAACAAAAGGGAAAGGACCAAAAAAAAGTAAAAATCGAAAAAAAAAATTAAAAGCGTGGCAAAAAAAAAAAGAAAATAGGAAAAACGAATCTGCGACCGGAGACCAAAATGCAATAAGCTGCAGTGACGCACCCAAAGCCGTAAACAAAGCCCAGTCTAAACCGCAACAAAAACAACAAAGCAAGGCAACAACCAAAGAAAAAACAAAACCTGCAACAACAACGACAACAACAAACAATCATCTAGAACTAAACTGAACTTTTGTTGGGTTTACCAAGAGTCGCCAGAATTGCTTTCTTGTACTTTGGACACACGTGCGCCGCGACTGCGCCGGTGCCCGTGCCCGTGTCTTTGGGTCCAGGTGGAACATCATTGCCAACGGCTGGCACAATGAAGCTGTCAAAACTGTCCAACCAGACGAATTCGCAGGATCCGCAGGCGGTTAACTCGCGCATCTTTGTGGGCAATCTGAATACATTTCAATGCTCCAAAACGGATGTGGAGCGCATGTTTCAGATCTATGGACGTCTGGCAGGTAAGACGATGGATGCCCTATCTTAGTCTAGTCCACTCTTAGACACAACACATTCCACCTTAACCACAATCATCTCTTTCCTTCATTATTTTCCATTTTGTTCCTCCCCCTCTACCTTTCCTTTCTATTCATTTTTCGTTTTTTCATCTTTTTTTTTCTTTTTTTTTTAGGCATCTCCATGCACAAGGGCTATGCCTTTGTGCAGTTTACCAACCCGTTCGATGCGCGTAATGCCTGCCATGGTGAGGATGGTAAAACGGTTCTTAGCCAGACCCTAGGTAAGTTTCTAGTCAGCAAACAACTATGTATTCACATACAACTAGATTGCTAGCCGATAGACGACTAGGTTCTGATTTTCCATTATTTTGTTTTGCCCCATAGATTCCATTGGAACAGTAAACTATCCCATAATAAAATCAATTATGAAATTTAAAAAAAAATTTAATTAAATTATCATAAAAATATTTAGTAAGGTTTGAATTAATCTTTGAAATAATTGAATAAATATTATGTGTGTTTTTATTTGGCTTAGAGCTCTATTCCTGAAAGAAAAAGTTCTGTTGAAGAATCAATTTAAATCAAAAATAAAATGATATAAAATAAATAGAAATTTTCACAGTTCATTTTGAATTTGATTTCCTAATTTAATAACCAATAATTGAAACCAATTACAAAAAATATTGAAGATGAAGTTAAGTTGAATTGTTTTATTTGAGTATTTACTGTAGTTTCTTTCGCATAGATATAGCAGACCTTAACCCTTGGCAGTTGCATGTCCATTGTGTCCTAGGGAACATACTCGTCAGGTTAATGGCCGCCAGCAGCAGGAAGTGTTGCACTAAAATCGAACAAACGCGAAATACAGCTGGGAATATGGGGTAGATGGATTGTGGAATGGGGTGTGGGTGTGGGTGTGGGTGTGGTTGCAATACTAGTAATGAAAACCGACCCCGACCCTGGCATGTGTAATGGCCATATCTTATGCCACCCAACAACTTAACTCAACTGAAATGTGTTGTCTGAGTATTTTTGTGCAACGGAAGTCGTTGCTGGAGGCCGCCCGCTGCCGCAACTTTAAGTGCGGCCGACATAAATCTTGGCGCGATACTTTTAATGAAATTTCAATGTTGTATAAGTATGTGTGTGTGTGTGTCTTTCTTTCTCTCTCTTGTCGTGTGTGTGTATGTGTGTATGTGTGAATGCCTGTTAGTTGTACTACCTGGCAGACAGTGTCGACTGTTTGCCGATTTCATTTAAACGGCTAATGAAATTTTCAACGCCAGTTGCAGCTGCAATGTTAACTGAACGACAGACCGACAGTCATTCATTTTCCTTGGCAATGGCAAATGCGTCGTCGTCGTCATCATCATCATCATCATCATCATCATCATCATCATCGTAGTCATATGAAGAACAACTTAATGCACTTAGCGAGCTGTGTCATTCCATCCGTTCATGATGATGCTGATGGCATATAGCATATGCTTCTTATACTTTGGCCTCATAAAAAGTTTCTTCTTCTATCATTCTTTCCTTTTTTTTTTGTCTTATATACATATTTCTCTTGCATTTTACTTACACATTTGCTGCTTTAGTTGTTGTTTTTGCTGCTGCTGCTGCTGCTGCTTATGCAAATACTGAATGCTAATTCCGTTGATTAGAAAGAAAGAAAACAGAAACAGCAGCAGCAGCAGCAGCAGCAAAGGCACAGTTATAAAAGAGCAATAACAAAAAGACAACTCTTGGTGAGTCGAGTGGACGCTGTAATATTTCATTGCTACGCGCCATTGACTTTTGAGCGCAGCAGCAGCAGCAGAAGCAGCAGCAGCAGCCTCAGTCCCGACCGCAGTTAAACCGATTTCAGTTGGACTGACGGAATTGGGCCATGGAATGGTATGGGTATGAAATAAGCATGGCAATGGGATTGGTAAAGGAAAATGCGGAAACTTGTGGAAATCCTTCTTACGCTTTTATCCTTAATCTTAATTATAGCCCGCCAGCCGTAAAGTCAGACAGACACACAGAAATAGAATAAGAAATAAAAAGAAAGAAGAAAATAATAAAAGAAGGAGAACACGAACAAAAAAAAAAAAAAAATAGCAGACGGCTAAAAAGCGAACTTCTCACACCCGGCACAGCAATGCCATACCCCTCCCTTCCTCTCTCCCCTCCCACAAATCTTCAATCTCTTTTTGCTGCTACTGCAGCTACTGCTCACCAATTTGTAGTTATAGCAACAACGCCCCCAATGTTTAACTATAGAATCCACGCCTATTGCCACCCAATCCATTCCCCTTACCCAGTCATCACTCTGCGTGAGTGGTTTGTCTTTTGGGCGCGTTGGTTTTTAGCTATGCCTGTGGCGGCTCAGGCATGTCCCACTTCAAACTTTGTCATGAATTATGATGAACGAGCTTGGGCATTGGCATCATCCGCTCATTCTCATCCTCTTTTAACCGGGGTTGAAAACAAAAAAAAAAAAAAAAAAGAAACAGAAAAAAGGAATCAGAACAAAAAAAAAAGAAAAGAGATACGGAGTGGAGTGGAAAAACGGTTGGAAAAGCCTCTGTCGCACCCTTTTCATTGAAAAATGGTAGCAGAGATCTTGTGTCTTTATGGTTTGCATGTTTCGCTGCAGTTTTATTAAGATTAATGATTGACCAGATTGAATTAAATTCAAATTCAAATAGAGGAAACAAAAAAACTTGTAAAGCTGAACATTTTTTTTTTTTTTTTTTTTTTTTTTTTTTTTTAATTACTTAGAGTCATTTGCATAATGAAAAGACAACAACAACAAACAACGTTTTTAAAATAAGAAATTATCAAAATAATCAAGTGATAACATAAAAAAAATTTATATGTATATATGTATATATATTTATATATATGGAGCAACTTTTAGGCATTGTCTTTTGTTAGCTTTGTGATCCCCTCCATGAGATATTACTTAGAGCCAGAATGGACTTCAAAAGATAGAAATAAGCTTTTGTTTAGATGTTTATTTGTTGGTTTTTGTTTTTTGTTTTTTTGGAAACAAAGCAGATTGCCTTTGCTATTCAGTTTCTTAGCCATTTTATTCTCTTTATCTCTCTCTCACTCTCTCTCTCTCTCTCTTTCTTTTTTGTATATATATTACAGATGTGAACATGGTGGCCGAGCCAAAAGCCCATCAAATTGGAAGGAAACGTCAGAATGTTAGCAAAACGGGCAACGATTGGTAAGTGGCCTATGGAAATTCTTTTGCCCTTAATAATGGAAACTTATTTTAGAAAAGCATTTTAATTTAAATATGTTTGGGATGGAGAATGAAGGGAATTTTGTAGTTTTTTGCACAATTTAACTTGGCCATAAGGCGTTCATTTTAGGACTTTATTTACATATCATTTAACGGCTTAGTATTTCTCTTTATTTATTTATTTTTTTTTTTTGTTTTTTGGGAAGAAATGGTTTGAAGGCTGAGGTTTTTACTTTTAGTTTTGGGGGCCAAATGCAAACAAATAAATAAATAAAGGACAATTCATCAGGCCATGGCCAGGATGGTGATGATGATGATGACGACTACGACGACTACGACGACGACGACGATGGTGGTGTCCTTTGTTTCAACGCCTGCCTGGCATAAAATATTTGGCTGTCAGCTCGATGAGAGTTTTCGTTACCCATTCCTGTTCCCGGTTACCATATTCCAGACCAAGTTTCCGACTGTTTGTATGTGTCTGGGTCAGTCAGTACCATCTATTTCTCTCTCTCTCTCTCTCTCTCTCTCTCTCACTCACTCTCTATATGAGGGATTGTGTGTGTTCATTCGAGTGTTGCGTCAACAAACTTGCCGCCGTTGCCCCTTTTGTGGAGTATAGTAACTATCCTACAAATGGAGAGGGGGGGAGGTAAAAATAACAAAAAAAAAAAAAAGAAAAAATGGCCGCTCTCTTTTCTGTGACTGACAGTTGCAATGTATGCCATATAATGTCCTGGCTGTTGTCCTGCTGCTGACATGTGTGTGTGTGTGTGTGTGTTTGTGTATGTGCACTTGTTTGTCCTGGCGCGGCCTTAATGATGACTGAGCGACATTCACAATTTATTTGGGTCTTGAGCTGCGACTCTCCACCAGACTTGGCATTCGTGTGGAAATATTTAATTTAAGCTTAATGACGCCGAAACGAAATGCGTTAAGGCTTTAAAGGATACACACACACGTGCACATACACACATACAGAGCAGAACTGACATGGACTTTATTGTAATTAAAACACAAACATGTCAGAGCAAAACCAAGCGGCATGGTGACCAAACAACAAGCAAACCAACCATACCTGAAACCGGCCAGGTGCTCTCCACGTGTTTGTCATTAAACGGCTGCTCTTCAGCTTCATATCTTTGTTCAACGTTACCCCAATCCCCCCCATACACACTCTCTCACACACACACTGTGTGTATCTCTGTTGGCAACCGCACACAAACTGACCGAAAAAGCCGCAATTGTTGCGCCACGCCCACTCATCATCAAGCGTTCGTCACAGTTGTTGTTGTTGTCGTTGTTGTTGTTGTTATTTCTCTCTACCCTGACCTCCTCACTACCACAACATGAAAATAGCCTCAATATTTGACCTCAAATGAATGGGAATGATGGTGGAGGAATCTGCCTTTTTCTGAACCACGAACCAGGAACCAGGACCAGTTAAAGCATTTTGTATCAATCACTGGCAACAAAAGCGCATATGGATGAGGATGAGGATGAGGCAAAAGGATGGGACCAAACATAATTGGCAAATGACAATTCAAACGGCGAACAATAACAGATAACAGACATAAAGAGAAAGAGAAAGAGAAAGAAAAAGAAAAAAAGAGGATGGCCTAAACAAATATTTACTGACTAACTGACTGACCGACTTGTTGACTATGTGACTTGCTAAAAATGTGGCAGGCAACAGTTGGTGGCAGGATGGTCATTTGATAGAAGGATAGGTAGGATATAATATTCTGTTAAATCAATCAAAAGAGCAAAAAATGTTTTTATTTTTTAAATGGATTACAAATATTGTTAAATGCAATTAGCACAAGAAAATTGAACATTTGGTTTATATATATTCTTGTTCCGTATTTTTCTTCTTCTTCTATCTTTTAGGGATTATTTTTATGATAGCTACTGTTCGTCGGCACTGCTTAGAGGTGGTAATGGTGGCTCTAATGGTGTACGTCCCAAGAAGCGTAAACGTTTGATGACTAATGGCAATAGTTTAGCTGCTGCTGTACAACAGCAACAACAGCAGCAACATGGCCAGCATTTGGTTGCTGCTGCTGCTGCGGCGGCACATCATCAACAGCAACAGCAGCAGGTACAAGTGCAACAGCAACAGCAGCAGCAGCAGCAACATCATCACCATCATCAGCAGCAAGTGGCTGCTGTTGCTATGGCGGCCATGGCCAATTTGCTGCCACAGCAGCAGCTTTTACTGCATCAGCAGAATCTACTTTCGAATGCCGCCACCGCTGCGGCAGTGGCCACCACGGCTACCTCGACAGCTGCTCCAAGTGCCCTCCATTGGTCGCAATACAAACAAGAGCCACAGCAGCAGCAGCAGCAACAGCAACAGCCGCAGCCACAACAGTTTGGCTTCCAGTTGAAGAGCAACGTCGCTGGCCAGTCAACGACATCGCCACAAAATGCAAAGTCAGCAATAATTGCTAATCAAACAGCGCTAGTTGAGCCATATACAGGTGGAGTTGGAGCCTTTGCCCAACAGTCGTCACATCACCAGCAGCAGCAGCAGCAGCAACAACAGCAGCAACAACATCAACAACAGCAGCAACAACAACAACAACAGCAATTGGGCTGCTTGTTGCAACCGTTGACTTTGGCATTGTCCCCACAGCAACCGCAGTCGCATCAGGCCGCAACACCCATGCAATTGCACAGCCAATTGATGCAGCAACAGCAACAACAACAGCAGCAGCAACAACAGCAGCAGCAGCACCAACATCAGCATCAACAACAACATCAGCATCAGCATCAGCATCAACAACAGCAACAGCATCAACAACAGCAACAGCAACATGCACAGGAGCAATTAAGTTCCCATCAGCATTGGGGACCATTCAAAGTCTACAGTGAGTATTGACTTGCTTACAGTTGATTTGTCTTTACCTTTTTCACATTCCAACATAACAAAAAAAAAAAAAAAACAAACAAACCCAGACAAAAAGAAAATTTTAATATGTGCCCTTGTCTAATAATAGTTAGTAGCTTCATTTAAAGTTATTTAGAAGTCGCTAAAATTAAGCTATAATGAGTTGAATTAAAGATATAATATTATACTAATAATAGTATAATATTACATATTATACTGTGAACAATATATAGCCATTTCATTCAAATCGGACAATTAATATTGAAGTTATTTATATGTACGATTCATACTAAAAAAAAAAGGCAAGTGCAACAGTAGCAGATAAGAGTGAGTGAGCGAGATAGCATGCATTTGCTATTGGAGGAAATTTGAATGTATGAAACATCTGAACTAGATATAGGGTATATTCAAAGTCGACCAGAACGATTTGCTTGCTCAGTTCCTTTGACAATTTTGTCAAAAATGTCGCTGCCTGACGACGACGACGATAACTCACCTGTGTCTGAAAATGAGAAATGTGTCAACGTGAGATACGTGGCACAACTCCTGTTGCCGTTGTCATATCACTTGCAATTGTTGTTATTTGTGTTAAAGGTCAGCAATTTCAACCGCAAACACAATCCGTTTCATCGACAGAAGTTGAATCGATGTTAGAGAGATCACAACTACGTTTAGCTCCCGCATACGTTAACGGAGTCCTTACACTTAAGGGCAGCTTGTTGTCCAATAATAATCCACATTTGACCACCAATAGTGGCATGATCAAATCGAATCTTATGGAACAGAATTCAAATCCACAGCAGTCTAGTTATAAGCAACAGTTTCGTAGCTTAAATCCTAGCCTCGGATACGGTAAATATAGTGGACAGGAGGAGGCAGCTAGATTAATGGCTATACAGGAATTGGCCGAAGAGAAACAACGTCAGCAACAGATTAATCGTGACACTGATTTACTGGCAGCAACATCAACTCATCATAAGACAGGTACTCGGACATATAGGCCACTATCTCGAACAATGATTAATATGAATTACGGTCGTCCATTGGAGCAAGATAAGTCAGAGAGTGTTGATCACCATCATGAACAGCAGCAGCAGCAGCAACAGCAACTACAGCAAGACCATCAGCAGCAAAGAGATATAGAATCATTGGATACCAGCGAGAATATAGCATCACCATCTTCAGTATTCTCAACATTTCAAGAATCAGCTACGGAGCAATCTTCAAATCCGAATCAACTTTTATTGGCTCCACAGTTGTCGCAGTTGTCACCAAAACAATTGCATTCACAATCGCAGCAATCGATGCAACAGCAACAAAATGCCCCATATCAATCGCTACCACAACAACAACAACAACAACAATATCCCCTTTCGTTGCAAATTGCACCGCAATTGCAATCAGCTGCCGCTGTTCAAGATATGAGTGGTCCTGTCCATTATGCTCCACCATTGGCAATGCAAACGGATCGCCAGGCAAATCGCTATATACAAGAGTTTCCACAGCATTTTCTTTTCCAGCCACCATTTGTGCCAATTTCTGTACAACAAACTCCCTTGGAACCAGAACCTCAACCTTTTCAATCTTCTGGCGTTAATCAACAGCAGCAGCAACAGCAGCAGCAGCAGCAGCAGCAGCCACAACAGCAACAGTTACAACAGCAACAGCCAACTGCAGAGCAACTTCTTTTGTTGCAGCAATTGTCAGATTTTTTTGGCCAACGACAGCAGCAACAACAACAGCAGCAACAACAACAGCAGCAGCAACAGCAACAGCAGCAGCAACCGCAGCAGCAACAGCAACTGCAAAACTTTCTGCCGGCACAACCGATGAGCTTTGCCCAAGTTGCTTCAACTGAACCTCCCGATATGCCCGATGATCAAGGACAATGTCCCATTGATACAGAGAAACCAGATAGCGATGACCAGAGTACGACAGACGAACTTGTAACTAAAACTACCCCACAACCGGTGGTGGTAAAGACAACGAAAAAATCAAAACCGAAAACTACTACTACTCCAACAACAATAACAACAACGACAACAACAACAACAACATCATTATCAACAACAACCACAGATGAGCCAGATGAATCAGTAACAATCGATATCAAATCAGGCACGACACCAAAATATAAATCCACAACTGACAGGGAGAATGAGAAACAAAAATCGTCAACCAAGAAATTGCCCTGTTGTACCAAATCGCCAAAACGTAATAATTCCCCCAATCCCAATGTGATTAGCTTCTCTCTAAATGTTCAAAATGAGGAACAGGAGCAATGTAAAGGACTGCAACAGCAACGAACCAGTCGACATGCCATTCAGCCTGATCTTCGTATAAGTGCTATAGCAACATTGCTTAGATATCGCAATGAATTGGGTAATGATAAGACAATAGATTTAATGCAGCAACAGCAGCAACAACAGCAACAGCAACAACAGCTGCAACAACAGGTGGAAGAGAGGGAGGTGTTGGTGGATCATCCACAATTGTTGTTACATCGAAGGAATGGCAAACAGCGACGAAAGGGCCGGCCCAAGATGAAAACTTCAATTCTAGAACATCGGCAACGTCGTCGGGTATTGGACAAGAAGCAATTGCTTCAGGCCGAATTAAAGATATGGCCAATGAAAATTGAACGGATTACCAATTAATTTTAAACCATTTTTTTTTTTTATAATATTAAGTTAGATGAATATATTTTTTAATTCGTTTTATTATACATATGTATTTATAGTTTTTAAGCATTTCTCTGTACGTTCAGTTTCTATAGCCATATATATATATATATATTCACAGGCAATCCGGACACATTAATCTGTGGCAATTGTCGGGAATGCTTTGGTGAGCTCTCTGAGTTATTGGACCACAAGAAAAGTTATTGCAAACTGAGGTTCACATGCAAATGCCAGGATGTTGCCTTTGCTGCAAGTGCTAGTAAGTTGTCACGGAGGAGTTGAAGAAACAGGGAGAGGAGAGGAAGGAACAGACTTTAGTATTAGTTATATTACAAAAGGGTTGCACTTCCTCTTCCTCTTCCTTCTCTTTTTTTTTTTCTTATGTCTGCCGGCAATTAATTTATGATTGTTAAACACTTTTTGCCTGTCGGCCTCGAGTCGGGTGTTTGTCTAAGGCGGCTCAAGTTGTTGCAAGTCAGCAACATCTGGCCAATGTCTGTTTGTCTGTCTGTCAGTCTGGTTGCCTGCCTGGCTGCCTAGCTGCATGGTATCTTGTCTCTCTGTCTAACTGTCTGTTTGTCTGTTTGTCGCTTTGTCTGGGGCATGTGCCATGCCTGCGGCCTGCTAGCAAATGCATTTAAAATTGAGTTATTTATGTCCGTCGGCCTTCTGCAAATTCCAACTTAAATAACTAATTAATTCTCGCATGTTTCCCCTTGCTCATACACACACACACACACATACACACACACACACACATTCACACATACGCACACATATATATAGAAACTCCACCATCGAGCGCCAAATTGCTTTGTGCCGTTTGCAAGGATGCATTCGCCAATCCCTGGGATTTGATGGTCCACGCACAGGCCGCACACATGGTTAACATTTACGAGCTGGGCGATGAGGTCGCCAATGGCAGCAACAAGAATAACAACAGCAACATCAACAGCAACAGCAACAGCAACAACAGCAACAACAACAACAACAGCAGCAATAATAGCAACAACAATGGCCCTGGCACAGATGCAATGGCAGCAACTGTAACCAACGGACATAGCATCATGACGACGTCATCGTCGTCGTCGTCGTCATCATCGTCATCATCATCGTCAATGGCAGTTACGGCCTCAACAATTACCGCTGTTGCTGATGAGGCCACCACAAAGCAGATGCCAGCATCAGCAACACTTAACAAGGAGCCGAATAACAATAACAAAATTAGCAACAGCAACATGTCGCCAACAACCACTGCCACAACCGAAGCCATGGCAGTTACAGAAACACCAACACCAACACCAACAACAGGATCAGGAGCAGGAGCAGGAGCAGGAGTAGGAGTAGGAGCATCAGCAGGAACAGTAGCATCAGGAGTTGGAACTGGAGCTATAACTGGAGATGGAGTTGCTGCAGCAACTGGAGTTATACCTACAACTGGTTCAGGAGCTGTTACTGCGGATAGCCATGTCAGCAGCGATAACGAAGCCAATTGCATGGTTGATATCAAATTTAGTCTCAGCCCCAAGGAGGTGCGTAACACGAAGGCATTTAACTGGCATTCAATTCCACAAACAACGGTACAAAACGAAACGAAAAATAATTTTCGTTTGCAGGATCAACAACGTGATGATCTATCCCTAGATGGACGACTATCGACCAGCTCGCAAACACATCACTCTGATGATATAAATATGAAATTGCTTAATGGTTCTGTATCATCGCGTGGCAGTTCACCGGGACTGGATGCAGATGAGCCGCCGGCAACACGTGCCTGCATTGTGCGCACTTTAAGTATTGTGAGTATCCCTAAATCTTATCAACAACTATTTATATGTAAATAACTGTAAAAAGTGTTGGAAAACAAATTTTCTACATTTAGTAAATCAATTAAATAATATACGAAAATTCAATGGGATATTGATTGATTTGAAATTTGACTTCATTTTCGATTTGCCAAGTTCAACTTATTTAAGGATTATAAAATTTTATGATATTTTTTTTTATTCTGGAAAAACTGGAATATAAAGATTTGTGATCGTGTCAAATATGTAATAAAGTGAAAAATAAATCATTTTATTTTAAGATAATTGAAAAAATTAATACATGCGCATATATTATATAGAAATATGAAATATGGGATAAAAGGGTATATTAAAGTCGCTAATATGTATGAAATAGGCAGAAGGACCACATAGAGTATATATGTATATATTTTTGATCAGCATCAATAGCTGAGTCTATCAACGTCTGTCTGTCCGTTCGTCTTTATTAACACCTAGATCTCAGATTCTATAAGGGGGTAAAGTTTTCAGATCAAGTTTGCTTCAAATTTTCGCCGCCTTTGTGATTTAAAACAATGAAAAACTAGAATTCTTTTAATGCTATCTCATCCTTAGCATAGTATATATAGCACACATATGTCAGTTAACCAAATTTTGTCGAAATCTGACAATAAATGGCGGACATAAACAGTTCTCGATCACTGATAGCAGGAGCAAATTGCGTGCTTCATTTCTGTTTTTCAAATTATGGAAATTACAAAAAAATATCAATTAAAGAATTAAATTTTTGGGAAAGGATCGGCAGCTAAACCGAATTAAATTTAGTATAAGTTTTAAATTAGTTTATTTTTTATTTGTTTTACGAATTCATTTTGATTGATTTATATGAATTTTGTGAAATGTATTGCATACTTTCAGGAGGCTGCTGGAGCAAATGGAACGGCTACAGCGAATGCTTTAAGCCTGATGTCAAACGGAATAACTCTGGCCCTGGCCCCTCAATAGATTCATTCGTAATAAGATAAACGAAAAGGGGATAATATAGGAAATGGCCCAGTACTAATCATGCATAAATACAAACATACATACATACATACATATAATTATACTATATGGCATAGTAAATGTATTTAGTTAGGGATGCGTTTTAAATATAAATGCAAATGCAGATACAGATACAGATACAGATACAAACACAGATACAGATACAAATGCAGTATTCAGAATATTGCTTTTGGCTTTGTCTTTCGTGTATTATTATCAATCATATATGTATAACTTAATCGTTAAATTCGATACAAGTGCAATTTATTCAGTATTTTTGTACTAGACTAACCATTTTTTTTTTCCTGGCAGCCAGATTAATCTCTGGGCCTGGGGGCTAGGGGTTAAACAGAAGCAGCAGCGATAACAACAACAGCAACAATAGCGGCAGCAGCAACACCAAAAAAATAATTACATGAAGTAATGAAGAATTGAACGTAAATTACAGCAAACATATCATTTTAAACTAGATCCTAGATACTACAGATATTCTAATACATACATACATTTACATATACATATATATATATATATAACTATGCATGTGTGTTTCTATAAATGTCTCTCTGTGTGTGTTTATAAGTGTGGATGTGTGTGTGTGTGTGCGTGTGCGTGTACGTGAGCATAAATTATTTTTTTTTTTTTTTTTTTGGCTTCCCATTGAAAAAGAAGCAAAAGAAACGAAAAAGTATTTTGGTTTCAAACTGCATAAGTGAACGTATAGGTAAAACAAAAAAAAGAATAATAAATAAATAAATAAAAAAGGAATAAAGTAAAAAACTCTAAAAACAACATAAACCAGAATATATTCCGAAACCAAGATTTCGGCATACCGAATTTCTTTATATACCCTTGCAATATATCTATATATAGAGAGGTGTCTCTGAGACATGGTTTGTATGTTATTTATACTATATATCAAATTGTACGGTCTGAAAAATGAAAAATATATTATAAATTAATGAAAGTCTCCTTGGGCAGGAATTCAAATGAACATGAAAAAATAATTAACTAACAATTGATATTGTAATTCGAATCGATTGAATGTGGCAACAGGTAAGCTTATATAATATTTCAGTTATATTCTATGTGAATGGATCAGCTGATCAAATATATATAAATATAAATTATGAACATTTCCCTCTGCAAGGGATTGTAAAACTATATGAACGGATTCAAATTCAACTAAACAAAAAAAAGAAGAAAAAAAAGAAAAATCTAAGCTTCAAAATGTCATTAATACAAATACATACATACGTATATAGTATATATATGTATATATACACATGCATATATATTAGTAGTTCACGATAAAGATTATGTAGGACAAATGAGCTTTGTATATAGTCAAATATACTAACTAATTACCATACATTACATGGGATAAACCAAAAACAAAACAAAACAAAAAAATGAGAAAATGGAAAAATTATGAATTATTGTATTGTTAATGCCTCCAAAAACAATTGGCCTGACAAAAATTAACCAAAATTATATTTTATATATAAATATAACTCGTTTAACATTTAACAAGCCAATAGCAACAACAACAAAAGCCACAGCAGCAAAATTATAATTAAAAATATCAAACAAAAAGCAAAAGAAGAAAGAAAAAATGAAATAAAATAAAATACTAAATACCATACATATATATATATATATATATATATATATATTATATATCAAATATAGCATAGTGACAAAAGGTGTTTCAAAAACAAAGGAAAACTAAAAAACGAAATCAAAAAAAAAAAAAAAAAAATAAATAAAGAAATAAACAAAACTTACATAAAATTATAATCAAATCAACGTATTAATATTGTCATTTATTAAAAAAAAAAAAACAAAGAAATGCCAGTTAAGGTCAAGAAAACAAAAAACTAAATAAATAAGTAAAAGAAGGGATAAACATATATGTATATATATATATATATATATGTATATGTATATATATGTATATGAATTTTTATCCCAAGTAGCAGCTATGTATATAGTTTATAGTTACAAACATATGTAATATCAGTAACAACATTCAATTCAATGTCCTCCAATGCTAAACCCAAAAAATAAAACAAAAATTAAATTATATAAATGGTAAACCCTATAAATCAGCAAAAGAAATGTATTAAATAAATGGTAATGCAAAAGAAAAAGTGTTTCATTTAAGCCATAGAGAAATGAAAAGTTTTTCTTTCTTCTCTCTCTCTCTCTCTCTCCCTCTCTCTCTCTTCGCCTTTCTCATTCTTTCTCTAAAGCTGACTCGTAGAGAGGTTGAGAGAAAATTTCAGTTTCGGTGCTGCAGCAGCGCATTAGAAATTCTATTTTGAAGCTCATTAAAATAAATGATGATCAACTTGTAGCAGACAATGTCAAGCGATGCAGTGTGTACATGTTGCTGACAGTAGCAACAACATACATACATACCAGCAACTGCAACAGCAACAGTAACAACAACAACAACAAAGCCCAAACCGTTTGCTGGATAATGAAAAACATAGCACAAAAGGTAAGTTTACAGCAGGCAGGTCAGACCAGGCCAAAAACTCTGTTAAAAATTTTCAACACAATGCCTGCTCGTCTGTCGCCTCTATTACCTATACCCTTCCCCCCCTTTTGCTTCTCCTACCCCTTTCTTGGCAACATGCAGTTAAGTTTATTAAAATGCGCAACTCGAAAATAGTCTCAACTGCAGTTGTTGTTATGTTATTGTTGCTCTCTTGTTGTGTCCTTGCCGTTAGGTAGACTTTTTACCTAACATTACCCAAGAGAGGGGTATATTAGCTACCAAGTGCATAGACATATATATATACATAATTGTTATATAGTTAGTTAGCCGATTAACTATATAGCTTTAGAGTTGTGGTAATGTGTATCAAACTGATTGATTAATTAAGACTATATATTGATTATATGAATTAATTAAGCCTATATTTAGACTACACACATCATAAATTAGTTTCATATATATAAATTAAGAAATTTAATTTAAATAATATCTACACACACACACATACACAATACTTTAAATTTTATTCCACCATTATGGAAAAGGAGTTGGATAAAGAATTATAAAAACATTTTCAAATTTGAAAATTGAAAAACCTTTTCTTTTCTTTAAGAGAAATCAAAATGAAATCTTATAAAAATTTATCGCCTTTTCTTTCATTAAATAAATTAATTTATGTTTGCTTATTTGAAATTTAATTTAATTAAATTGTTCATTATTTAGCAAAACTTTCAAATAAAAGTGAACTAAATTTTTCACAATTAATTAAATTAACACAATGGAAAAGGTATATCTACTTTATCAATCGATAATTTGAACTTTCCACATACTTAATTTTATGTGATTTTTTCTTTATATACTATACATTATAAGTGTATGCTTATTATTTATAAAATCACAATTTAAATAAATATTTGTTAAGAAACAACTATTACAGTTTCTTTTAAGATATTTTGGCACAGTACTTCAATAAAAGAAAAATCATTTAAAATCGTTTTTTAGTCAATTACAAATATATAGTATACAAAATTTAAAATATACATATGTATATAACAATAATAATATCACAAATTAAATCACATTTCTCAAAAAGATCATTCCAGTTCTTAATTTAATTATAAAGCACCAATCCAAATCTGATGAATTCAATTTAGATTTTTATCTTACCTAATTAACTGATATTAAATTAGTTTTTAAGCCAAAATCATAATTTATTAACTAATTTATTATCGAAATGGTTTTTAAGTAAGATGCAACTATTCCTTATTGCTGAACATTTTCCGATAATTTCTTTAAATTAATTTATATAACTTGATTAAGTTTTGTTTAATTAGTGTTAATTCGATCTATGTTGCAGCACAAATATATATATATATGGATTACATTTTGATTGGCAATACACTTGAAAAAAAAAAATTTTAATTACTTATTATTCATTATGTATTTATTATTATACTTGATTAACAAATGCTTTTTCTTTGGTCCTTTATTTGTCTTTGGCAAACTTCTTCATTATTTTTTAACAATAAATCTATTTACGTTTTGTTTAAAATTTACTTGAATGTGCTAGAGATGCAAGAGTATTACATATTCGTTATACTTCTATTGTTTTTATTCTTGTTGTTGTGTTTACAGGCACAGATTCTCTTTCAGTTTTGTCATTGTGGCTGCTGCTGCAGCAGTTATATAGAGAATCAGGTAGGTAGATGGTCCAAGTTGGTTGGGATTTTTGTTTCGAGGTCGAGTTAAGCGACCGCAGGCGCAGGATTTAAAATGCATAAGCTCTGGCTGAACCAACAAACTGCAGCAAACAACAGTCAAGGAGCCAGTTGCCTTTTCAATTTGGCCAACATTTTACTAGATCTGTGAATTGAAACTGCCGCTCCTACCAATGGGGTTTGCCAACAGCTTTAAAAGTGCCCACTGGCTAATTAGAATAGCCTCACCCAGCCAGGATGGTGGGTATCAAAGGTAACATTTAGCTAGCATTTTGGTCAGGGCTAACAATTATGGCTACGTTCTTTTTGCTAGTGTCCCCCCCTCGTGGGATACTTGACGCGCGCGCATAACTTGCAAATTACAACAGCTTAGGAAATGAAGTAATTGAAACGCCAAGCCACCAAAAACTAATAACCACCATCTCTTTCCATCCCATACACAGAACTTTAGTCTTTCGCCATTTTCTCTTTATTTGCATTTGTATGCGTGTTGTGATGCGTGCAGGAATTCTTTAGGGTCGATGCGTGTGCCCCAACGGTATCATAAGTTTACCACACCCGACTACAATACTAACTAACTAACTAACTGACTAACTAAGTAACTAACCAACTGTATATATATGTATATATAATAGGTAGCTATATAAAGATAGAGTTTTGTTTGCAGTCTTCTGACTTTGTTAACGGTATTCAAGCACAACACACATGTCAAGAAATAGTACACAACCTCATACACCCAGCCATGAACTGGACAAACCGGGCAGTGCCAATCAATGGAAACGGGCTGCTTTAATGGCAAGAACAGCATCTGCATTTAGGGAGACCATTTCGGATGACAGTGAAGAGGAAGTGGATACCAAGCAACAAATCAAATATGGTAGTGGATTTCAGGCAGCCAAAGCGATTGTTCATGAGTATTGTGATTATACGACTATTCATGGCATACGATATCTGGGGGAAAAGAAACGTCCATTGTTGGAGAGACTCTTTTGGATCAGTGTACTTGTTGTATCCATTGTTACCTGTTGCAAATTGACATTAAACATTTGGGACAAGTGGAATAATAATCCGGTTATTGTCAGTTTTGCGGAAAAATCAACACCCGTATGGCAGATACCATTTCCCGCTGTCACCGTATGTCCAGAAACTAAGACACGACGTTCTTTATTTAATTTTACCGATTCTTATCATCAATTGCGTGACTTTTTGAACAATGTAACCGATGTAGTTGATTTAACTGATGCACAGTAAGTATCCATATAGATATATAGATAATAATAATAATGATGATGATGATGATGATGATGATATCATATGTATATTGAATATTTTTAGAAAAGAAATGTATGGTTCTATTGGCCAAGTTTGTGAGCCCCATTTGCAAGATATTGATGTCGGTAAGGAGATAAGAAAGGGTATTGAGATCATTGATGCCTTGAGCGAAGTGTCACCCACATTTAACAATACCTATCTGAATTGCAAGTGGCGAAATACACCAATCAAATGCAGTGATATCTTTCACAAATTTGTTACCGAGGATGGTGTCTGCTATAGCTTCAATTCGTTAAGTCCGGCGGAAATATTCAGAGCCGAGGGGTGAGCTCGGATAATTTGTTAACGATAAAATGATAAGAAAAAAAGAAACAACTAATCGGATGGGTATTACATTTTTTTTTTTTTTAGCATTATACCCGATTTTATATTCCGTGAAGAGAATCGTCTATCTATGGATTGGAATGTGGAAGATGGTTATAGTGCCAGTGCGGATACATCAACCTATCCAAATCGTGTTTTGGGACCTGGTGCTAAAGCGGGTCTATATTTATTTATGGGCGGCGTTGAAGTGGATTTCGATGATTTGTGTCGTGGTCCAGTTCAGGGTTTTAAAGTTGGCTAAATCACAATTAATATATATATATAAAGAACAATAAATTTGATTTGGTATTATTTCTTATAGATTCTTCTCCATACGCCCGGCGATGTGGCACAGGTGTCTAAGCAATATTTTCGTATACCATTTGATCAGGAAGTAATTATATCCATACGTCCAAAAATTATAACTACTTCGGATGGATTGAAACATTACGAACCGCATAGACGTCAATGTTATTTCCAAAAGGAGCGAGAATTGCGTTATTTCAACATTTATTCCCAAAGCAATTGCGAATTAGAATGTTTGGCCAATTTCACATATACAAAATGCGGTTGCGTCAAGTTCTCCATGCCACGTAATGTGCTATGATTCAGTTATATACATATATATATATATATATATATAAAGGTTTATTGTTTTATTTTAGGTAATGTTAATATGCCCGTTTGTGGTGCTGCCAAAATAAAATGTTACAACAATGCCGAGGATGAGCTATTGCTAAAAGAATTTACACAGGGATTGGCATCTGGTAGCGCCAATACCCGTGGTCATACCGATTGTAATTGTCTCCCCTCATGCACATCGATTGCCTATGAAGCGGAAATTTCTCAGGCTGATTTCGATTATAAAACCGTAACAGAACGTGATAGTGCGGAGGCGGATGGGAAAGAAACCAAAAGAGAGGGGTAAGTGATTTGCCTATGATAAATATTTTTTTTCTCTCTGTTTTTACATTTATTTTTCATCTATTTTCTTTAATTTTTTTTTTTTTTTTTTTTTTTTTTTTTGTCGATTTGTCAGCATGAAGATGTCGCGTGTATCGATATTTTTCAAAGAGGCGCAATTTCTTACCTCACGACGTTCAGAATTATATGGTACAACCGATTTTCTAGCCAATTGTGGTGGTCTTTTGGGTCTATTTATGGGCGTGTCAGCATTGAGCATTGTGGAATTGATTTACTTTTGTACAGTGCGTCTAATATCGAATATACGTATGCGCCGCAAGACTCGCAAGTAATTGTTGGATGCACCCAATAAGGATGCCTAAGCTGCCAAAAAAAAAAAAAAAAAAAAAAAAAAAAAAAAACGCAAAGAATAAAAATAAAAATATGATTGCAGCTTGCAATAAAACATTATTTCTGTATGTGTTTTTCGAGTATGTGTGTGTGTGCTTGTGTGTGTGTGCTTGTGTGTGTGTGTGTATGCCTAGCGTTAAATGTTAAATGTGCAAACAAAATACAAAAAAAAAAAAAAAAAAAAAAAAAAAAAAAACAGAAAAGAAAAAGCAAATAAATGTTGTACTCAGCACCAGACAAGCAGCTAAATGAAGTTCAAATTGGAATAGTTGATGATATGACGACCCGCATATTTAGCCAGGGCTAAAACCAATTGCGGCTATTGCCTAACTTTGTCTCTCTGTTTTCTGTCTTTGTCTCAGGCACAGTCTCAGTCTCAGTCTATCTGTCTGTGTGCATTTGAAATGGAATCAATTATTTTATTGTGTGATTTCTGGTTGCATTCAATTCGATTTGCAAAAGTCAATAGACAACGTCATCGAAGTTGAAGACAAAACCGCATCCTTGACTCCTTGCCATGCCTTGTCGTCTCATATGTTATGCAAGGCCAAGCCTTTGATTTAACTGCTGGCAGGCAATTTGATGTCTACCGATACCTTTAGCTAGATAAACATTGTGGCATCCAACTCATATCCCTTAACTTTAGATTAGAGCTTCATATCATCTCAATCTTGGTTGGTCTCTAATGGAAATCCAATTGAATTAAGTTAATTATGTTGGCAAATATTTAAACAATGGCAGCAATTTATGTAAACACACACACACACACACACACACAGACATTCTCATCACAGATAACCAC
This sequence comes from Drosophila sturtevanti, assembly GCA_018150375.1. Taxonomy (NCBI): domain Eukaryota; kingdom Metazoa; phylum Arthropoda; class Insecta; order Diptera; family Drosophilidae; genus Drosophila; species Drosophila sturtevanti. The sequence goes on from JAECWJ010000688.1 coordinate 13,780,572, forward strand.
CAGAACACCATCAACCCACACACTCATCAATGTATGTGAATAATGTGTAGGCTTTAAATTGCTGATGCTGATGCAGTTGTCATTTAGTTTAATTCAATTCACATTCGCATGCACCACGCGGCAGCAACTAGCGGAAATTATTAACATACAATTTGAAAATGGCAGCACGCAACAGCTACAACACTTGTGCAACAGTTGTGTGTTGTGTGTTGTTGTGTGTTGCTGTTGCTGTTGGACGTGACAGCAACTCCTGAAATATGTATGGTGAGTAGCAAGCAGGAGTCATCGCTGTAGCACTAGTTGCCGACTTCATTATGGCAACAAGTGTCGAAATGTGTCGAAATATTGCAAATAATGTTGACACATTTGCATACCTAATAAAATTTTCATGCACATGTGAAATCCAGCAAACAGCAACAAAAATGAGAAAACGTTGCCATAGTGCAACAATGACGGTCGCGGGTATAACCATCCTACCCACCATCCCCATCCCCATCTCCTTCCATAAAGCAGTCGCAACGGCTGGCAACGGCCATAAAATCCACTGATGTAAATATGAGAAAGAGACAGCGACAGAGAAAAGGAGAGAGAGAGAGAGAGAGGGAGAGAGAGGAAGCAACAGAGCGAGACACAAATAGCCAGACAAACAGAGACAGAGAGCATGTGTGGGGCAAGTAAGTCAATGTGGGTGTATGGGCACCACTTTGGCACTTTTCCACTTCTCAGCTGCACTCGTGCATGCCAATTTGATTCATATATAAAAATAAATTTATGACAATTTTATACTGATGGCTGTCAAGGCTGTCCCATGAGGTTTATTGATTACAGGTTCAGATATGGGTATTATCAAAAGTTATTAAAATAATCATACAAAAATAACTATTTACTACTAGATTATTTAAATTTATCTATAATCTATGTATCTACATATGTATATTTATATACATATATCTATATCCATATATTTCTCTGTGACTTGACACTGATTTAAGAATCATATCATTTGATATTGCATATTTTATTTACTATATTAAACAATGAAAAGTACATTTAATAAAAAAAAAGTAAACATTAAGGGAATATTTAATCCTTTTTTAAGGGCCTTTCCAAATCTCGTAAAGCAATAAAATTATGACTAGATAGATTGTTTCTATTGAGTTTCTTGTTACTTATAAATATATAAATACATATAATATATATATATCCCGTTGAAAATTCAAGAAATATCTATTAGAATTTAGAAATCATAGTATTAAACATAAAAATAAACATTGATTAAGTCAATACACAAAATTTCAATCGGTAAATATTTGAAATAAGATATTATATATCGATAATATATTAACCTTAGGACCTAAAAGCTACAGCCAATGCAGGGATTAAGTACAATTTCTGATTGCTTTTAGTATAAATAAATAAATAATTAAATATATATAATATATACATACTTATATATGTAGTCTTAATTAGTATACATACTTTTATTAGGAATAGAATTAGTTTACTTGGCCTACTGTTTATCAGTTTAGATTAACTTGAACTGTGACCCTCGGAATGTTCCTTTTAAGTGCATGTTGTTGTGTATGCGTGTATTTGGTTGCGTATGTATGTATGTGTCTGTGTGCTTTCAGAAGCGCGTAATGTGACAGCGGCTATTAAGCAGTAAAAGCAACTCGTCAACTCTGCCAATGTCAGTAATCAATTTGCAAGTAATTTCTGTTCTCTTTTCTTCGCTTCTCTTCTGTACAGTTCATTTCTTTTCCGTTCTGTTCACTTTTTTCCTTTTTAGTTTCATTCTGTTGGCCAGACATGAATAACTCCTGGATAACATGACACTTGACATGGGGGGGAGGGTGGGAAGTGGTAATATCGGTAGTGGTGGTGGTAGTGGCCAGAGGCTAGGACAGGTTGCACAAGCAACTCCATAACAATATCAATAAAAAGTTTCTTTCACTTTTTCAGCAATTGCAAAATATTGTAATTAAACTTTCTTTTTTCCTTTACCTTCTTGTTACTTTATTTTTTTTTTTTTTTTTTTGCCTTTTGTATTGCACAATGCAACTCAAACTGTCCGCAGTGTCTGCGTTCTGGGCAGGAAGAAAGCAGGAACAACAACAACAAGAGCAGCAGCAGCAGCAGCAGCAACAGCAACAAAATGCATAGCAACAACAAACAAGTCGCGGACACTCGTTTGATTTGCTTGCCATGACTTTAAATTTCCGGTTTCCGGTTTAAGAACTCGCACGTTATAGCAGTCACAGTGGTATGTGTATTAAACAAAAAATGTTACTATATAAGAAATTTAATATTATACGAACTAAAGTTAAAACGATATGACACACAATAAACTTAGCCACTTTGAATAATACTTAAAAAAGTCTATAACTGGTAGTTGATATTTAAACATTGCGCTTAAATTACATTTAATCATTAATTATGAAATTATAATAGATAAATATACTTACAATATTTATTTGAATGTATTGCTAGTTCGAATTGAAACAATTTTGTTATAATGATGATGGGACTGTGCAACTGTGGCGGCACTCGTCGCCATTGGTGGCCAAAAGCAGCCGCCATGTTTGTTTGTATTTATGTCGGTTTTCTGAGAAACATTTTGCGGCATTCAAATTGCGAAGCGACAACAGAGGAAAACAGTATCATGAGACTGTCATGTCAGCTATGGCACTGACTGTGACTCTGACTCTGACTCTGACTCTGACTCTGACTGTGGCTCTGGTTCTGGTTCTGGGCTCTGATTCAGCTGGTTCACCTGGATGGTTTGGATGGCTCTGCGTGTGCCTTTAGCTGACTGCTTAAGCGGAAATGACTTGAATGCTTTTGCTATCGCCACGTCACGTCATATGGTATAGGGCTATGGGGGAGGGAAAGGAGGAGGAGGAGGAGGAGTCGGGCATATGTGGAATTTCGCACTCGATTGCCTGCCAGCCTTCTCTGCCATTCAGCCAGCCAGCCAGCCAGCCAGCTATCCAACCAACCAGCCAACCAACCAAGTTGCTTTGAGGCAAAGTTTTGTGTAACGCGATTAGCGGTTTGCGTTTTGTTTGCTGTTGTGTCTAACTTCAAGTCGTTTCGTTTTTGCATAGAGTTTAAACTAGGTGTAAGTATACATATATAAACATACAAGCAAATATATACAGATACCTATACCTATACCTATACCTGAACCATCGGTTGGTGTAATTGCTGTTGCTTTATTCAACTGAAAACTTAGACCGACTGACTCTGCATAGTTTGAAAAGTCATTAAAAACTTGTGCGCAACTTTGAATTAGAATTAGAATTTTTGATTAAATTGTTTGGCGCACATTTCCGCATTTCAAGATTTTCCCATTTCGCCGTTGATGCGACAAGACAATTAATAAAAAATGCATATAAAGAAATGGCAAATCAATGTATATCGTGACATCAATTGTGAATTAACGCCACACCACACACACACACACCATCAATAGATGTACATATGGCGAAGGATACTATAAGGATATATGTATATACATACATATACATATGTGTATATATAAACGCGTATAACCATTGTCACGCAGGGATTTTGATGTTGTTGTGGTCGTGAAAGCCAGCTAAAATGAAATTTGTATGCAAACCTCGCACTAAATTAGATTTTTTTTTTACTGCATCGCCTGTCGACATCCCAAGATGCTGGGATGCTGTGATCCTGTGATGCTATGATGTTGGGATGTTGGGAATGTTGGCATTCAACTTGCACTGACGATAAAATTGCGTAAGCTCGTTAAAATTGCAGGCGACGCGCCTTTTATAATAATGATGGTCGATGGGAAAGCGAGGGAAGGCGATGTGATGCGATGCGATGCGATGCGATGCGATGCTTGATGGCTGAGACTATATTGATAGCTGATGGGTAATGAAAGTGGGTTGAGGAGTGGGGACGCTATGGGTATCGTATTGATTTGACTTTTCTTTTCTTTTTTTTCCAACGTTTCCTAGAAGCATCTTGTGTAATGCACGATTTTGATTGTTGCTGCTGCTGATGCCAGTTCAATAGACACTGAAAATTACATATAAGACAGTTCATGATGATGACGATGCTGTTAATGAGTGCTAAAAGTGGATGCTAAATTGTGGCAATCAAGTTACAGCATAATGTCGTCCCGTTGATAATAGGTTACATTATATGCATACATATGCATATTACATTAAAACTCAAAGATTTCAAAATGTTTCTTAATTTTATGTTAAATCTGATGAATTGGAAATTTATCTTTTCCAGTCTTTAACTCAACAAATTGTTTGTAACTTGACAAAATGATTATCTTAGTTTAATCATTAGCTTTTTCAATAATAAATGCCCATAAAAAACTTGTACATATGAAATAAATTTTGTTTGGATTTTTGAAAATTTATATTGCACTTATATTATTAGAAATCAGTCATTTTTAACTGAATTGAAGCCTTGAGCAATTGAGATTTTCTGAAAGAATTTGTTGAATTTGCTTTCGGCTTCAATTTGAACACACAATTTCGATTTTGCTTATCTCCGTAGTACAAAAAAAACTATACTTAACCTTTAAAACTTTTAAACGAATAATAAATACATTTTTGAAATTTGAAAAAAGATTTTAAAGACCGAACTTTTTGCTTGCATTGATCGGGGATAAACATAAATGTATGACTTAATCTCAGTTTAAAATTTATAATTGAATAATATATATAACAACTTCGACTTGTGATTCGACTAACATTTCGACTTTTTAATAAATTACTAAACTGTTCTTATAGAGTATTAATAACTTTCTAAATTTATTTCTTCATTGTGGTAGTGAATTTCATGATGATGGGATAGACGGGATGGCGACGACTAAGAAGGACTCATTCGCAGCAATTCAGATAGAAATACATAAATTGAATTCGCTTACAAAAGCGCCAAGCACAAAGAAAACACTTGCTATCGTACTTAATATGCATTACCTAATGAAAACTGGGCGGCAAGTTGGCTGAATCTGGGGCAGGATCTGCCAGCCGCGTAAGCAAATAATATAAATAAATAAATAAACGAAAAGCGCAAATAACATTCGAGAGCCAGATTTAATTTCTAACGTTCTGAGTGCGAATATTAAAACAGGCAGACAAAGGGGGGACTGGGACTGGGACTGGGACTGAGACAGGGAATGGGGAATGGGAGCGATACTGAGACTGAGAATGGAACTGAAACTGGAACTGGTTATGGGGTATGGGCAGACAAAAGGCAATGCCAATGGCTGGGAGCAACAAACAAAGATGATGCGGATATCACTACACTTGGCTTCTCCTGCTCTATACATATATCCTCTGCTTTGCCCTATACTGGTGTCTGTGGAAGTGCAGCGGATATGCGGGATTCCTAACGGTAGTTGAGGTGGCTGATGATGCCGGGCATAGTGGATGGAGTAGGAGAACTTGCTGCGGGGTTAAAATAAACAATCACAGCAAGGGGCTTGACGAGGGGCACAGAAGGCGTAATAGAAGTTAGCGCGAATAAACAATGAATTACGGAATCATGAAAGCAAATTGACTTTAATGCAAAAATCAAATATTTACACAGCTTCAGAGGAACGCGGGAGGAACAAAGACAGAGACAGAAACAGAGATCAGAGAAAGAGACTGGGAGTGGGGCAGAAGAGAGTGAGGAATTCAAAGCGATTGCAAGTGCAATTTCTAAGAGATGGAGATAGACAAAGAAATAAAAAACAAAGATGGAAATAGAAATGGAGATATAGTTGAAGACAGAGGCAGATATAGAGGCAGAGACAGAGGACAAACAAAACGCATACAAATTGAGGTTATGTTAGAGCCCCGAAACTTATTTCGGTACTGGAACTTAAATGCCAATGCACACACATAGAAATAGAGAGAAAAAGAGACACAAAGAGAGAGAGAGAGAGAGAGGGAGAGAGAGACAGAGATACTCATACATATATATATATATATATATATGTATATATATATATATATATATATATATGCAGCCACGATATTTAGAGTCTGATTGTAAGCTTTGATGCAGGCCAAAGGGACATAAAGGGGGCACAATATGAATGGTTACGATGGAGCAAGTGGGGGTTAAAAGCAACGGTCAGCTTTTGTGCGGCATCGGTCTATGGCGCATCCGGTTTCTGAGTGTACGTTATATTAGCTCTCTGGCTCTATGCGGCTGCGGCTTCGCTTGCTTGTCCGAATTTTACGATTTCATTCATTTTTGTGGCTGCCATTTGATGCCACAAAATATGCAACAAAATTTTATTTCGCAGAAGAGAAGACTCTGAAATGAAAATAAAAATAAAAACTATTATCTAATGTTTTGGAAATACAAACGAAAAGCAAACACAGATACACACACACATACACATACTCTGAGAGAGATACTCCCATACATACATATTAAATAAAGCAATATCTCTGAAATTTGCTCTGACAATTTGCTAAGGAATTTTCCAATTAACATACACGAATAGAGCGCGTAGTCCGAACCACAAAAAGAATGAAGAAAAACTGTAAAATGACGTACAAAATAAAACAAAAAGGATGAAGTAAAAACAATGAGTTTGCGAGTTATACAGATAGAATGAGAGATGAATAGGAAGAGAAGGAAAAACTGATTCTGCTGCTGAAGCAGGAAACATCACACAAATCTGAAAACCATAAAAGTGTCGCTTTCAATTGTTTTCCAACCAGGCGACAATCGAAGCCAACAAGTGAAATTGAAACATTCAATGGCACCGAGCCATAGGAAATAAAAACAAAACAACAACAAGAAAAAAAACTGAAAAAGGCAAAGAGTAAAAGAGAGGGAAAGAAGCGTGTAGACAGGACATAGGACAGGACACAAATTGATGATGAAGTGGACAAGAGTGTTGGATGGTGGTTTCTATTTCTAGATACGATTTATTGTGGTTCAGAGTAGACCAATAAACTAACTATGTAATATAGTTTGACACAAATTTCAAATAATTTCGAAAATTAATTATGTTTTAAATAAAAAAACATACAATTTAAATTTTAACACTTAAGTTAATAATTATTGGTAATTAAAATATTTAATATAATTGATCACTTTTTTAGACTTTTGGCTGAAAAAGAATATAAAATTGTGTATCTATGTATATTAAATGTATACATATATCGAAAGCATTTAGTATATAAATTTTAATGCTAACTATCATTCAATTATCTAAAAGTATATGCATAGTTCGATCCTTATGTTAGCCTCTTCTATGTTTAAGTTTAATAGAGTAGCAAATGTGATGCTTTGTTTATATTTTAAGAGTATACAATTGTGTCATAATTGTGCATTTTGATTCTGTTAGATAGGACTTTATTACTTTTTTGCTGGTGCTGAACCGATGGCAGCGATGATTGACGCCTTGCCAGGCAATAAATTTTTAATTTTCCAAGCATCCCCTGATAGATTGAGTGAATGAATGACTGACTGACTGGCGGACTATCTGCCTAGAACATCTCCTGCTCGATGTGAACTTGTTAAATTCAAATTAGAGTCCTGTTTGTTCCATCTACATTGGTTTCTTTTTTTTGCCATAGAGTTGCCCGCTGACAGGCAAGATAAATGACACAGCGCTGCGATCGCAACAAATTAACCTTGTTAGAGAGAGGCTGCACAAGTCAAGACGTAACGGACAGGAAAAGAGTGTGTGTCTGTGAGAGAGAGAGAGAGAGAGCTGCAACAGTTACAAGTGTATGTAATTTTTTATCGTCTCGGTGCCAGTGTCTACTCACCCACACCTCTCACTTACACTTACTAACTTGCTCACGAACTGACTGACTTATGAATGGTGTGTGTGACAGAGGCAGACAGAGTGTTTGAAAGTGTGCGAGAAGCAACGAGTCGATAAATCAGTTTGTTGTATCAAATTGAATTCACTCAGTCTGCACTTGACACCAAGCATACGCACATTTATCAGTTGACTTGTACGATATGCAATGACACCCTCCTCCCCCCGTTAACTTTCTCCCTTCTTATCAGAGGTGAGGCGTTGAAATGTTGAGAGGGAAATTGAAGGGCGAACACTTTAATTCAACATTTTGGACAAGAAACCACAAAATTTTAATCTCAACTAAAAGCTAGCATCAAAAAACCAAAAAAAAAAAAAAAATAAACAAAAAAGCCAACCCAACACCAACCACTCGCGCATACTAAATTATTCATTACAAAACGTAGCCACGCCCTCATGCCCCCCTTACTCCCACCGCATATAAACCGCTTCTTCTGCCGCTGACGGCTGCTCGTTTGCACCTAATTTGATTTTTAGTTGTGTTGAATGGGTGCTGATGCTGGTTCCGTCTCTGGTTACAACTCCAACTTCAGCCTCAACTCTGCCCTATCTGCTCTGCTGTGCTCTGCTCTGCCCTGGTTTGGCTGGCTGGCTGCGGTTTGCCTCGTGGCATTCTTTTTGTTGTTACACACAAATTCACATATACACAAACACACACATACACATGAGGGCTGAGGGCGGGCATGCCTTGGCATCGTTTTATTTCTTCTTTCACTTGCCATCGTCATCGTCTTTGCTTTTCATTCATTCTGTCCAAAAAAAAAACAAAAAAATAGAGAAGAAAAAAAAAACAGAAAAAAATGTCTGTTATGTGGCTACAGAATTTTGCAGTAATTAATGGCAACTGTTTGATTAAAAAATTCCACAGATGTCCCCTTTCCCGCTCCCCACCTTTTGCTCTTTCGCTTCATCTCTCTCTCTCTCTCTCTCTCTCTCTCTCTTCCTGGTCTATGTTAAAATCTATGCAAATACCGTAAATTGCTTAAAGCTTTAACTAACTTAATTTCACATAGTCTTACATGCATATATACCTAACCATACTTACATACATATGTATAAATGTAAAATGTGTCATATATTTTTAAATCGAAATTATCAAGAAATAAACTTCAAAATATTTGCAGTATTGGAACCAAAAAAGTTATGGAACGAAGACAAAATTCAGATGTAAAATTATTTGCCTTTCGTTGGGCGCATTACGTAATAATTGGTATTTGTTTTGTGAGTCCAACAAGATGGTAGCTATTGCATTAATACCCTTCATTCATTAGCAATTGTTTTTTAATTAGTTCCTTAATGGTCAAGATATTGTCTCCTATGTCGCAATGATTCATGAATATTGGCAGTGCAAACGATGTATCTTTGTTACCTACGATTTTTGGGCATTGGCTGCTACTATATTAGTTATGATAATGCTTATAGTTGCTATTCTACTGGTCAAAAAGCAATGCATTACTGCCCTTCGTATTGTAAGTCCCATGTAAGACAAAAAAAAAAAAAGGAGTTGCAGGCAACAAATTTATATATATATAATATATATGTACATATATTATAAAAATTTTAAAGAACCAATAACTATTATAATGTTCGTTTAAGAGCCATCATATTCTAACACTTTATTTTGCAGTCCCCTAAAGTATGTAATTTTTTAATTATCCTTACTTATTTTGTTTATTTATTATTAGAAAATTCACTGCCATTTAAGTTCTTAAATATTTCTAGTTTCTACTTTTTTATTTATCATTTCTTTTACCATTTTCTATTTTCAGTTTATAGTTCCATTTTTTCTGGCCAATTGGGTGCAGTTTATGCTTATTCTTTTACTAATTATACAATTTCCTACTATCAATGAAATTTCCAAGTTAAATAAAAACACACGCAGTTTCCATCAATTTGAAATCGAAGTTTGTTACCCGTTTCATTTTCAAAATATAATTTTTAATTACATGTATAATGATGTTGTTTTTTCTCCGTTTTTTTGTTTTTCTTTAGAATTCGTGTTGCGGTAAATTTGGACCCGATGACTATTTACGTAATTCAGGCCATGTGCCTAGCAGTTGTTTCATAAATCACTCTATGAAATTCCGAGATATGCATAAGGACGGTTGCCTAACGAAGGTGAATGAATACTATTACCCGTTTCGTATTGAATTAGTTACCTCATTATTTCAGGTGAGAGAAGTAAATTACTATGGAAGAAAAAATGAAAAAAAAACCATAAAATTATTATAATTAATTTGCATTGATTTTTGTTTATTAGTTTATATTGGTGATTGCACTAATCTTTTATCGATTGTATCTAAAGCATTTAAATGCGCCAGTGGTCTCGTTCTATCCCTAAGAAGCAAATTGCATTTGCATTTACATTTGCAGTTGCTTTTTCGGTTCGTCTTTGCCAGATAAATTGGATGCCAGATAAAGAAGGACTCGGCTGCTTACATATCTCATATTTCACAAGCTGTGCAATCAATAACGATAAACACTCAAGTCTCTGGAATTGTTATTGGGATTGGTATTGGGATTGTGTTTGGGGCTACCGGCATGGCATGCATATGGATGAGCCAATAAAGAAATCAACAACAAAGCATGTCAGACAATTGAAAAAGTATTGCAAATGCCAAGGGATTTGAAAATGGACATAGACAGGGATAGGGACACGGTAACGGACACGGACACGGACACGGACACAAACTCGAAACACGGACTCGGACATAGACACTCGAAACAATATGCAAAATGCAGTTAAGCGGCAAATATTCAAGGACAATCTTCTCTTCAGTTCTCCCTCCTTTAATTCTCTCTCTCTCTCTCTCTCTGTCTTCTGGTAGCCTCTTCCATCTTCCTCTCTATTCTACAGATGTTTTTGTTACTTTTTTTTATATTTATTTTTTTTTATGTTCATACATAAATTTTATTGTTGTCAACATTAAATTTGGCTCGAGGAAAACAATTTTCAAGCGTTTTGAAATGCATAAAATATGCATACAAAATTGTCCTGCTGCTGAACGACCAACTTTATGGCTAAATAGTTTGCCCTGGCCCAAGCCATTAATGCTTTTTTATGCGGGTTTCTGTGCCAAAAAGGGAAACCTACATTGAACCAGTTCAAGGAGTGTGGTGAATGAGCAAGGGTGGCGGCGGCATAGTGGAGAGGAAGTTCAACTTTTTCTTTTTCTTTTTTTTTTTTTTTTTTTTTGTATATCCACCTTAGCCAACCATAACCATAACAATAACAACAACACTTTGGTCAAGCATCTGAAGCGCAACCCATCGCAAAGTTTATGGCGGCAACGCCAAACTGAAAACCGAAAGGGTCATGTGGCTCATTAAACTTTGGCAAACAATTTTTTCTAGCGCCCTTTTTATATACCCTTACCCCTTACCCTTCCCACATCACTATCCAACAAAGACAAACAAAAAGTTTTGCACTAAATATTTGTACCATTACGAAAAACCAAAAACCAAAAAGGGAATCGTAAACCCCAACTGAAATGAGGTGAGTGGCCACAGTTTTTAAAAAAAAAAAAAAAAAAACGGGACAATGTCGGGTTTTACTATATAAAATTATGTTGCTCACACATACGCCCCATTAAACGTTAGACAAATTGTGAAGGCAAGTAAAATAGTAAAGTACAAAGGATACGAGTTTGAAAAAAAGGAGTACAAAAAAAAAGGGAAATGGAAAAGCGAAAGCTTTTTCCAGAGATTTTACAGTGGTAATGAAAAATTTGTCTTAATTATGAAACATACTATATCGTTGATTGCAATTAGAATTACAAATTACTTCGATTCAAATTTAAATTGTGAACTTTTGAACGATATATAATTAATATGACTAAAGAGAATGAAAAAAATGTATTTATATATTGGTAACCTGGGATTCACTGCTTCCAATTCCGAAGATGGAATTCTGATTTAAGGTAAAAAGCAACTCTGTATTTGCCAATTGTCTTAGTTGATAATCCTTGCAGATTGAACAAATCTATATAGACCATAATAAATCTATTCACAATTTTATATTATTCAATAACAAATTTCTTCTCCTAACTAACTTTATATGTATTATTAATAAAGAATAATTAAGATTGATAACCTATCATCTATCAACATATTTACATATATGTATGTGGAAGATCTCATTCAGATCTCATGATTCCCTATTTTACTAGGGTATATAAAGATAATAAGAATTTTTTTATACTTAAATTCCAAGTTCCAAATTAACTTTGCTCTTCTTATTCCAGGCATTGGGCAAGATTATTATGCCCATTCTCTTGATGTGTTTGGACCACTTGTTTGTGCCCACACATTTTCATTAACATGACATATGTGTTGACTTTTGTGTGGAGGACCAGAACCATCGCCATGGTCTATGATCTCCACTGTATGGAACCCTCAGTGGGGTCCATTGCTTGCGTAATTAGTTAAAAGCGACAGCGTGTTTTATGCAACTACTGGGTGTCTTTATTTCATGTGACAAATCAACAAAGTTTCAACAAAAAGCAAAAAGCACTCAGAGTGTGAGTGAGTGTGGGTATCTAAAGGGGGGGGGTGTTGTGTTTGTCTTGCCGATGCTCCATATTAGTAGCCCCAGTGGGAGCCGAAGCCATCGAAACTAGCATGAGCCACAACGCCAGCAGGTGAGTACTTAACAATGGCAGCTGGAGCGGCGGCAACAATTGGTGCTGGAGCAGCAGCATAGGCAACGGGAGCTGGTGCCGAATAGACGGTCTTGGCCAAAACTGGAGCGGGAGCAGCATAATGGACAGCTGGAGCAGCATATGTCTTGGCAATCACTGGAGCTGGAGCAGCATAGACAGTCTTGGCAACAACTGGAGCAGGTGCAGCATAAACAGTCTTGGCAACAATTGGAGCTGGAGCAGCATATACAGTCTTGGCCAGAACGGGAGCTGGAGCAGCAGCATAAATCGATTTGGTAACAATAGCGGGAGCAGGAGCAGAATACAATGTCTTTGGTGTGTAGACATTGTTGGTAATGCGAGAGTCCACCTTGCTTACACTGGAGTATGGTGTGACCACATTCTTGGAATAGGTGGATACAGTGCCGCCAAATGAGCGTACCACATTTTGTTGGGTTGTGCCAACAGCATCAAAATGTGGTTGGGCAACCTTGGCAACCACCGGAACTGGAGCAACTGCAGCATAGGTAGCTGCTGCTGGTGCCAAATAACCGGCACTGGCCACACTAACCAAAGCGCAGAAGGACAATAGGACGTACTTGAATGCCATTGCAATTGAAATTATTTTTTTTTGAATCTGGATTGAGATTGTTAGTTGAAGCTGGAGTTGCTGCTACTGATGCTGATCTCAATGATTTTCAAAGTTTTTATAGCCCCAAAAAAATTTTTGTAAATTATTTGAAACTTGTTGCCAAATTTCACGGTCAGCAACCAAATGCTGTGTTGTTGTTATTTCTCCGTGTGTGTGTGTGTGTGTGTGTGTGTGTGTGTGTATGTGTGACAGATCGACTTAGGCCTAAGCCCCTTTAACAAAACTCAAAAACTGGTTCATTGGGTCGACAAATGACTATGACTTTGCGCGAACTGAACGACTCTGTCTCCTCCAATTTCAACTCGAACTTCACAACCAATATGACAGTGACTCCACCTCCGAATCGAAAATGAAAATGAATTATTTTGAATACTATCAGCAGCTCATAAATTTTGCCAAGGAAGAAAAACTTTTATTTGTTCGGCGTATTTTTCCATTAAATTGAGTTCAACTCAAGCAGCAAATATGCACCTTCTCCACTCCGCACTCCATTCCCCATAAACACCTTTCCACCAAAAACCAAGGGGCGGTAGAGGATGAGGGTGGGTAGGTGAGGTCGTGGGTAAGAAGGATGCGGATGCTGCTTGCTGTGTGTCAACTGCCTTTTTGTATCAGCAGGTGGTGGTGGTGGAGGTGGTGGTGGTGGATCTATCTGTGGGTGGTTTCATGCCAGCGACTTGTTTATGATTTTTGTTGTTTTTATAAGAGTTTCAAAGTTTTTCTTTTTTGCTTTTTTTTTTTTTTGCCATCAGAGGGAGAAACTTCACTTTCCCATAGAATGGAGTTTTATCTACAGTACCACTCTCGATATCGATAGCCATATCTAATTTAAAAGAAGGTCATCAAACTGAACCTGGCATTGGCATTGGATTTAAGCAAAGAATTTTTCTGCAAACAAAAAAACAACAACAACAATATTTCAATTTGTATATATATTTTATTTTTGGTTTGTTTGTTTTTTTTTTGGTTTTAGGTGTATTCAATTCAAATAATAGAGCATGTGAAATTCGTATTATTTGGAGGTCAGAGATTCTACTTCATTTCAACTTTCGTTTTCAGTGTTGTGCAAGTTTTTGGAAAATGAATTTCCCTGCTGATGTTGCTTTTCACATAGGGCGGTGGTACCGTGATGAATATTTATTGAAATTACCAAAGTTGACGCTACACCAAATTGAATTGTGTTACCAACTTGGGATGCCGGTACTCTCTCTTCTCTTCTTCTTCTTTTTGCCAAAAGAAAACCAAACCAAAAGGAGAAAAATTATATATATGTATATATAAAAATAACTGCAGGTTATTTCTTTTCTCCTCTTTCCTGGTTTGTGTTTCTTTTATTTTTATTTATTTTTTTTTTTTTTTGGCAAATTGTTATTAATTTTACACTCAGGGCCCATGCATGAGAGTTTTTTTTTTTTTTTTGGCATCTAAACCTAATTACGGCATTTAATTTATGTGAGTAAATTGGCTTTCAAATCATTGCGGCCAACGTAATGCTAAGAGGGGGCGGTGCGTAGAAGAAAAGAGAGGGGATACACAATATGAGGGACAGGGATGAGAGGAGGAGTGAGGGTGGATGGGCAACTTGACTGACAACTGGCCAATATTGGCATCGTATTGTGATTGGAATTGTGATTGTATCTGTATCTAAATATATCTGTATCTGTGGGCAGTTCAATTACCAAAGATATATTGGCACGCGTCGTTTTGTATATAAAAGCCGCAACATTTTGGTCAAATCAGCATCAGTTGCAGAGCAACCAGCAAACAGCAGTAACCTGCCATCATTATCAACAGTTCCCACTGAATTGCCAGTCATCTGTCTAAAATCAACCAAAAAAAAACCAAACAACTTACATTATGGCCTTCCGTTACCTCATCTTGTTGTTCGCTTCGATTGCCTATGCCAATGCTGGTCTTTTGGCCGTAGCTAATCCCTCTGTGGATGCAGTGGCAGCCACTCAACAGAATGTTGTACGCTCATTTGCCGGCACCGTTTCAAGCTATTCGAAATCAGTGGATACCCCATACTCCAGTGTCCGTAAGACAGATACCCGTATTCAAAACAATGTGTATACACCAGCCATTGCCAAGACTACATATGCAGCTCCATTGTATACACAAGCAACACCAGTGGTGGCCAAGACTCTGGTTCATGCACCCGCTCCAGTTGTTGAAAAGACCGTGTACGCTGCCCCAGCACCATTGATTGCCAAGACCTATGCTGCTCCAGCTGTCCACTATGCTGCTCCAGCTCCAGTTCTGGCCAAGACTGTATACACGGCACCTGCTCCAGTTGTTGCCAAGACTGTCTATGCCGCTCCAGCTCCAGTTATTGCCAAGACCTATGCTGCTCCAGCTGTCCACTATGCTGCTCCAGCACCAGTTCTCGCCAAGACTGTTTACTCGGCACCTGCTCCAGTTGTTGCCAAGACTGTCTATGCTGCTCCAGCTCCAGTTGTTGCCAAGACTGTCTATGCTGCTCCAGCACCAGTTGTTGCCAAGACAGTATCGTATGCCGCTCCTGTTGCCACCACCAATGTTAACTATGGTCCTGCTGCTACCACCTACTCGCACAATGCTCCAGCTCTCGGTGTCTCCAGCTATGGCAGTGCTCAGACAGTCCATTACTCACCAGCTGAGAGCGTCTCGCACATGAGCTTTGATGGCTTTGGCACCCACTGGGGCTTCTAGGTCGTTTCCATTGTTGGTTAAACCATATATTTTTTTTTGTTTTTTTGAATGATATTCGATAATAAATATACACATTTTTTTTCCTATTGCAAATTAAAACATACTCAAGACCAATAAGTAGACCTTACCGCAAAAAAAAAGAAACCACAAGCCCAACTACGTTTATCTCAGCTGTGGGCTAAACAGAATCGGGTCCATAAAGTCCATGGTTATGGCCACAATGGGTAACAATAAGAGCAATAGTTATATACCAAAATATTATTAATATTAAGCTGGTTTCTTCGTTGTCATTCACATTAACGGTTTGAAATGCTGTAAAGCGGCCTTCACCAGTTGGTTCGGTTCGTACGGTTGCTCTCTTTTGTGATAAATTGCCAGTAAGACCGAAAACGTTGATGGTGATGGGCGAAGGCGGAGCTGGAACTGGTGGTAAAGGTGGTGGTGGAGGAGGCGCAGTCATGTCGCTTATTTATGTTTGCGCATTACATTATGGGCCTTTAATTGGATTTAATATATTTCGCACACCTCTTTTTTTTCATTTTTTTTTTTTTTTTGATTTTATTTGCTCTGGCGCTACACCTTTGCCCTGAGGCTAAAACCGAATTTAAATGGGGAAAAACAAAAATGAAAAAAAAAAAAAAATTGAAATCAATTTCATTGGCATTCGCTTTACATATTGGCCGATACGTCATGATTATGTATATTTGCACTTGTTACATATATTGTCAGTTAATTAACGGATATTTTGATGCTGATATAACCGGACATCGATGGTTTTTATTTTATTATAATTTCATTTCTCATTCGCTAAAACATGAAATGCCATTACATATTAACCTGATCGAAATGAATGGTAATATATAAGCATACTAAACCAATTATAACTGTTCAATATTATCAACTATATAAGTAGATCATAATTCTCTATCTCTTTAATATGAATTATTTATATGTACAGATATGGAAAACGTTAAAATATATCGTTTGATTGAAATCCAACTTATGTTTGGTCTTTAATTTGTTTACGAAATGAACAAATTTCATAGCAAATAAGGCAATAAATTAAGACACAAAGCAATTGAAAACTTAAAGAAAAAAATTTCATATTCACTTCCTAAAGTTTATGATTTTGTGATTTTGAATAAGTTTGAATCCGGGTTGGTCTTCTTAGTAAAATATAAAACCCCTTTAGAACTAACTTTAAAATGGTATATGAATAAATGTGTTTTAAATATCCAAAAATGTGTAAGATATTTAAAGGGTATTTCAATGAATACCTAAAGTAAGTATTGTATGGTATTGGCCAGTATGTAGGTAGTAACTTCAAAATGGTCAACAATGGAGCAATTAAATCAATTGCTAATCCCCATTCAGCTCTTCTCTCTCTCTCTCTCTTTCTTTCTCTCCGATTCTCAAGTATGTCGGAGAAGGCAATTTAAATTTGATGGCCTCCTATACTGCCATCCTTTCAGTTGCTTCTCATACTCCTTGGAAATGTCACTAATGTGACGTGCGACAGATTTGATCAATTCCCCAGCTAATGCACGACAATAAACAATCAAATCAAATTAAATGAAAACGTGCTTGAAAAAGAGGAATAACAACAACAACAACAAGCGACCACATTGGCAAAAGGATAAGACAAACATCACAATTGGCTACCCATCCTTTTTTTTTTTTTTTTTGTAATTTTTTGATTTCTTTTTTTTTTTTTGTTTGTTTGTAGTAAAGGAGGGAAGGGTGGCAAATTAGCTGCATTTGTTTGCCATTTTGATTGCGCTACACTCCTCTCCTATCCTAGGTTTTGGCTACGTTTTAGATGTTCTTGTCTGTCTTGGTTGACAATTAGTCAATAATTTATTTCAATTTCATTTGGCATGCCAAACACACACAGAGGCACACTCACGCGCGCACACACACAGCACCCGCACATACGAACATATATATATATATATATATATATTTATATATATATATACACATGGATAGTTGGCCTAACTGCACTTTAATTACATTTGCATTTTGGCTTGAGCCTTGTCCTTTGCTGTTGGTCGTTTTGTCGCTTGTTTTTGCAGAAAAGTGCTTGCCACAGCAGGGAAAATGCTCAAGCAATTGTTGCAATAAAATTTACGTAAGCGAATTTTCCATAATTTAAATAACAACATTAAGCGTGTGTGCGTGTATTTGTGTGTGTGTGCGTGTGTATAACATTTTCATTTTACTGGAATGGAAAAAGTGCAGTCGAAGAGAATATCTTTCCTGTGTCTGTCTGTCTATTTGTCTGTATGTTTGTCTGTGTGTATCGTCTGTCTGTGTGTATGTATGTATGTATGTATTGTCTGCCTGCTATTCGTATGTCCTAGTATAATTAAATTATGAAAGGACATAAGACGCATAATAAGTCATAAATCAAATTTACCTATCCCACGAGAATGCCCTCTTTCCAAATGGCAGACAAAACGGATGGATGCCAAGGATACCTCAAGTCAGACGCTTAGTTGGTGGCCAGTCTTTTTGGCTTCAACTTGGGGCCCGGGACCCAATGTCTAGTGTCGTGCGACCTGTGTCCTGTGTCCTGTGTCCTGTGACTCTGTACGTAATTTGATGGACATTATGACGACTCTGTCTCGACAAACAATTAGACAATTGATGCATCTATATGCTGTCCGTTTTTGGCCATCTCTGTTGTTGTCCCGTTTGCTATTTTGTATTTGTATTTGAACTTTGAACTGTACAAACGTGAAAAGGGTTGTCCTATGTCCATATTCTGTTCCAGTTGTTGTATCTGCTGTATAGCAATTGCTATTGTGACTGCATTTTATGTTGCATTCGGCTGGTGTCAAGTCCAGCCGCCGCTTCAAGTGTGCAATTGAAAAATGTCCTGTAACAGGCAAATGCAAATTTTGTGCCACATCCGTGCCAAGCTTTTCTCTGTCCCCAGAGGCAAACTGCAACATTTTGCAGAATCTCTGAATTCTCCTCCCTAACAGTCAGTTTTCACTCGATAAATTTCATTTGTTATTTATTTGGAAAATAAAATTTTACCACAAACAATTTAATAGGAACTAAAGAAAAAAAATTAATATTATAATATATAATTATTTTTTATCTCACATAAAAATAGAAGAAAAGATTTTGAATTTTATATTAAATCCAAGTTCATATTAGACAATTTTAAAAAGCCAGAGCAATCCAGGCAGAAGTAGGCAAAAAGGAAAGCAGCCATCATGATATGTCATCATAGCATCTTAGCCTTACAGGACACTGGACACAGGACAAAGGGACAGTCAGATCCATCCCCTCTAAGAACACAAAAAAAAACCCAGTCAACTGATACTTATCATTGTAAGCTGCAGCTTGGCTGATTAAAATTTAATTTTTAATTTAAAGAATGTTTGTATTTTATTTGAGTCTTATTACGAAATAAATAAGAGAGAGAGAGAGAGAGAGAGAGAGAGATAGAGAGAGAGAAAGGGAGAGCGAGAGTGAGAGAAATAGATAGACAGAGAGTGAAAGAAAGTGGAGGAGGGTAGCAAGTGCCTTGAAGGTCGTTGCGACTGTTGATTTATCATTACTTTATGCAAATTGACCGCTTACCTTTACTTTTTATCTAAGCATCTGTGAAAACTTTTGCTTTTTTTTTTTTTTTTTTTTTTTAAATATTATCTTCCTCGCAATACTGTTTTTTATACCCTGTAACTCCATAGCTTCAAAAAGTATATCTAATTTAGCAATAGAATAGAATAAAGTGTATATATAAACTTGATTAGCATTAAAAGAAGAGACAAAGCTTCTATATTATTCATGAAATAATAACTTGGAATAACATTTAATAATTTTAAGCGAGTTCGATGTCCACATCGAATGACAATATATACAAAAAAGTTCTTAGCAGTTTATTCTTAATCTATTTCTTTTCCTTTTTGTGCTTAAAAGCAAGGGTATTTGTAGTTCGTTTAGCTTTAGAAGTTAGTTGCCATTTCATCGTTTTTTATATTTTTGCCTGTGTGTGTGTGTTTTTTTTTTTTTTGTTGCTTTTGTGCCACGTGCAATGTCAATGCCAAGCGATTAACATTCAATTAGCTTTTGGCTTCATCAATGATTTTATCGCAGCCATTAGGGTCGAGGTGAATGGTTGGAGTGGTTGGAGTAAGATGTACGGTCGTTGTCCTGCTTGGTTTGAGTGTAAATTGTGGCAAATTATCATTAGCTTGTGGTTGTTGCTGTTGTGTATGTTTGTGTGTGTGTGTGTGTGTATATATATGGGTTTGTATATGTGCCCCAACAAGGACAACGACAACAACATCTTCACATCTTCAAAAGGTTTTTATGACATCAACAGCTGTCGTTGACAGATTATTGTGGCGATTATTTTAGCAGAGACGAAGGCAGAAGGCAAACAACAAACAGGACTCAAGCTGGGGGGCAATTCCCTTCTCCCTTAACCTCCCCTCCCTTAAAGCCAGAAGCAAACAGAAGCCAGGCCATAGAGAGAAAACGGCGATAGGAGCAGAAACATGACCCAGGATGCCAGAATACCAGGATGCCGGGAGCAGGGGCTGTAGATATGTCTCTGCTTTGTGCGTTCAACTGGAAATTGTCAACAATGTTGTCATTGCTGGTGGTCTCTTTGTTGATATTGCTGCTACTCCTTGCCACATGTGTTCTGGCCACTTAAACATCTTGTGGTTTTGGCACTTGTGAATAACTAACTATGTTCCATTTGGAAAAGTTGTCACTTTTCTTCTTATTTTCCCATTTCTCTCTTCTTTTTTTTTTTTTTTTTTTGTTAGTTAATATCTACACACACACACATAGGAAACATACATAAATGTAGTTATTTATCAATATACTAATACGTATATAACTTTGCAATATGCATTTGCAAAATCAGGTCATTACAATGATAAGTATTTATTATGATTTTTTTATGTTGGAACAAATTTTTTCATTTGCAGCAGATGAAGAAATGAAGAATATTATGATATCGAAATACTTGAAAATTCCTCTACACGTGTTGCATTAATCCAATAATTTAAGACTTTACATTATTATAACAATCCACACACTCTGTTCGGATTATTGCTGCCATCAAGATTGAGAACATATTTTAATTGCAACTAGTAAGATTTCATGTCTATTTGATAAAATCTATAATCATAAAAATCCTTTTAAGTGTTTTCACATTTATCGTTATCAAGAAAACTATGTTAACTTTTAGCCTTGACTTCGGACATAAGATATACATACATGTTGAACAAATATATGGATATATATTCCTTTCCCTTACTAAATGCTGTGAGTATAAGAAACTAACGCATAAATTTTGTTTCATAAAAGTTTATCACAGGTAGTCAATAGTCAGGTTTTTTTTTATTTTGATTCTATATGCTTCATTCTCTCATTTGAGAGAAAATTGTCATTGATGTTGGAATTTTGAAGCATTATTTTAAACACAAATAAAAGTCAACAATGTGCTTATGTCCGAGAATTATTCTGAAGTTCAGTTCGTTGATATTGATGGTAGTTCTTATGGTGAGTTAAACTTTTTATCTGAAAATTATGCTATAGATTTAATATCCGAAGATATTCTGTGCGAATGATATTTATGTTTCGAGTGAGAATCTTCCCAAATCGGAATCCAACGTAACACTTTTGCTTATCCTATCCATATCGGTTAATGTATTTCTTTCGGTTGCACTTTTTGTGGGTTTCTATGCCGGTTTTCGGGATAAAAGTTTAATATTACAATTGGTAAGATTGAACCTATTTTCAGCTAGTTTGAGAATTAAAAAAAAATAATAATATTAAGTTAATTTTTAGTTTGTTTTTGTTTTAATTGGCTTTACTTTAAGCAAGTTGACAATTTGGATCATCGCAGGAAATACGATTCAAAAATCGAATGCCATTGAATATATAGCACATTGGTGGTTCAGACTTTCCACATTTGCTGCGGTAAATTGATCATCTAAGAATATATATACATATATCTACATATAGATTTAACTACAATTAATTGTATTAATATTTATTTTCTAGATGCTGCTTATTGTATTTGTTACGTTATATTGTTTAAAACTTCAAGATGATGATTTGCCTATTTAAATGTTTTATTCAATTATAATTTAATTTTAAAGTATAATCGTATCATATTTAAATTATTTACAAAGTGTAAGCTATATTTTGGGTTGCCTTGAAAGTAATAAGAATATTCTAAATAGCCACTTGACGGAAAATTTCCAAATGTTTGCCCAAATGAATAATTTGATGATATTTTAAAGGTTAATTGGCTCTACCTTAAAGTGGAGCTTTCACCTTTCCCTTACTTTCTATGGGTGCATAATGCTGATGAAGTTGTCGATATGGTCATGTAGATAGTACGTACATACCATAACATTTTGTTGTGGGTATGAGTGTGCGTGAGTGTGTGTATATATATGTGTATGCGTAATCAAATTACATGCGGAATTATGGACACCCGCAGGACAACAACGGCAGCCAATAAAGATGACGGTGACAAGATAAGCGCAAGTTGTTAGCCATGGTTGGGTATGGGGTCGGTGTGTGTGTGTGTATTTATGTATGTATGTATGTATGGCAAAATGGGGCCAAAGGACAGAAATATCGTCTGCTTTTTGCTTTAAATGAAATTTAACGATAAACACAAATAATGGCATTTTGCATTTTAAAAACACTTTGGCGTAAAAAGGGACACCAAGAGGACAACGTCACGACATTGACATTCGATTGGATGCTGAAGTCATTTGCAGTCAACAGATGGAGAGGGTCAGCATCGTCTGATGCTCATTATACGCATTTCATTTGACACTTTTATTGGCACATCTGTCCATTGCTGATATTTCACACTTTGCGAGGGGTAAATTAAATGTGAATGTGCTTCCTTTTGGCTCGTTTCTGGTTTATGCGGGTCATTTTATGGCCAAGAGAACGGATACCGATAAGGAGGCATTAAATTTGTTCCGCACTTTGCCTGGTCATAAAGTCGTTTCTGGGCACATCAGTCAGTCAGAGCACTCAGCCAATTACGCAAATAAAAGAAAATATTCTTTTCTATCTCTCTCATACATACTCCCTGTCTAACTGTCTCATTCACTTTCTCTCTCTCCCGCTCTCTCTCCCGCTCTCACTCTCCATCCATCTATCTCGATTCCCGGTTTTCTCGTATGGGAAACGTGTCAAAGTGCTGCAAAAATGCAGCTACGTTCAAGGATGCGGGAGGTCGCTTTGGAGTGGCTCATTAGGTGTTGGCTGCCCCAAGGTGTTGTGGGTAAATTGTGTGGAAAAACGCGCACTAAACTGATACACACATACATGCACATTCACGACTCTCTACACTTTGGAGTGCTTTGCTGGCCGCTAGCTATGTGAGGAAGGGAGAAAAAACTGTAGCATACTTTTCTGAGCAAGTACTAGAAAAAATCGCCAAAAAAAATATATGTATATGTACCTATATTATATATATATACTTTTATATATATATATATATATATATACTTGTCCTTTTACAATTCACATAATTAAAGCTCAGACCAGTGCTTGAGGCCTTCAGGGCAATTTTCATCATCATCTTCATCGTCTTATCATCATCCAGACCGGTCATAAGAATTTTCAATTGTCGCCAAGCAGTTGGGCCAAAAAACAGCATGTCGACGCCGTTGTTGTTGTTGGCGTCCAGGCGTATATCCTGCGGCTGATTAAAATCTATTAGAGTCAAAGAGATGTAAGACACTGAGCAGGCGGCCTTCATGGGGTGCTTGTTCTTGACTGTTTTGTTGGGTGGGTGGCCAATATGACTTGCCATGTAAATGTCGACATCAACGCAATTGAAATGCATGCGGCGGAAACTTCCAATTTGTTGAGAATGTGCAAAACGAGTGTAAAGACTTTTCTATGAAGTTTGCCCATTAATCTTAAAGCAAATAAATGTTTTACAAAAAAAAACTAAAGAAGCAATTAAATAACATTTAAAGCGAAAAAAAATAGGCCAAGCAACTAATACACAAAATAAAGATTTTAATTTAAGACTAGTATCGAAATATTAGTTTTATGGGTAAAATAGTATAGAGTATATAAATTTCAGTAATATTTGAATACAACATTTGGCGCCTTGTTGTTGCCGAAAGTCGCACACAAAAACTTTATTTCTATGCAAAAGTTTTCAACGGAAATTGTGCAGCTGTTTTGTGTGTGGCACACGATGGAAAGACGTTGGGGTGGAGGGGCTGCTACGACACTTGTTAGCTGGACTGTACTTAAATATCTGCAGAAAGCTTGTAAAAATTTGTTGAAATTTTAATTTAATGGCAACCGCATGGAAAACTCATGCACTTACAAATTCTTGTTGAAATGATGGCATACATATATGGTAGAGACGCAGTTGCTCTTTGCTCCTTCAATATGGATGTTTCATGATAAAAGCGCGTGCCGGTTGGCATTTTATCGGCCAAAAGACATTTGCCGGGGTTCAATAATGATTTTCTTATAAATTATCGCCGGCAACAAATGTGTCCACACCCAGCGACAATCGGGCCGAAAGGAAGGAACAGAGGAAAAAAACAGAGACTGAGGCATCTCACACATTGGCACGCATGCATAATAAAGTGATTTTAAAAGGCTCTTTGCTTTTTCGTGGTACGTATACGTAAAATTTCCATTTTGTTATATGGGGAACGAAGGGTAGTTGGTAGACTGGCAAACAGGTGGCGGGGTCTGGCACTCAACTTTATTGAAATTGAAGTGGATAGGTCTTGCAAAGATAATGTTTGACTGATAAAGATCCCGTTAGCTTACAATATGTGTATGTATAATATACTTACATACAATATAGCTTAGTGATGATAAAAATTTAGTTATACCTACTAATGATTTCGATTAGGTTATGTTAGAAAACACCAAAAATATTTCTCAACTTGTAAGAGACCAATTCTTACAGAAGTTATGAATAACCTTTGATCTGTGTTTTTTATTAATTATTTATTTTTAATTTTTAAATCCAACCAGCTTAAGCGCCTAATTTTAAATTTAACGCACTCTAGCTTAATCTATCCAAACCTGGGCAGTCTACCAACAGATCGCACATAGCATTGACATATGGCAACGCTGACTTTTACTTTGTGCGTAGGTGCTTTCGCTAACAAATTGCTTCTTAATTTTGTTTTTTATTGTGTGTGAAACTTTTAAAAATGCAAGCGAACAAGATCGGCAATAAGTTAATGAAACCGGTGATTAAAAAGTTATATTCGCATTCAAAATCGGTTCGTGAAGTGTTCTAATAATATAAAATGTTTTTTTTTTCGTCCAGAGGACTAGAAAAAAAAAATAATGATGCCGCATTTGAAATAAGGGTGCTCCATGGAGGAGAAATACCGAGCAAAAGAAAGATGAAAAATAAAAATTTGCGTGTGTGATGCTAATGTGATTTCTTTTTTCTTTTTAAATTGTTTTTTTTCTTCTATTTTTTTATGTGTGTGTCAATGAACTGTAACAAAGTGCAATAGTGAGTGAGCAAGATAAAGTCTTAATTATGCTTGGTCAGAAAGAGAAAAAGAGATATGTAAAACTTTTAATAGGAGGAAAAGAGACGGCAAGGTAAGTGAAGTAAAGATACTCTATTGGGATTTGATAAAAAGACATCTGTACCTGCATATGTACATATGTATGTACATATGTATGTATATAATTTAAAGAGATCTATAATTTAGTTCGCAAAGTAAAAGACCAGAAACTAAACTAGTCACTTATGTACATATGTATGTTAGATATTTATGCTTTGCTCTCAATTCATTTGTTGCGAACAGCTGATCTTTTGTAAGGGTACTTGTGTAAAAAATGGTCATAATGTTGGGGCGGGGTGGCGGGTCATGTGCATTTTTAGTCTAAGATCTTTGCTGGCTTTACAAACAATACATCAAAAGTTCAGTTTATATAAATGTCCGGCCAGCGTGGATAAGTAATCCACTTTGCTGCATTGTTTTCATTATTAACTGTTAGTTACAAATGTGTCAGTGCCAAGCAACAACTATAATAATAATAATAACAACAACAACAATGGCAATAACAATATTAAATGCAGTGCAAAAGCGTCAAGTCATAAACTGCTCATCAGTCTTGCACACTACTGTGCCTTGTCTTCTTGTCCTCTCCGCGTATAACTGTAATTATGCGAAACGCAAGGCGATGCCGTTGCCGTTATAAAAGTTCTACGTACTATCACAACTCATTGTCTCGACGGGACAGGAAGCGGCAAGAGGCAATGAGGAAGCGTGAAGGAGCAAGAGCCGGCGGCAAAACATGCCACCAGGAACAAAGTGTTGTCTGGGCCTTGCCTTTCCTTGCCTTTGACGCTGATAATGCAATTTCCGCCACTGCCACTGTCAATCCTCAAACCCACCACCACCACCCCCCCTCACCAAGCACTCCCTTTCTTATTTCTTTTATTCTACCCCGCACCCCTCTATGCTACTGTAATTTACTGCTATGCAATGTTTCATTTTTGTTCATTTTTAAAGCCAAATAGGGTCGAAGGGGGGGGAATCGTGTAGATGGCGTCTCACCAGAAAGGAGACAATCAACACGGCCGTGCTAGTTGGTTGCTATTTATCTACATAAAGTTAATTGAAAACATTCAAATGCCTCGGAGATGATGACGAGAGGACTATGGCAACTATGACGACTGCGTGATGTGTCAACATCTTTCGTGGCCACATAATCTCCACCCTCCTCACCATATCCCAAACAGGCGAATCCACGGCATACCATGCCATGCCATGCACCCCGTCAAAAAGCAATGGCAATGACCACTTTCTCCTCCTCTTGGCCAGTCTTTATTACAAATTGGTTTTCTGCACTCACTCGCCATTCTCTGTCTCTCTCCCTATCTCGCATGTTTCGTGCGCAATTTGCAGCTTCAAATGAATATGAAACGAAACCCAAAGAAAAAAAAAAAACCAACCAAACCACTCGGCAAATGTGCAAAAACACAAAACAAAAACAAAAAATAAATTGCATCTCGCCAAATGTGTAGGAAAAACGTGTCCAGCTAGCCACGTTAACGAAGTGAAATCGAAAGTTTGACTGCGGTCAACGTGGGCCAAATCCTTACCAGGCATGGGAAGCTATACCATGCGGATTCGTTCATTGTCATTGTCTATTTGCTCCCAGTTGCCTGTCAGATTGAATGGTTTATGTGTGACACCTTTGACCGGTCGGATGGGTCGACTTTTACTCGATGATATAAATTAAATTCCAGCTTAAATGCTTTAAGCTATCAACTAAGCTAACTCCAACTCAAGTTCAAACAAAATCACAAATAATCACAAGATATTGTTGACACCTTGATAAGTTTCTTATTAATAAGTTATAATTATAATTTAAATATAAATATATGATATAAACTATTTAAACGTATAACCTACAATTCAAACGTATAACCTACCAAAGTGCTTTAATATAAAGGTATTAATTATATTCGTACATATGTATTAGAATAAAAAATACAATCTTTAATAAAAGTCAGGTTAAATTTTAAATGTATGAAATCACCCAATGCGCCCTGTGCCCTGTAGGTCAACTATAAAATTAATGTCATTGTCCCCATTTTAAATACCTTTGTTTTAGATTTAACAAATTCAATCAAAAAAAAAAACACACAACGTTTTAAAAACTATTTTTATACTTTAATTTTAGAGATTTGTATTGTGTATATAATCAGAAATCAATGTTTCTCTCTTTTTCCTCATCGATTCCATTAAAGTTAATTTTGGTTTAATTTGGCAAATCCCCCTCCCTGCCTGATGCTCTTTCCTTTTCTTTTCTTTTCTTTTCTATTCTTTTCTATTTGTCCAACAAAAGTCACGTGGCATTCATAATTCTTAAAATGCCGCCATCAGAAATTATGTAGCAATGCTAAGTGCACCCAAACATCAGCTCCGCTTACCGCTACCCCACACTGAACTCTCCTCCATCTCTCTCCTACTTCATCGAATACGTGACCAGCATTTGTCGCTGCCCGCTAAAGTATGCTATGATTTTCTTGTTTTTTTTTGTTGTTGGTCGATCCTACAATGGCAAAGGGAAAAGGGAATTGATTTTGGGTGTTTTTTTTTTTTTTCATTTATTTTTGGGGACCAAGTGCTGCAAGCTGATTATGGAATTAAAACATATTTTTGTGTGCAACTTAAAACTTTAAGTGACAAAGGTTGTTTGGCGTTGGTTGTTGCTGCTCTTGTTGTTGTTGTTGTTGTTGCTTCTAGGACGTGACATTCTTTTGCTTTTGGAGTTTATCACGTGACAAGTTTTGTAGTTGCACGCACACTCATACACACACACACACACACAGAAAGAGCATGGCAATGCGTTCCATTTTCATTGTTGGAAAACAGATGAGTAGATGGAGGAAGGAAGGGGATAGGACAAAAAAAAAAACAACTTTTCATGTGTGAAAAAGAAATGAATAAGCAAACGAAACTACAAAGAAGTTAACTACAAAAGGGAAACTCCGAAAGTGAACTTGGGTTACAAAGGCATTGAACAAAAAAAAAAAAAAAAGAAGAGAAATAACAGAAGAACGTAAAAACGCAGATAAATAACATTGAATGTGAATATAAGAAAGCAAAAGAGAGAGAGAGAAAGGAGAAAGGAGAGAGAAGAGAGGAGATGAGGGGTTAAAAAAATAAACAATACGCCTTTTGAAATGCTAAACGTGCCACAGTCTCAAACCCACACACACACTTCCACATACACACACAGAGAGAGTGAGAGAATGAGACACAAACGGAGAGAGAGAGAGAGAGAGAGAGAAAGAGAGAAACACAGAGAAAAGCAGAGCCTGCAGCACTCTTCACACTTTGCACCCAGAAGCAGGAGGACTCTCGTATTCGTGTGTATTTTTATTAGCCCATCCCTTTGCTCTACTACTCTGGCAATCCTTAACGTCTCACCACTCTTGCCACTCCATCGGTTTATCTTTATCTTGTTACTTGCCAAAAACATTTATCTTGTCGTATTTATTTTGTAGCACATTAATTTCGTTTCATGTTTGAGCACAAATTGACTTATTTGCATTCGGGGTTTCATAGCATCAATGGAATATACATATATACATATAAATATATATATACATATATATCGAAAAAAAAGCCACAAGTTTGATTTAAAAAGAAGGCGAAAAAGGCAACACTGGCGTATTGTACAAGCCACAGGTGTTGCAACTGTCAAATTTTTAGATTGATTGATTGGAAGGCGGAAAAAAAATTATGAGATTTATTATACGAATTGCCTTTTTTTTCTTTTTCAATGCTAAACAAATCTGTCTAAATATATAAGACTTATAATTTTTCCCCTCGATATAAATTTTTTATTTTACTAATCATCAATTAAATAATATTCTCAAACCACTTTTAATATGATTTAAATATAAAATATATAAATATATGAATTTATAATATATTTTATATTCATATTCTATGCAAAAATTTACAAAAATATTTCTGATTTACTAGAACGAATCTTTGTTGAAAGGAATGAATTGAGATAAATCCATTGTTTTATTTTTAAAGCTATGTAACTTGTTTGCATAACTAAATATTATGCAGAAACCATTACAAACTAAATTCTATTGGGATGAACATAGGTAAGATATATCTACACTTGCTAAATCTAATTACATTCGAAATGTTACAGAAATTTTATTAAATTAATTTTAGTTTTAAGAAAGAACCTTTAATCGACTGCTGCCTTATGCACTTTACTTTATACTTGTATGCGATCCGATTTAGTAAGAGTATTTAAACAAAATTTAAAGTAAATTGCTTTACACATTGGTTGTTGGTTTTGATATCAATTTCATTTTCATTTCATTTTTCATTTTATCGGACATAAATGAACTGCCATTTTCAGATGACAAAATGAAATATCAACTTCAACTGACCAATTCAAAAGCCAAATGAAGTTATATTAGCAATTGCTTGCATAGAGTCAGCTGCAATACAAGTTCACATCATGAAACAGCAGGCAAATGCATTTTTCATAAAGCAGACAGCGATAGATTGTGAACACGTGTATGAGTGTGTCTGTGTGTGTCTGTGAGAAAGAGAGAGAGAGAGAGAGAGGTAGGAGTATAGTACTACTAACTGCTACCTGCTACCTGCTACCTGTAGACATCTATCGACAGCATCAACAGCAACAGCAACAGCAATAGCAACAACAATGGCCAAATGGCAAATGGCCAAAAGCGCACAATGTCAACTGAAAATGCGATTGCGTTAAAACTCTATAAATACCAAAGTAACATGCAACAACAATAACAATAGCAACAACAACAATAGCAACAATAACAAGGACATACTGATATGGCAACAACACAATCTAATCCGGTTATTGCATTTTAAATGCGCTACAAGCTTTCATTTTGTTCGCCTGTGGTGGTGGAAGGGGGTTAGGCAATGATTTAAGGCCCACTCTCTCCTTCTTTTTTGTTACTACCACTTGCCAGCCATGTGTCCAGTGTCCAGTGACCAGTGGCCAGGGGCCTGTTTGTTGCCTTCAGTCAAGCCTTCATATTCTCATATACACATTTTCAGTTTAAATTATTTGCCAGGCAATTAATGTCGACCTGTCGACATTGAAGCTCAATTCAGTTCAGCATAGTTCAGTTTTCTGTTACTGTTTCTGTTACTGTTACAGTTACAGTTCAGTTCACTTCAGTTCAGTTATTAATTTGCTTAACAAATAAATTACCAAAGTGTGCAATTTGCAATGGTAATACGCTTATCTGGCACCACAGGCAACCGCTAGCAGCGTATCCCATCCCAAACACAGAAGCCGGAAAAAAAAACAACCACAAGCCAACTCTTTTCAAAATTTAATGCAATTTAACAGCATATTAAACAGCAGGAGTCTGCGGCTTGCATCATGCCTCATGTGTATAAAGGCAATCCTTTTGGCAACAGTTGTGGTTGTTGCTCACATAGCAGTCTAGTGCCAGTCAGAGTAGGAGCAGGAGCAGCAGGCAGGCAGGCAGGCAGACAAAACTTTAGATAACAGTTACCGGCTGCCACATGCCACCTGCCGCCTGCCTGCCTGCTGCCTACTAAAAGAGTAGGTGCTAAGACCTAAGTAGCTAAAAGTCAACTTTATGCCAGAGGTATAACTACCTTTACCTAGTACGTACATACGTACCTAGAGACAACATAAGTGAGTGCCAGAGCTAGGAGCGGTTATTCATGAACTTGTAGAATGGCTAATCAATTGCGCGCACATTGAGCACAAATCAAATTACTAAATTGCCACGTCCAACGATTTCTCTGAACCTGCAAAACTTCTCGACTGCTCTTTGTGTAAGATCAACTTTTGCTCAATTTGATTTTTTTTGAACAAACAAACGAACAAAAAACAACGAAGAAAAAAAACAACTAAAAGACCGAACTAACTTAAACAGGAACAAATTTTGTATACCCTTTGCAAATTCATCAATTATCTAAAGATATCTTTTGAGGACATAAAAACCTAAATCAGTAACGTCTTCAAAATTTAAGTTGAATATTACTTAGTTTTACTTGATTTTTATATGTTACAATTACAATTTTACGATTTATCCCTTAAATAAATTAATACTTCAAACGAATTAAATTTAAGTTTAATGCCGCGTAGCTTGAGAAACAAAAAGGTAATTTCTTTCAAAAACATTTCATCACATTTCTACCAAGATCCATATAATGTATATATGGATTTAACTGATTCTACTGAAAGTTAATGTTTTTTTATGTTATGCAATATATATTGCAATAATTACCAAACTAAGTAGATATTGCTTAAAAAATAAACAAGTTAGTAAACGTGATAGAAATAGGCACACATATATACATATAAAGCTATACAACGTTAAATTGATCCAGACAAGCAGGCAAGCAGCGCTATATCAACTAAGCTAATCAAGAACATATATAAGTTATTTGTATAGATGTTAAGATGTTGCATTGCAAACATCCGATTTAAATTAATATACCTTTCCTGGAAGGATATAAAAACAAGAAGAAAAAAAGAGAATGAGGAAGGGGAAAAAACTTTTATTTTTGTGCGTTTTTACCTGTCCTTTTTTTTCATTCATTTTTTTTTCTGCGTCCTTTCATTCCATTCGCCTTGACTTTGCCTGTCGTTAAACAAACTTATCCAATAAAAGTTTTGTCAACATTGATTTAAAGCTAAGACGAATGCATATATCAGGAATATACTATAAAGCAAAAAAAATTGTAGATGGAGCAAAAGAACTTCAGATTTTCTTTCATTCTTTGTTTGTTGTATATGTGTGTGTGTGTGTATGTATTCTTTATCATACATAAGTCAAAATATATTTTAAGAGTTGGTTTTAAGGAAAGGAAAAATAAAAAGGACTAAAATAAAGTATTTCTGAGCGTGTAAGTATTCTATAGAAATGTTATAAAATATTTGATTTCAAATAAATTTATCCCAATATTATGCTACTAAGTAACTCTTATTGAAATTTGACCCACTTATGATTGAAAAATAAGAAGAAGAAATCCAACACTTATTATATAGTACTTAAACCAGTTTTTACTTCTTGTCCTCGGCCACAAACAAAAAGTGTTAAGTATGGCATATATGTAAGTAAGTAGTTGAGCAGAGACCCAAAGACAAAGTTTTTCCACAGCAGCCTAGTGTCTAGTTGCATTGTTTTTATGCTTCCATAGCTAGATGGAAAATGCGAAAATGGGTGGGGGGAAAATGCATTCACAGAAGCTAGCGGCATCATCTCTTTCGTCCACTCTTTTGGACTTAATACTTTAATAGTTGGAAAAGTTTACTCAGCGTTGGCTTAAGTAGCTGTTACTGTTACTGTTGTTCGTTCACTCTGCTTGTTTAACTTTGTGTGTTGTATCTGTGTGTGTGTTTGAGTCAGTGTGTGTGTGTGTGTGTGTGTGTTTGAGTGTCTCTGTAATGGTGGTTACTGTCTTTAGGTAGTGCTTCAAATAACTGTAAAACTGCCAACATAAATCTAGCCACAACATCTTTTATGTTGGGCACTAGCGAAAAGTTAATGCTATTTGCTCAGAGCAGCACGTGAACTGAACTCCCCCACCCCCTGTTCCGAAGCCCCTTCTCAGATTGAAGCTTAAAGCGCGAATGAAAAGCTAAAGCGTAGGAAAACCTTTAGCAAGATTAAAAAGAAAGTTGCGAAAACAAACAACAAATTGATGTGTATCTTTTGCATATTGAATAAAAGTCAAATTGTGTTTGGCATATTAAACAAAAATCAGACGAAAATCGAAAGGAAATCTACTTCTCTCTCTCTCTCTCTCTTTCCCTCTCTTTCTTTCCCCCTTAACTTTGAGTTCCCTCACTCTGACTATGAATTCGTCCTGAATTTGTCTCTTTCTTTGTACTGATTCCTTGGGCTTCTTTGCGTCCTTTTCATCCTGCGATTGTGGAAAAGTGATTTTTCTTGTTGGACTTACGGCTTAGCCAGGCAGCAATTTCCTAGCTTCAACGACAAATGCGAAGTCGACGGATTTGACTACAAAAAAAAAAAAAAAAAAAAAAAAAAGAAAGTAAAAGCCAAAAATAACAAAAACGAAAAAAAAATATAAGAAAAAAATAGAAAGTTTTAGAAAAAAGTTTTGCATGTCGATTGTTTTGATATCGAATTGGTCATTCGTCCTTTAATATGTTCAATGGCTATGCAAATGATATGACGAAAATTAGTGAAAATCAATTGTAATGTGGCTTTAAATTAGCAAAAAAAATAAAAAATTAAACAAAAGAGTGCTATGAATCTTAAGAAAAAATATTAAAACCTAATGTAAAAACATAAAAAATTAAAGAAATCTTGTAGATATCAAACTGATCAGTAAGACTTAGAACTCTAAAAACTAAAACCTAACTTTGGTGAATTCTTAACCGTATAGATTTTCTGAAATTTCTTTTTATACCTATATATATACTAAATTTTGTATAAACCATTCACTAATTTTCTAAAGTAAAGTAAAATTTTGTTTAATTTTTTGATGCTTTAGAAACCTTAACATCTTTTCTTTACATTTTTAGTAAATATTTGTATAAAAACTATGTGTATAAACTTACATCTATATATAGTTATAACATGTGTATATATACATAAGTATGTATGTATGTATATGGGCATTTCCGCAAAAATTTCATTATATCATTATATATTATTAAGAAATCCTGAAATTTTATATTTTTTATGTCAAAATAGTAAAGAAAATTTTATATGTAAAAAGTAATTGCAATCAAAGTTTAGGCTTATTTCGAAAAAATATTTACTACAATAAGAGTTCTCTTACCGAAGAGTTTCTTTTCTTAAATTATACTTAGATAAATGAACTTACGTTAAAAAATATAAAGAGAGCCAAAAGATCACGAATTAACCATAATTTTGATTATCTTTGATCTGATCTTCTTCTGTCGCGTGAGTGACCGCTCTTTTTTGACTTCTATCTCAAAAACTAAAAACCGAAAGGCTCTCAATTTTTTTTACTTTTGATAATACTACAAAAAATTTGTAAGTGATGAATTTTAAAATATTTCATTTTGTTTGATTTATTCAACATATAAAGTTTTATTTTGCTTCCGAAAATCGTGTGAGCGACCGCGGAAATACCCATATATAGATTTGGTAAAGTTGGGTTTATAGTGAAGCGAAGAACATTTGTATTTTTGGGCCATTGCAAATTGAAATTGCAGCTTATTTATTTCGATGGCCTCTCATGTTTTTAATACTGTTGACATTTAATTATTATGGAAAAATATGGGGTGCGAAAATATTTTAAATAAATAAAATAAAAATTCATACAAAAAAAAAAAAAAAAAAAAAAGGTCAGAAAGAAAATTCAACAATAAACAACAACAACAACAATGACAATGACTGCAATTCAAGTTGTTGTTGGGTCAGAAGTGAAAACCGCAACATTTTGTCAAATGCCAAATGCGCGCTATAGCTGCTGCCTCTTATTGGCCAATATAAAATGAGGTTGTGGGTGGGGGGGCAACAGGAAGCGAGATGTTCCATTAATATATTTTATATTTAAATGCAATATTCGTTATTATTACTACATAATAGAGGAAACTCTCGTTGGCAAATGTTAATCATAAATTATATTAATATGTGCTATTTGGGCAAACAAAAATTTACAAGTGTCCATCTAGATGAATGGTAGAAGGGAAATGGAGGGAGGATGTGGGTGAGTCAATAGTTAACATCCGTTGCTAATGAGCCAAATGCAAATGCAAATTGATGGCATTTTTGCAAAGGGTGAAAGGACGTTGGGATGTTGAAGGGTAAATCCGGGGTGTGATCGGGTTGGCTTAAGGGATTAGCATCGTTATGCAGAGTTTATTTGTTTATGTTTTATTTGTTAAATTCTGCGGTGTGAAATGTAATTTAGTGTAATTGTTTTTAATTTCCATGCATTTATAATTTAACGATTTGCAAACGACGGCCCCGTTTTTAGAGAGTGACGGCAACCCCCTCTCGTAGCACCAATCCCCAACTCTGGGCCCCCATGGCTGGGCCTTGAGTGTGTCATGAAAGGCTCATTTACTTTTGTGCACATAAATTAACAAAACGGCCGCCATTTGGCTGCAGGTTATAAACAGCGACTCCCCACTCGCTGGTCCTCAGTTCCAGAGTCAGAATCTATTCTCAGCGTTGTCTGTCTACTTCAAAGCGGCGTTAATGAGTGTGAAGGGAGGGGGGTGGGTATGTCAGTGGCAGTGGCAGTAGCAGCAGCAACTCGCGATGTAATTATGCAAATTTTTAATGAGTGGTGAAAAATTGTGTGAGTTTTTGAGCAACACGTGTCCATTTTTGTGGGGTGGTGATGGCCCATTCTAACCATCTAACTAACAGGAAAAGCATCATTGACAGAGGCCAATTCCATCATTGGGCTTGGCCCTCAGCTGTTGGCAATCCATTTACAGTATTCAACTTCAATCCCTACCCAAACACACACACACACACATACACACACACACACATCTCTATCACTAACTCACATTTTCTTTTTGCAAAGCCGACTCATGAATGGAAGCGCTGAGCCCGTTGCTGCAACTCTGGCACCGGCTTCGATTCCCCTGGTCATGGCATTTGCTCTTTAGGTTTTATACAGATTTTGTCAAACAAAACATGAGTTTGCACTTTTATGTGGGTGTGTGTGTGTGTGTGTGTGTGTGTGTGTGTGTGTGTGTGTGTGTGTGTGTGTGTGTGTGAGCTACTGAAAGCCGATTTCAGTTTCAGTTGAGCTGTGCTGCCTAACCTGAATGAATTGGTCCAACATTAAGGATAAAAGACAATTCAACGCATACTATAGAACATCTGTATATATGTAGGTACATATGTATGTACGTACGACTATGTAAAAAAAAAAACAACTCGATATCTGTAATGATTCGAGAAAAAAGTTCAACTATCCAATAATTCAAGTTTTCGTATTGCTTTGCAAAAGAGTTTCAAATGAAATGAAATGAAACTTAAAAAATTGAAATTTCTCTATTAAGGACAGTGCTGGGGAAACTCCTTAAACAATTCCTGGTAACTACATTCGCAACTTAATGTCTTAATATATGTATTATAAATACAAACATATATATATATTTTATACCTATTATTTAAATATTTGTGCTATTAAAAAAAAATATTTTTTGCGACATGTTCGTTTAACCGAAAAGCAATATTCCACTTCAAGCTGACATTCATTTTCCATCAAAATTTTGCAAATGCTGCAACCTACGAGAATCCTCGTTAATTTTCCACATTGATTGAATTCACAGTTTTTACTAGATGGAGGAGGGGGGAGGAAAATATGAAAAATTAAATGATTCACTTGTCGATTTGCAT
Source organism: Drosophila sturtevanti (assembly GCA_018150375.1). Lineage (NCBI taxonomy): Eukaryota > Metazoa > Arthropoda > Insecta > Diptera > Drosophilidae > Drosophila > Drosophila sturtevanti. The sequence continues at coordinate 13,817,273 of JAECWJ010000688.1, forward strand.
AAAAATAAATGGCATGCACAAATACACATATTTCTAGCCTAGTCACAACTGCCAACAGTACTGTCTTTTTCAATTAAAACAATTTCACATATATATCTCACATAAATATATATACATATATATATATCCATATGGGCAGACTGAGAAGTAATTGACTTGATCAAGGAATTACCATTTATTTTTAAGTATTTCATACTATATTTAATCAATCATTATCCTATATACATACATATAAATAGCTTCCATAAAAAATGAATTGACTCATGGAATAAAAGTATTATAATTAATTATATTCATTTTCAAATAATGCATATATTTTGCATGCATTATTATTTTGTTACTTTTTTCGCCTACCCTCGCATATATATGTATGTATATATGTACATACATGTTTTATATGTATATAGTATATATTGTATATCTGGTGTTATGTAGTTGGCCAGCTTCGCTTTAAATGCAAATGCAGATTTTTAAGCCTTGTGGCAGCTTTTGCAAACAGATTGTAAACAAATAAATGCCGCCAGTTGCAAAGTTGCAAGGAGGCAGCGGCAGGCAGTCCAAAGGACTAACAGACATACAGTCAGACAGACAGACGGACAGACTGGGGATTCTGCACTCAGCCAGCCAACGCAACACTACGAGCTTATTGACTGCTCAATGTTTGATGTTGGTGTATGCATCCAATGGACTATATACATACATATAGGAGATTTCTGAATACTTCAAAAATTGCCCTGTACACTGTACAACATTTCATATATTTTCTTTTATATCAATTTTATATCTGAATCTGTTTCTGTATACTATATACATATATGTATACTTTGGCTCCTCTACCGAACGTTTTTCACACTTAAGTGGTTAAATTGGCTGTGATAAATTGTCACAGAGTCAAAGTTGCTGCGATGCTGGGGCCAACTCAAGTCACATAAGTCACACAGAAAAAAAAAAAACAGAAAATATGAAGAAGGAGCAGGGGCCGCCGGGGGTGAGGTGAGAGATGGAAAAAAAAGGCACCATAAGCCCATAAGGACATAAGTAAGTAAGAGCAAAGGGCGAAACAGAAACTGCTGCTTATTCATAGAGTTCTTGCCTGCTGATGACAGTAATCATAACGCATCAGCTCATCAGCACATATTATTACACTAAACATGGGCGTAGTCATATCGGAAAATTCCAGGGGTTTACTTTTAATTGATTTAAAAATAAGAAAATTTGTTTTCATATTCCATATTACAATATATGTAAATAAACCATCAGATGAATCAAGTTTAGTATATGAACAAGATTCAGGATATGCTTTTTCTATATCGTATTAATTTTTGCCATTTCAACGCCCATGATTCAGTCAGCTTGTGACATATGACAACAGGGAATTAATATGCCAGCAAGTAAAAGTATGGCAAAAGTCAATGTCATAATGAGAGCATGGCTCGGAGATGTGGCTGGGATTCGTTTGGGGTTGGGATTCCGGATGCGAAATATGGGGTGGGGAGGGGCTTAGCTAGTGAGTTATGGCAACCTTTTAGTTGCAGTCAACAAAATTAAATGTTAAATTGAAATGAAACTAGTTTGTCTTGATTATAGGTAAAAGAGAAAGAATTTATGAAAAACTCAGAATTTTTATGGTATTATTTACATGTACTTAAAGACTTATATTTATCAAGTGTTATAGTAATTAAAGAGTAGGTACATATTGATATATTAATTCAATTTAATATAATAGCAAAAGAGAATTCTCTCGCATGTATTCGCTTTATTTTGTCTATTGAATTTTAAGATAATTTTATGATTCACGCATCAAATGAAATCCATTGATTTTAGGGGCTCGCTATGTTTAATATTCTTAACTGTAATCGATCAAAAATTTAAAATTTTTATATTAATTAGAAAAAAATAAGAAAAAACTATGATAAGTATCAGGGACGAACGTAGAAAAAAATTTTGGGGGGGGTCCGATCGAAAAATTTGCAATAATTAAACAGTTAGGCTCTAATAAAACGTAACGATTCATTTGTGTTTGACAAACTTTTGGGGGCGGTCCAGACCCCCTGGACCACCCCCCTGCGTCCGTCCCTGATAAGTATTTATCCGCTAGTTTACATATCAGAAATCTTTCAACCTATTTTTACCCAAAGCCAATAAAAAATCTTTGAATTTAATTAATGTTATAAGAACTTAAGAATCGAGTGCAACAATTAGGCTTTTTCCAAAGTAATTTTTGAGTGTTAATTAATATTAAATGATTTTTATTTAAGTCTCAAAAAAAGAACAATAGCTGAGAGTTTATTTTTTGGTTTTCAATTAACAAAAGTAATGCAAATAAGAAAGTTAATTTAATGACCTTGAATAGAAGTTTTCTTCAACCAATTTAGATACTTTCGTTATTCTCTTTTTCTTTCGATCCGAATTAACACAGTAACAAGCATTTTAAGTGTTTAAATACTAAAAGCAAAAAAAAAAAATGTTGGGCCTTTTTTGCATTTTGACTACCTTAAAAAGTATAGTCCATCCGTCCGTCCGTCCGGGGCAAAGTGAGCGATATTCCTAGCAACGTTAGTGTTGATGTGCATATCATTTTTATAGCTATTTCATGCAAAATGTTACCAACGAGGACATTTGCCAGCTCCACATGATTCTCCACCACAATTTTCATCTCCATTTTTTGTAGTCGTTTCCCCTTTTTTTCCTTTCTTCCTTTTCTTTTTTTTTTTTTTTTTTTTTGTTACTCATGTGTGTCTTTTGCTGTCTCTAACTTGCCGGCTGACCGACTGCATTTGCAATTTATAAGCGTATATGTATGTATCCTCTTTGCCACCCCTTGGCCCCTTGTCCACACTCTCAACCATGACCATATCCACCATTCATCCACATCTATCTGCTGAAGTTTTTTGTCCACTTGTTAGCTACAAAAGGAAACAATGGAAATGTAAATTGTTTTTATGTCTATGTTTTAATTTTTGCCCAGCGAACGGCAACCGACTGCCGACTGCATATTTGGCGGTAGGCCTCTGAAAGGATTTCTGTCCTGTTTGTCGTTTGTTGTTTTTTTCGTTAGGATTTTTTTGTTGCGTATCTTTGTTGTTGGTTCTTCCCTTAGTTTTCATTGTAGCTGTCATTGGATTTTGTTGTTCTTTTTTTTTTGGTTTTTTGTTTGTTGTAATTTCGTTTGGTTTGTTTTGTTAATTTGCATACGCGCAACTTGCAACATGGAGATGGTGATAAAGACATAGAGAGAGAGAGAGAGAGAGAGAGGGACAATGACGGAGTCAGAGTCGAAGTCGGAGACGGAGACGGAAACAATGTGCTTGGTAGTGTTGGCCATTGCACCCTGGCGGCAGCCATTCAACTTGTTCATGACATTGACGTATACGTATGAATTCCATTCCATAAATGTTGAATATTAAGGTATGCATTACGAGCAACCTGGGAGTCACACAACCGAGAACACAAACTTGGTTAAATCAACCAAGAACAAAACAAAATATTTAAACATATATATAGACGTAGAGATACCCTGCCTTAAAATAGTAAATTTCTGTTTCTATATAGCCTTAAAAAATTATATAATAATTTTTATATATTTGGAAAAGAAATCAAGATCAAAAACTGAAGTGAATCACTATTAATGATCTTAATTATTTATTAATTTAATTTCAGGGCTTTGAGGTTTCTTAAGTCTCGCTCTCACTTTCTCTTTCAATCCCCTTTACTTTTTAATGTTTAAAAATGTTTATAAATGTTTTCAAAAAAAAACAATTAAAAGACCATAACTTTATAACCGAAATTCGCTTAACATGCTATCTGACTCACTCCCATTAGCATATTCACACAGCAGCGCCACTGTCGGTCAACTTTGTTATTAAAACTTATTTGGGTAGCTTTAAATTTTAATAGCTCTAATTATTGAATAACCTTAAGATTTTGGTGCTCATACAAACAGATAAAAAAAAGATGTCGAAATGCTGATTAAGAATTTATATGCAGCTATATATGTACATGTATGTACATTATGCAATTTGAAATAATCAATATACCCTTTTAATCTGTGAATATAGGGTATAAGAAACCTTCATTAGCTGCCATTAGAGTGAAGCTTCAAAATTTTAGATGAATGAAATTGTGTTGAAATACAAAACGAAATGAAGCTTGAATTATTCTTAGAGATGGAGATGGAAATGGAAATGGAAATGGGCATGGGCATGGGCATGGACATGGAGATGGACATGGACATGGTCATAGGCTATGAAGATGGGCACATGGCCCTTTTTTTTGCCTGCGTGTGTTGTGTGTCATTAAAGTTTCATCAACGCGGCAAACAGCATACCCCTCAAATCCCCAGAGTCCCGCAGGCGCTTACCAAAAAATAAAGAGATAGAGAGAGAGAGAAAGAAAGAATGAAAGGCAATGGTAGACAAAAGGGGTTTTGGGGGGGGAGAGAGGTTAGATGCGAGCTTGGGAAAAGATGTTCTCTGATATTGTCATTACATGCTTCAAGAATATCTTTCTGTGGCGTAACCATGGCAAATGTACTTTTGACAGTTCAACTCTTGAAAGGGTTGACCAATCTCCCTTCTCCCCTCTCCCTCCCCCTTCCCCCTTCTTTAACAACAAACTCTCTCCGGCTGACCCCAACAACCGCAAAACGAAACAGAAAACTCTCTGAGCACAAAAGATTTGTTTGTTATTTGCCAGGACAACAGCTGCTTTTATAAGTGTGTGTGTCCTGGCATAATGCCGCTGGCCAAGTGGGAATGAATCTCCATAGCTTTCCCCACCGCAATCTAACCTGCCCTGCCCCCCTCCAAAAAATGGTTAGTTTAATAGTTTTGAAATGATTTTCTTCCTTTTGGCAGCAATAAATGTTAGCCAAGTGTTTAAATATTTATTAACGAAACGAACGAATGTGACCTTTTGTGTTCGTTTCCATTTGTATTTGTATTTGTATCTGTATCTATATCTGTTGCTAACGTTATATGTCAGTAAATTGTATCGCACGGATGGCGCATACTCCATCCCTCCCTCTTGTGGGCATTGGCAATTTTCGTCTTGGCCAATCAAGTGACTTGTTAACGCGCAATGTGTGCATGTATACATTTTCTACTTGATAATGGATAATTGGTTCCAATTCTATAAGTTAGCCATTAAACGTGGCCAACAATCACAACTTTCTACATGAGACAAGAATATTAATAATATTAGAAATATTATAGACATTTGAAAATATCATTATGAAACTAATTTCGTCTCTTATGTTCACTAAAAATGCCGAAAATCGGCGAAAAACTCAATGGGCAAGTTATATATTTTATTGGCAACATGTTGTCAGCAACATGTTGCTAAATTCAATTTGTGGAACCCAAGTGGATCGTATGGCAAACTAAACATCTTTGCAAATGTTGCAAGAGCTAAAAAAAAAAACAAAAGAAAGCCAACAACAAATGCAAAAATTAAACAATCTTCGATTAAATTGCTATTTTATTTATGGATTCATTTCGCTTCATGCCATAAAACACTTGATCCCTCCCCTATCATACTTTGGCCATAAATAATTGCCCGCATTGTTTACCCCAAGCGAAGTAATCTAATTTCAAAATTTCAGTTACCAAAATGATCTTGACCAGCATTTTTGTATGCTTCTGCCTGGCCTCGGCCATAAACTATATACGAACGCGTCGTCAGCGCTCTTTAATTAAAAACCTTAAAGGGCCCTTCACATGGCCATTGCTAGGATCAGTGCACAAATTGTTGCTGCTAACGCCAAAAAGTTGTTGCTTTTATGACCAACATTGATATCGATTTCCTACTAAGCCCTGATAGATTTCTTTCAGCACAGCGCTGACTATTTAGCCAAGTATGGAAGTTTTACCCGCTGCTGGATCTTTCATCGTTTGTTCATACCAGTGGCAGATCTGGAACTGGCCAAACAGCTCCTCAATAATGAAGATTATTTGAATATGGGTAATCAACTGATGAGAGATTGGTTTAACGGTGGCGTATTAATGTGCCACAAGGATCAATGGTCACATCGTCATCAGCTACTGACCAAGCTATTTGAGGAAGAAAATCTATTCCATTTGAGGGAAATGTGTCGAGATCAGGCAAGGCAACTGCAACTAAAATTGACTGAGAAGGCCAATCGAGATGTATTCAATGTTTGGGAAGTTGTAACACCCATTATGACAGATCTGATAATTCAGATCACTTGTGGTTGGAGGCCTAGTGAGGATTATGTTTTGGCTTTAAAAAGGTAAATGGGATTTGCAAACATACGCTTCCCACTCTCTCTCTCTCTCTCTCTCTCTTATATAAATATATACAATTTCTCCTCTAGTTTAAGCGAGCTTTATCGCAAGCGTTTCCTTAGTTCTCAATCGGCAAATCGGTTTACATTTTGGCTAAGTTGTCCGCTTATGCGAGGACGCCAGTTGCAATTGATTAAGCAACTAAATAAAGATCACATACAACTGATTAATCAAAACAAGTGCCAATTACAAATCAAGAAGGATATGAAAAGCGAATGTTTTATAATAGATCGTTTTGAGCCAACAAATTGGAAGTATCATCAATCCTTATTGGACATTCTAATGGATCAAACAGATGAGGAAATCTGCGGCGAGTTAAATACTTGTAATTATTTGGGCTCTTTATTGTGTAGTACAACAATTTGCTTTATTCTTGTCATGATTGCCCGACATCCCCATGTCCAAAATCGTTGCCTAGAGGAAGTGAAGAAAGCTCAAAACTTATCCAATTGGAATCTACAACATATGCCATTCCTAGAGGCCGTAATACTGGAAACATTGCGTCTTTATCCCCCCCAAGTTATAGTGGGACGAGAGTTGAGTGCAGATTTTCCATACAGTTAGTTAAAATTCAATTGTGGCCAATAATTAAAGTCAATATTAATATTATTAAGTTTTATTCAGCCGATACAGTGGCAGGCGATGGCATTCTACCTGCGGGAGCTGAAATTTATCTTAATCTATTTGAAATGCAACGAAATAAGGATAATCAGCCGGATACTCAGCACTTTCGTCCCGAACGATTTCTCCAATCGAACCCACCAGAACTTTTAAGTTTTGGCCTCGGTCCACGATCATGTCCGGCCCGGCAATTTTGTATGGCACTTCTTAAATTGATAATGGCACCGATTTTAGATCAATTTGAATTATTACCCTATGGCGATGATTTACGCTTAGATTTACAATTAATTCTTGGCTCGCAAAATGGTTTTCAATTAGCTTTAAAAGAGCGTTAAATAATAAAACAAATAACATGAATTACATGAATTTTATTGCTCGTTAAATATCATTTCTTGGACGCATGCCCAATTGGAAGCCGGTGCTTGATCGCATTACAATATTGAGGACACAATTGACCGGCTCACCCAATGGCAATAGCTCAAATTCTCGCACAATTTTTGCAATTATCATCTTCATTTCGAGTTGGGCGAACTTTTGGCCAATACAATTACGTGGACCGGCACTGAAGGGAATAAAATTAAAGGTTGATCCACGATCACCGGACTCGTGGCGCTCTGGTTTAAATACATTTGGTTCTGGGTACTTATCCGGTGTATTTTGTAGACCATATATTCCTATTAGTACCTCTGATCCAGCTGGTATAATACCCTTACCATATTTTGAATGGCCTGCAATCGATATACATAAATAAAGAAAGGATAAAAAGAAAAAAACATAAGAATTTTGTTCCTTACTGTACTTAAAGTCCGTTTGTAATTTGCGTCCCACTAGGGGTACTGGTGGATACATGCGCAATGACTCTTTGATTACACATTCCATATACTTTAGTTCGTTAAGATCCTTAATGGTTATGGGACGACTTCGATCATTGCCCAATACCTTAATAATCTCATCCAGAAGCTTAGCCTGCACCTGAGGATAACGTGATATCGAAGTCAGGCAAAAAGATATGGCACTGGTGGTTGTATCATGTCCCTCAAACATAAAAGTATCAACCTCTTCGCGTATCTCATCATTGGATAAGGGTTTACCCTCAATGGTTGACTGAAGTAAAACATCCAGTAAAGCCATTCGCCGCTTAGTGCCCACATCATCATCCATGATCTGATCTAACTGATCTTTCCGCTTTGCTTGTTCTTCTTCCAAAGCTGCACGACGATGTTCGATCACCTTAATGGTATACTCATGCATAGTGCGAATCATTCGCATTTGCTTCCACTTTAGATGCGGATGTGTCAGTGTAAATAGCAGTTCGTTCTGTAAATAAACGGACATAAAACGCCAGCTCATCATGGCAGTGCATCTAAAAGGAAAAAAAAAATCTCTGTTTTAAAACTTATGGATTCTTCTTCTGATTTCTGATCCACTTACTCATTGACGGCATGGGCATAGGGTGTACTTTGATTTTTTTGGGCATTCACTTTTGTGCCCATGGCCGTTTCAGCAATAATATCTAATGCGGCCAAACAAATATATGAGTAGATATCGAAGACCTTGCCATTAGCACATTGGGCCAGACGACTTATACACATATTCGATTGGTTATCAAAAACATCTACAAATTCTTCCAATATCGAGAAATGAAATGTGGGTGTTATTATTTTGCGACGCTGGTGCCAAGTCTTGCCATCGCTTAATAACAAACCATTGCCCAGCCATTGACCCAAAACCTTATACACAGGATGCTTAACCAAATGATCCTGACTAACTAGAAATTGCTCACTAAATTCCTTGTCGGCACTTACTATAAGCAATCGATTAAAGAGCCAAACTCTCTGAAGTGCACCAGAGTTGTTGACATGCTCACGGACCACCTGAAGAAAACCTTTTCGAGTGTAGTAGAGGGTTAATCAGTTATTAATGCGATTGTTAGATTAGTTAAATATGCACATACCAACAAAGAAATAATAACAAATTGCATTGTGTATATAATAATCAAACACAATTTCTATTTTTGGGTCAATCTGATAACAATGAAAGTTATACAAATTTTTATAATTTGATAATTTGATAATTTTAAAAATTATTATTCGTGCGCTTAATCAGTTTGAAGTGTAACAAAAATTTCCATTTAAATTTGGAAGAAACCCAACCCATCAGTATTCGACTTGTGGATACTTAGATACAAATCTAAATGAAAATTTTAAAAGATTTTCTTGTGGATACTTAGATACAAATCTAAATGAAAATTTTAAAAGATTTTATAGTCCTTCGAGTAAAGGTGGCAAATATTCTTAAATAATCAAAGGGAAATATTGTATCAACAAAGTTCTTAAATTTCTAAAAAGTTCTCTTTACAGAATGTTTAAACACTTTTGTTTTTTTTCAAAATTATTAACTATCCCAGATCTGACTGAAGAATTTCCTTGCCAATATGATTTTTAAAATCGTTTCAAATTTTACCCAGCTATAAAGTCGAGTTTCTTTTGAATCAATATTGTTCAATTTATAATTTTTCTAAACGAGAATTAATCTTAATCAAGAATAGTTTTTGTTTAAAATATAACGTGAGAATAACCAGTTTGCTTTACTTGTTCAATTATTTTATATTTAGCAGTCAATGTGCTAATTGAGTATATACACATAGTATGTACATACATACATATATGTATATAAATAAAATATATATATGTATATATACATAAATCTAGTATCATGGCCAATACTGAGTCATTTGTAGTATAATATGATTCTACTATTATAATTTGTGAATGCAGTTGGTTTATTTTAGTGTTCACTATCGAATTGGCCAGATTGGATATCTCTATACGCTAATTGATTTGGTCATAATTCCACCGATTATAACAATTATGTCCTTTGGCCAGTTTAATTGTGTGGAATACAAATTGATTATTTTTTACAATTGTTGTACATTTTGTGCACGATTTGTGCATTAATTATTAGATTATTTTTAATGTTCATTAACGTGGCCAATAGATTTTTTTTTGTTGGTTTTTTTGTTTTTTTGTTTGTTTGTTGGTGTGTGCGAAGTTGTTGTTGTTTTTGTTTTGTTGTTGTTGGAAATACCTACTCTGTGGATTCAATTTAAACATAATATGAAGTGCACCTAGAACTGGGGGACAATATGGACCCGGCAGATTTGCCACAGCCTGACGACGCGACCTCTGGCCATAATGGATTAACGAGGCGGCCGTAAGCAACAGCACGACTATAGCGAACAGCAGCATTATAGCAACTAAATTGTACATATTTGAATATAGAACAAAGCAATAGAACTGGTCAATAGGGGATTATCTTATCGTAATAATAATTCGCTATAACAGATTAAGCATATATATATATGTATGTATGAGGAATGCTTGTATGTATATACATATACTACATGCATTTTTATGTGTATACATACCATGGTTCTAGTGCAGTGATTATTCACCAACACACATACATAAATGTGTGCTACAAATATGTATGAAATTCTGTGTCTCTAATAATTCTATTTTTATAAAGTACAAATGCTTGTTTGTTAATTGTTTATAATTCAGTGGCGATAACGAAGTTCCAGCTAAATTTTTGTTTCTTTTTTTCTTTTTGTTTTTATTTTTTTTTTTTTGCAAGATGCTGTAGGTTAAAATGGGTGACGGGGGATGGTATAGAGTCTCCCATTCATTGATGTCGGTGGAACACTCTTTTTTTTTTTTTTTTTTTTTTTTTTTAAGTAATTTCCGTTAGAGACACTCGTGCGGAAATTAAAACATTTGCCCTGATGGCGACCTCCATCCTTCATTTGGACTCAAAAGGATCCAAACAGTTGGCCAGAGATAGATAAATGGAAGGATGGACGGATGGATGGATGGATGGATGAATGGAGTAGAGTAACTGCCTTTGAAAAAAAAACTAATTAACAGTTGCTTCCTCCTGGACCTTGCCTGGGTCAGGCAACTTTGACTTTGTAATGTCATTTTATTATTTTAAAATGATGGCAAAATGGTCACTATGCACACATGCGCATATGTAAATGTATAATGTATATACATATATAAGCAAACTTTAAATACACGCATATCGGCAAAAAAAAATAAGTGCATACTCGTATAAGGAGTTTGTGTGTGTGTGTGTGTGTGTACACACACGAAAAGTGTTTTTAATTGTAGACGCAATGAGGATTTTCAATTTTCACAATGACTGTTATAAATAAATGCTTGGATATTTTTTTTTTCTCAATTTTTTGTTTTATTTTTATTTTGGTTTTCTTTTTTTTTTTTTTTTTTTGTGTGCGTGTGTTTGGTTTGGTTTTCTGTTTTTTTTTTTTTTATCCGCGTTTCAGCCTGCTGCTGCGTTACCGGCTCAAAAAGATTTTCCACATTAATTTTGCATATTAAAAATGCAATTTGTTGTATTAATTGCAGCATGTGAAATGTATCAGACAAGGGGAGTGATATGCGCCCGCGGTGGCCAGTTGTTTTCAACCGTTCCATGAGAAAGAGAATCAAGTCACGTTGCCATCATCCAGCGAAAACAAGCCACCCAAACGGATAAGGGACTATGGACAATGGACAACACGTTGTATGCGTGATGTGAGTAATACAATTGGATAGGAGATACAAAGAGTGTGAGAAAGGGAGGGAGAGAAAGAGCGAGGGTGGGGAGGGGGAGGAGAGACAGAAAGAGAGACACAGATGGAGAGAGAACGAGAAAAATTGGTTATGAGTCGACATCCAACAAACCACGTGACCAAATGCAGTCGTTTTTCGCCTCTTCGTTGAGTGAGCGTCTGTATGAGAGATTTTAAAATATATAAATTTAACCAAAACAAAAAAGAAAAAGTAAAAAAAAAATAAATAAATAGTATGAGAAATCTGTTATTTTGTTTAAGGCTTCGAATGGCCACACAAATTGATATAAATGATGTACAGAAATGAAATGAACAGAATCTCTCCATAGTACATATATTTAAAAAAAAAAATAATGTACATATATTTAAATTATATATAAATATTTGTATAGTCAGATGGTCGCACTGTATTTATACAGTCCGACTTGTAAATATAAATTTATATACATATAAATATGTTCTATAATTTACTCTTCCATTTAGTTTGATCATCGTTTATGATAGATACATACATACATATATTGCAATTTTAATTAGAATATAGTGACTTAGTAGTATCTTAGGTGTTTTAATAAAGATTCTTAGAATTAAGTAAGCAAAGCTTCGTCATTTCATTTCTTGTTATTTACAAACAATTGTAAACCTGTTTGACAACATCACAGATGTTTATTTTCATTTCATATAAATAGTGATCGTACAATATATATTAGAATAATATTTACAATGTGTACGATAAATGTGTTTTTGTTTTTGCTTGCCGCTGCTGATCTACCATGTGGTTTCAATTGATCTTTAAGCGGATATTTTTCTATTCCCTTTTCGGCCATTGCTCGTATACCTGTCCACGACTCCTGCACCAAAAGGCGTATAAGATTGGTGGGAGGGAAAAAGCCATACCCCCTGCCCGATAACTCGAGTGCGTAAGAAAGAGGAAATCCTATTTTGTATGCATAATCAAGGCTAGTGCCACCAATTATACCATAATTGTGACCTGGCCTTGGCCTAAAGACTGTTTGATAAGCGTCACGTATCGCCTTCGCTCCGAATTCAGCTACTTCGTGAAGTTCTTTATCGCTATTGGCTTTTGATCTGGAAATATAATATCATTTAGTTTAGGTTTAAACCATAAAATGTATGTATTTACATATTTTACTTACGTTTCATATACCCATGGATAAAATATTGATTCATTATGTGAGTGCAGTGATATATACATTTTGCCACGATTAGTGTCTACCAGATTATGCATTATGTCACGCACAGCAACTGCCTCCGATTCGGAGAAGGGCTTACTTCCCGCATAACTTTCGTCACATGGATCAATTAATTCCCTATAACCTTCCTTGAAATGTACATCAAAATTGCGATTAAGGTTCGTACCAAAGCAATCATTTCCGTTTGGGGAACGAGTATTACGCCACATTGAATAATTAGTCCGTGAATATTCATAACCATCTGGATTAACCAAGGGCATTATGATCCAATCGTAATCCTTTAACAAATGGGCATTCAACTCGAATTCACCAAGTAATTGATCTACAACATAAAGAGCTGCGGCCGGTGTTATCCATTCCCGAGAATGGAAAGCGGCATCCAAAAAGATAACATTCTTTCCTGTTCTACCATCCCCATTCGTTATAGTTATGGTTTTCAAAGTACGATTCTCGTATGATCTGCCGGAATCATTTAACGACACCCGATTACCATATACCTCTGCAACCTTATCCAAATATTCAATAATGCCATCATAACTCAAATAATCGTCCAGTTCTAGAATTGGCCCAACATGTCGTCGATGATTCACTTTTAGGCGGGAATGTGAATAAGCATTTAACGAATCGAATAATGATGCAAAAAAACACAATAAAAGAGCGTGATCGGCCAGAAGCATGTTGCTCGACTGGTTTACCGGTCAATACTAACGTTAATTCCATATCATTCAGTTATCATGTTTTCCACTCTCCCTTGTTTAGTAGTTGGCAACGATAATAAAATGAGATACAAGACCTGGGGATATGTTCTCTTTTTTTTTATTTAAAATGTTTATTAATACACCAGAGAGAAATAACATATTGCACATGTAACCAAAAATGCTCAATCCGCTCAAATTATTGATATTCTTATAGATACTCATACAACATATATACATACATATGTATATGAATACACATGCATACATACATTTTTGTTATCTACTATATACATAGTTGGAGATTTGAAAAACTTAGGAACACGAAAATGGGTTTTTCTATCACATGACAAAGTCAACTAGCAGTTGTCTGTTAAGACTAGATTCATTCGAATTCTTTGTATTTTTTATTAATTTTTGAGTAATAATCGGACAATAAATGTTAGAGATATACATATCATACATATACATATACATACATACATACATATCATTGCATGCCATCTCACTCATCCGATCGGAGATTAAAAAAACATACAACTCTTGGTAGAATGCGGATTTTTGAGAATATGGAAAACCCTATGTTGTATATACAATTTAACGCAAATTTTAAATATTTAATGATTGATTTCGATTCAATTATATTTGATATCTGTGTATAAATTCCGAACTCTCCCTTTGAAAAAGTGTGCATAATTTGATCGGAAGTTTGTCTAGAATTATAGCAAGGCATACATATTTGTCAATATCAGTGCTACATTATTAAAAACCGACTTCAATTAGTCATATTCATCTTGTTTTAATTTTGACTAACTATTTCTCATTCAATTTTAAAATTATATTTTGATGCATAATAGTTATATGTAGAAATGGCAAGGGTATCGGAAAGTATGTTAGCCTTAAAATTAAATACAGACTGGACCTCTAGTTTTATACTCTCTCTCTCTCTCTCTCTCTCTCTAGTTTTTATCTTATTTTACAGCTTTGCCATTTTGCGGTTTAAAAAGCCATTAAAAAATGTAATTATGTTGATAAATACGTCTTACTGGGCATTTTGCATTTTTATTTTGCTAACTTCCTTTTGACGGAGTCCTCGTCCTTTTTCTGGGCCCTGTTTCTCGGTCCTGGTCGTCGTGGTCCTGGACCTAGTGGCAAAAGCGAGGCTGCTGATACCATTGCCACTCAACTTTAGCCACAACAGCAAAACAAAAACAGTTCAACACGGCCTTTCTTCTTCTTCTTCATCATCATCATCATCAACATCATCGTCTCATCCTCAGTGTTTTCTTTTTTCCAACAACTTTTAGCCAACAATTTAGTTGCCTTGGTCGGGCAAATATTTTATCATTGCGCGCCTTTTTGCACTCAAGTGGGTGAAGGGTGAAGGGTGAGGGAGGTGGGCACAGGCACGGGCACGGGCACGGGCACGGGCATGGGAACGGACATGCAAAGAGGGATAGGATAACAGGATGTTGGACTATGTTGCATTTAAGCAAAGTTTATGGCTTCATTTCTTGCAAATTGTTGCCTTTAGTCACATTTGACTGGCAAAACTAGTTTTTCACATTTTTTTTTTCTTCTTTCCTTTTATTTTGCTGCAAATATTTATTATGAGAAAAATTTCATCACTTGGGCCAATTTTTTGGGACTTTCTTTCTGCATCTTGGTAATCTGTATGGTCATTAAAATGATAGCCAATCTAATGAAGCTATCATTTATGCAAATTATGACTAAAAGAAAATAACAAGGATATTCATTTGATTTGCCCATTGAGCTGAAATAACAGGGTCGGACTAACCAGAAACTAGATTTGAATTTTTCTCTAAAAAAGAAAATACTTTTCAATTACTTACTTATGGTTATTCGATTTAAAATTTGCGTTTATCTATTAAGTAGACAATTGGCATATGGAGGATATCCATCGATTTAGTCAAGTCAAACTATTTTTAATTAAAAATCAGATGACAATTCATATACTTACGATTACGGCCCTGAGCTGAGCTCTTAAAATTGACTATTGACTTTCAAGAGCTTTCTTTTTTCTTGGGAATTGGGAAATTAATGAGGCTGCACAAATTTGATTTCAATTTCTAGATTGGTTCTAACACAGTTGTCAATGTGCATAATTTATAACGACCAAAAAAAAAAAAAAGAAAGAAAAAGGACAAAAAGTAGAGAAAAGGAGAGAGAGAGAGAGAATCTGAGAAAAAATAAGATTAGTTCATAAAGTGCGCCCAGTTGCTCAGTGACTGTTTCCTGCGGGTCCTTGTTTTGGCCACTTGCCATGCAAGTCACGTAGCCGTTCATGTCCGATTTTTAAGTTGCCGCTGCACAAATCACGTAACCCAAACCAAACCAAACCAAACCAAACGAAACCAAGGCAAAGCAAATCCAAGTAAGAGCAATACCAGAACCAAGCTAATGTCGTACTTGGGGCTATTTGTAGTGCACTTTGTGTGGATTTTTTTATGATTTGTTTACGCAACCAAACACCCAAATTGGGACGTGAGTGAAAAATCGTGGTTAAGATTATTCTTAATGTTTGCTTTTGTTGCAATCTTATTGTTAACTCCAAAAAAGAGTTTATCGTCTAAAAAGAATTCATAAAAAGACCAAAAATTATTTTACAAATATTTTCCAAAAAAAAAATTGTATGGTTTATTAATTCAGATTAAATAACAGTGTAAAAACAACAACACGCTTTAGTATCCCCAATGGGTACCGAAACCATCAAAAGTCATATGGGAAACAGTCTCCGCTGGCGAGTAATGAACAATAGCAGGCTGATGGCTAACAATTGGTGAAGGATTATGGGCATACTGCTGATAGACTGGAGCTGCTGGTGCCGCCTGGGTGTAAACTGTGGGTTGATGATGATGAACTGGAACTGATACTGGAGCTGGAGCAGCATAGGTCAATGTCTTGGCAATCGCCGGCTGATACACATTATTGCTAATCCTTGTGTCCTGTTTGTGAACCTGAGAATAGGGTGTGGCCACAGATTTGGCATAGTGGGAGACAGTGCCATCGAAATTTCTAACCACATTCTGATGGGTATGGGCTACAGCATGCTCATCACTTAGATAGCTAATGCCAGCTGGTTGGCCAATAATGCCAGCCCAGGCGGGCACCAATAGGATAATGGTAATAACAAGTCCAAGGATTTGATTAGCCATATTGTTGAAGCTAAAACTGAAATTGAATTTGAATTTGAAGTTGAAACTGTGAGAAAACTAAGACAACTGTTGCTATTTGGGGCTGCTGCTAAGGCATATATATAGTGGCAAAAATAGAAAGAGATTTGGACAGATATTACTTATAAGTAGGGTCGAATCTAACGCCCGCACTCTATATATATCTATATATGTATGTGTATGTACATACATATATAAATAGTTAGTTAACCATAAACCCGTTTCGGTTAATGCGATTGGCTTTTGCGTGACTTTCAGTTATCCATTTCTCTATCTCTTTGATCGTGGCAAATCAATTTTACATTTTTACAATTGCTCGATTCAACGTGACAGCCGACAGTCGAGATCGAGAGCAAGTGGCTTACCTCAGTGTCTATTCGGAGGGCGAGGGTGAAGGCGTGGTTGGTCTGGGCTGGGCTGGGCTGGTCTGACCCACTTATAAGTGTCCATATTTATGCCTAGACATACATTAGTATTATATAAGCAAGGTCTAAGGTCGCCGCACTTGCTCCACTTTCAATGGATGGATGATTGGGCTGCTGATGCTGATGCTGCTGCTGCTGATGATGACGATGACGATGATAATGTCTGCAAACGTAAACACACTAAAGTACCATCAAGTGCAAGGTATGCCCAAAAAAAAAAATATAAACAGCCAACACAATTTATGGCCCATTGGAGATGCATTAAAGTCGTGAAAAGGAAATTGTTAATGCATTTTTTCGGTTTCAGTTGCCTCTCAAGCCTTTATTTTTCAAGTATTCAACTGTTGTCATTGTACATCATCATCATCATCATCATCATCATCATCATGGTCATCATAGTTAACATCATCAACTGGGTCAACAAAGAGACACAATAAAGCAATATCATACATAATTGGAACTCTCTCAAAATATACACTTGCAAACGGTGACTGTGCTAAATCGGCTATAAAATATTTTGTTATATAGCTATAAAATTCTTAATAAAAAAAATAATTGGTAGACATTTTTAAATAGTTAGCATATTTTGAATATGCAAATTTAATTTAAAAAAAATACGAGTTTACTTTATGTCGAAATCGACATTTTTATTTGATCATACATTGGTTTATAGTATATATTATATATTTAATATCCTTTGGGATCTTTCTAATTTAAGGCTTAAAATTTGTTTAAAAAATATCATGAGTTTCTAAAAATTTCGTATAATTAAGATTTCGTAAATTATTGAAATGGCCTGTTAATCAAAAAAATTAAGAGCAGTAGTTGTATATATATATATATATATATATATATAAATATATATATATATATGTTTTATTAAATATCTATTAAATTTTATACAAATCTTTTAACAGAGAAGTGACGCTTTAACCTTCCCAATTAGATAACTCAATGTTGAGATTTTGGCCTATTTTCTTTGCCATTTTCTAATGACAGTGTCTCAATTATCGGATTATCGCATTATCTGAAAAAATTTTTTCCTCTTTAAAACTTACGTTTTCTGCTTTACAATAATAACAATAGTAACAATAAACTAGTTTGACGAGTGGGAGTTGTTATGTTATACATATGTATATATATATATATATATTTTATTTTTTTTGTTTAAGTGTATATTTTCTACACTTTTGAAATCATTCGTTTGATCAATTTGAAGTAAAGTTAGTTCCTGTTCTCCTTATTATTATTGGTGTTCTTATTCCAGCTGATTTTTCAATGGGGCCCAACCAACACTTGGATTGAAGTTGACTCGTTGTCGATTTCGATCTCATTCAGCTTTTCATGTCCATAAAAATCGCTCAGCTACAATTGAGTTATAATGCAATTGGCAAACGTAAAGCAAATGTTGTTAACTTGCAAAGAAACAGAAAGAGAAAGGTACACAAAAAGAGAAATATGGGGAGAAGAGGAAGAATGTGTCCATGTCCGATTTACCCAGAGCTGGTAAGGACATTGTTGTCTTGACTGTTGCAAAAACTTTTTGCGCAATGAAAATGACACATAAATAGCATCAAGTTCTCTACGGCATGAAATGTGATTACGGATACGTCGATTTCGAGTTGAGTCAAGTCCAACTTGGAGTCACAACAGTCACCTTTGTTTGCTTCATACATACATAGATGTATGCATGTATGTCTGTGTGTGTGTGTGCGTGTGTGTGTGCGTGTGTGTGTGTGTGTGTGTGTTTGGTGGGTGTGGATATAGGTGGGCGTGTGTATATGTGTGTCCATTATGGTTCTTATGAAATTTGGCCCATAAATTGTATTATGGCATTTATGCTTGATTTTATTTCCGTTTTGCCTTACAATCGTCCAAATGATTGTGTGGGTGGTGTCTGTGCTATGAATTGGCTTAAATTCGTTTTGCTATTGGTATTGGTCTTGGTGGTCGTCTCTTCTTCTTCATCATTCTCATCTTTAATTTTTATTGTACAGACAGGAATCACATGTGAGTGCTTAACATTTCAACGGTTTCTTTTAGAACCTTTTACACTTTCAATACAAACACTAGTATATATATACCAGCAACAACATTGGCAATTTGAACTTCAATTAGCTGCATTTGGTCCTACTACATCCTGGACCCCCGCCCCCCCATCCCCCATCCCCTTTATGCCTGTTCAGAGCTCAATGCCTCTGCTTTGGTATACAATTACAAATGACGCGTCAGGGCCACTCCAGGCCAAGCCAAAGTCAGGCCGGACCGAAAGTCAATTACCAAAGAGAAAGGGACAAGAGACGCTGCCGTTCTCCACCCCATTCGCATAAAAGCCCGCGCCTCGTTGGCTAATTGGAATTGAAACATAAATTAAAAGTCAAAGACGAAAACGAAAACGAAGACGAAGACGCCAGAATGCAACTAAAACTTTACGACTTCTCTTCTGGCATTGGCTTTTTGTTCTGGTCAATTCGTTAAGTATCGTAACCAACTACATACTCCCTCGTTCACGTACTTGTTATACACATGGGCGTAACATTATTAGGGTCGTCATTCCATTAATATTCCCTTCCCTTTGAAAAAACCAAAGATCAGCTTTAAATAAAAATTATCTTTTATGTTAACATTTGAAATATGCAAAAGGATATATTTTTAAACGATTATCTTTATAATATTTCTATTAAAATGTCTTGAGATTATTTATAACGCTTAAAAAGGTTGGAAAATATTTTTAAAAAATTCTGCTGAAGAATCCATTCAATTAATCTTTGGTAAGAAACTTCAAGATTAGGTGAGACATTGTTGTTAGATCCTGACTACGGCCATGTCTATTGTGTAATGTTTTGTAATTTTAACGTTTTGTCGTAAGACTCGACCAATTACGATAGTTTCACTTGGCTTCCAAGAGCTAATGTTGTTGCTCTGAAGCAGCTGCATTGACAGCTTAGATTAAGTGTTGACTATAAATTTGTTTTACTTTCTTGGGTATTTATGAGGCCAGTTGTGGTTGTGCCTGCCAATTGGCAAGTGAATGAAGTTATTTGGTAACAATTACATTTGTATCGGTTAAAACATAATATGTAGGTACATTTTTTGGAAAACCCATTTTTGTTTTCTTGTTGTTCAAATCGACTTTATTCTAAAATCGACTAAGTTCAAATGCACTGCCTGCCCCTGCCCCCATTTGAAATGGTCTTACCAATTGTATGAGGGTTAACTATCTCAAATGCCATTGCCTTTTGTATGGTGTTCTATTGCCAATCAGATGACTTAAGTTACCACATCCTCCACATTCTCTTCATCAACTCATCGTCAACTTATCCACCTACATCTCTCTGCCTCATGACCCGTTGTCCTTCCTTCCCTTAGCTTTTGTCCGACTGCTTGTTCACATTCGCCTTGCTTTATGGCACAAAGGGGACTTGGCTTCAATTTTCTTTATATTACAACTTGATTTAATTTGACGTGAGACTTGCCTCTGGAACCCGAGCAACTGGAAATGAAGCCGAAGCAGCAGTAGCTAAAAATTGAAATGTAGGTGGGATTGGAACTGATGCTTGACCCAAACGAAATTACAAATAAAAAAAAAAAGGTTGCATAAACCGAAAATGGTGGATAAACTTGAAGTTGGCACCGGAAACGATTGCAAGTTTACATTCAATGCGTGAAAATTCAAATTCCAAATTTTTCCATGTCGTTATATTTGTTTTTTTTTTCGTCTTCTTTCCTTTGGTTGTTATTGTATGCTTAATGAAAATATGAACAATTCTAAAAGTAAAAGTCATTTACCAGCTGCCAGATACAGGGAATAGGGCACAGGGCACAAGACTTCACCAGCACACTCCAATGGGATGTTGTAAATGGGGAGGTGGGGGAGTGGGGGTGTGGCTGATCTGGGCCGATTGATATAATTTCATTAAGCGGAGCTGCTGGCTGCCAGCTATTTCTAAGCAATTAATGTTCTTTCTTCCTCCATAGAGAACTTCACGCCCACTGGCTCTTTAAACCGCACCCTTCAAAATGCTCACCCTCCTCTCTCTCTCTCTCTTTCTCTCTCTTTGCCGTAGTAGTGACACCAAAAAAAAAAAAAAATAAAATACGAAAAATACTTGTAATAAAAAATTGAGAGCAAGCGCGATGTAGTAGTAGGGGAGGAGTATGATAATGAAAATGAAAATGCATAAACAGAAACAATTCCAAGTAAAGAAAAGAAGAGATGGAATGGCAGGGGAATGAGGGAAAGGTTTTCCGCTTAGCAATGTGGGACTAAGAGTAATGTGGTAGTGGTTGAGGGGTAAGGCATTGGGGAACAAGGCTGTCGTGGAAAACTCATTAAAACTTTTTTCATAGCCCATTTGAAAGCAATTTGTAAATTGTGAAACTTGCACTTGGCCAAGGCGCGAAGCAAAAAGTGTAATAATTATTGTTTACCCACTTCTTCAATTTTTTTTTTTTTTTTTTGGCTAGGGGTGTCGAATTAGGGAGTGGTTGACTTGGCCTTGCCCACATTAAAGGACAATTGGTCAGGAAACAAGTGCCAGCTGTTTAGTTAGTTGTTGTTTTTTTTTTTTTTTGCAAAAATAGTAGCATCATCATTTTGGAAGTTAATAAATATTTAGTAGCTTCATTAAGGGGATCAATAGAATCTTTGTTTTTTTTTGCAAATTGATTCTTCTGCCGTACGAATTTTTAGAAGCGTACATCCAAAGGATTAATGGCAGGGAAAAACATGTCCACATGAACGACATGAATGGACTTTGGTTTATTTTGTAAAAAGATTCCAGCAATGAAATCGGTTGAATACTTTTTATATTTAAAATATTTACAAGTTATTGAATTGAAATTCAATGCATAAATTCTTTAAGTATCACTATTAATTTGTCTTGATCTAATAATCCGAGTAAATCGAAAGGGATTTGTCAAAGTTATGGTCTATTAAAAATTTGCATTTTTCTTGTGTATGTATATGTATTTAGTTAATAGCCAGTTTGACTTTTCAACTGACAGAATCAGGATATGTCAAGACCTCTATGCCCGTGTATTTGCTACCATCTTTTCATGTTGAAGGCACTGCCATCATTTGGAATCCGTGGAAAGGCTCACAATCGCAGACATTAAATCAAATTTCCGCACATTTCTTGTCGGGGGCCAAAGTATAAGAAAAATTGTGTTCGCTGTGGTTAGCTTCTTTTTCTTATTTGTTCTTTTCGTTTTTTCTGTATTTTGTTTTATTTTTTTTTTTTTTTGCCTTTCTTGCAACTGCTGCTGCTGCCACAGCGGCACTTAAATATTCAAAGCGAACACTTTTTGTACACCTTTGCGTCTTGAACTGAAGTTTCTCCACTAACACCGCACCCACACCAACTTCCACTGATTTTTCCTTATTATTCATACGCTGCCTTTTCGTGTGCAGCGCCGAAAATTCCCACAGGATGCAAGTCAAAGCCAGTCGGTTTAGGGGTTAGGATTGAGAATGGTTAAAAGGGGCAACGATAGCAGAGGGTGGGTTTTGGCCAGAGTCAGCCATGTGGGTAAATACATATGCAGTACTTCAAAAGTTTTTATAGACTTCTGTTTTGTGTTGGCATTATAGAAAAATGGTTTCACTTGAAGTTAGGTATACATACATATATATACATATATGTACATTGTACATATACATATTTATTCACAAATAAAAGTAAACTAAAATAGGCGAATCTCACAAAGGAATCCATTTTTTTCTGCCTCTTGTTTTATTAATAAAATAATATTTCTAGTTTTTCTGGCAGCTACAGAATACAAAATTATAGACAATGAGAAATATATAAAAGTCGAAATCACTTGATATTTTGTAAAAAAAAGAAAAGTATTAACATACATTTAATATAAGAATTCAAATCGCGTTTACACTGCAAAGTGAGCTATACCATATAGTCAAGCAATTAGACCAACTTTTTGGACCAATCCCTCCTATAGCAGCTATGATTGACTGCTTCTGATTAAACCTCCTATATACATAAATCGTTCTTTCAATGCCAAATCGAAAGCGAAATGAAACCAAACCTTTAATAACTCCTGAATTGGGACACTATACGGAATCTTATTTTAAAGTTCGCATTGGTCCAGACAGTTATAAAAACAGGTGGACTTAGCTCATGCTGATGTGTTTAATGTGTTACAAAGTTTGTTATTTTTAAATGTGTTTTGATATTGCTCGTTTTGGTGCCGCTTAATAAGTAATTAATCACGAAATTATTTAGTTAAATTGTTAAAAACGAAAAGAAAAGAAACAGAATTTACATATCTGTTGCGCAATTTTAAATGTTTAAATCAGAACCTATCGATAAGAATAGACGATAACCACTTTTTATCGAACTCTACTAGTGTGAGCAAACGACAGCAAAAGCAAAAATATTATGTGATGTTATCGATAGTCGCTAAAAAAGTGAAACTATCAGGACTATCGATACTAATTTGTGAAACTTCTAAATTGTTAAATATACGAACAAAAATCTAAACTTTTGACAAAACAAAGCAACAATTTGCAACGTGCCCATAACGATATTAATACAAATTGTGAGAGTCAGCTAAGGGACATCAAATTCCACAGAAAACGAACTGAACTGAGCGAATCGTGACAAGACCGGAGAGAGTAAGAGCGAGAGAGAAAACGATAGAAAGAGAGCAAATACAGCCGCTTTTTGCCCCGCACTCTGCGCATACCCCCTTTTCTGTTTAGGTTTTTTTTTTCATCAGCTAGTTGTAGTTGTGTGTGAAAGAAAAGAATTTCCACAGATTTTTGCGCCGCATAATCCAGAGATATAGAAACACGAAGACGACGACTACGAAAATGTTAATAAACCTAAAGGTGAAGACTTTGGATGCGCGTACCCATGAATTCAGCATCGACAATGAGGTAATTTTAGAGGTTGTCCGTCCAGAAGCTTCTAAGCAAATCTAATTCGATTTTCCATTGTATTCCATGACATCTCTTGCAGCTTACCATACGCCAGTTCAAGGATCAAATCGCGGAAAAGACCAACATTGCAGCAGAAAGTCAGCGAATAATATACCAAGGGCGTGTGTTGGCCGATGACAGGCAGGTGAAGGAATATGGTGAGTCATCTGCTTACGGTAGTGGGTGCAGTGCAGCCAATTGCAGTTATTTATCTTTTACAGATGTGGATGGCAAAGTATTGCATGTGGCCGAGCGTCCGCCATTCTCGCAGCGTGGCGCTAATTCTCGCAACAATGATGAACCAATGAGAAACTATCGCAACGTGTCACGCCCACCAACAGGCGCGATACGTGCATCACCATATTTCCGTGCTCTCGATGGCATGTTGGTAGGCACAATGGCCATACCAGTTAATAATCACAATCCAGCTGCCGGGGTGAGTAGCCTACAAGGGCGCACTGGCCAGATAAACTGCATTTTATATTAATCAAATGATATATCAATGGGCAGGCCCGCACAGCGCCTCCCAATCGTTTCCCCAACTCATCATCCTTTTGCATTAACCGCATCACTGTGGCCCTGCACATGATCGACTGTGTTAACAATATAGCCGCCTATCTGGAGAATCCTGCCGTCGGCCTAAACAATCAATCTTTGGACATTCTGCAACGCGGACGCTGGTCGATGGAATCAACTGTCGTCGAGGTGGGTGTCTCTTCAACTGACTTGCCACGGAACAACAACATCATCGATATGGTCCAGGATGCCGTCAATGCAGCTCTCTCGCGTGGCACAAACGGCCGTAACTACACTGTGGTGCAATTACCAACTGTCTATACCAATGAGAGTGGAGAGACAACTCAACAGCGTGGCAGCGAGGTTGGCAGTGAGGGCGCCATGGGTGGTGCAGGTAGCGATAGTAGTGGTGAGACCACAGCTGCCGCTGTTATCATAGAAGATGTCATTGAAACCGATGATGAGGCGGGCGATGGTGCCTCAGATCGTTCGACCACACCAACACCAGATGTCGATGGTACGGATGCCAATGCATTTGGTGGCGATATAAGCTCCGGTTTGGGAGCTCCCGGTTCAACTGCATCGGGCTCTGCGTCAGAGGCTGCACCCGGTGCTGCTTCTACTTCCACTGGTGGTGCCAATAGCCCTAATGTGAATGTCAGCGGGATTGGGCCACGTCGCCGCACAAGGCCTCAGGTGCTGGCCAATGTTATACAAAGTTATCGCAATGTTCAAACTCGTTTGGCTCCATTTGTGAATCGCTACTACGAAATACTTGAACAGGATCCCGTTTTTGAGGAAAATGTATGTCCCTATAGATTATACAAATTACATCAAGTCAAATCATTAAATCAACTTTTTATTTGCAGGACACCGCTGGGCGCGAGAGTGCACAGCGTATATTTGATCGAGTTTCAGAGGCTTTTCATTATTTATCCCATGCCCAGCATGCCATCTCTGACCTAATGCTTGATCTCTCACAGCCAGGACCACGTGTCCTTACATGCCGACCCATATTGGTGGAACAGAGCGGTTACATTCGCTCCAACAATATTTTTGCACCCAATTTAGTGCCCTCGCCACTAACAGAATTCATACCACATACTCCTAATGGAAATGTACTGGGAAATCAAAATGTTCTTTCCAGTGCCCAACAGCTGTTAAACTCTTTTGTCGAATCTAATCCACCAGCCACTTCAGCTTCAGCTCCTTCATCTGCTCCCACTGCTGCTGCAACTCCTCCTGTTGCTGCTGCTGCCGGAGCTAGTGCTAGCGAATCATCTATAGATACAGCGAATCGTGGAAGCGTGGATGCAGCAGCTGCTGCTGTAGTTGCTCAAGCATTATCCAACAATGAGAATGGAGAAGCCAGTGGCATTAGCCACGACAATCTTTTCACACAAAATTTAATGAATACGGCACTGGCAGATAATCTACAGATACGTCCAAATGTGCTTGCTGACCTGGGCAATGATCTGTTGAACTCAATGGCGGCTGATCCAGCGACTCCTCAAGTATCTTCTGGAGGAGCGGCAGCTATACAAACTAACGACGATTTAATAAATGTAATAACCCGTGCAACTGTGGAGACAGTGGCGGCAGCTGCTCGTGATGTATCAAACAATGACAATGTGGAGGATCCTGTTGATGAACCTATGATGGCTCCCAATGCCAATGCTAATCCTACTCAGACCCAACAAGAGCAGCAACAACAACGCCCCGAAATGGGTAAGTTTTTGCCCATGTTTAAAATAGATGAACATATTTAGATCCCTCTTTAGTAAGACCCATATGAATGAAATTTCCTTGTCGATTTTCTAGATGACCAAGAGCAGCAGCGTGTAGCCCCAAGGCTGCGTCTCTATATGCCCGTGCCCTTGCCACCGCCTAGTAGGTTTTCCTTTTTTAGTTGAACGCATCCCATTTCCATTCGCCATGGCATCCAGTTGGTTGCCAACTAAACTTGCATTTAGCAGCCATTCATGTTTGTTTTTGTTGTTCCCTTTATATTTTATTGTGTTGCGATTCCTAACCTTGTCATTATGGCCCTACTTCATTTGCTTTATTATTATTATTAATCTTTATGTCTTGACATCGTTTCAGATCCCCAAGTACAGATGGCCCGTCTCATACAGGCTGTGGTGAACAGTGCCACTAACGATGCCGACGTCCGTGTTGAATTCAATTCACCCAACATAATGTCGATTAACTTGCCTGTACATGTTATGACTGCAGCAGTGCGTCCAGCAACGGCCGGTGCTCCATCTACTGGTGCAGTAGCTTCCACAACTGATAGTCCATCTCGTACTCCTGTCAGAGCCCTAACTCCTGCTAGACTTGGAGAACTATTTGGTGCCATTGCTGCACCAGGTGTAAGCAATACTCCAGCATCTGGGGGGACTACAACAGCTCCTGCTGCCGGCGGTGCTGGTACTGCAGCTGGAGCTCCTGTTTCTGGTGCTGGTGCTTCAGCTTCAACTTCTACCGGTCGAGAGCAACGGGCAACCAACACTTTGCCCACAACAGCTACACAGACGCGCTCAACATCACGTCCACAAATTCAACTTGGTGGCAATAACAATTGGGGTGGACGCATTGCACCCACACATACCGCATTCGATCGCTTTCTGCCCTGCAATAGTCATCATATTCGCGAGCCGGAACTCTTGGCCCATAACAACAATAACAACAATAATCGCAGCACAAACACAGCAGCAGGAGCTGCCGCAACAGCCGCTGGAATGTCAGGAATACCTGTGGCAGCAGCAGCAACGACGACAACGACACAACCAATAATGAACTCCATATTGGCTGCCGCTGCTGCTGCTGCTGCTGGTCCAACCCATCGTGGTAAGTATGGTGAATTGGAGGACTGGAGTATTGGTTAAGGTGTAGAGTTAAACAGTTAAAGAGTTAATGTTAAACCGATTATAACCGCCGTGGCCGCTGCGCACGGCATCCGCCAAAGCTACGTTGCACGCTTCTTCATCCTCATTTACCTCAATTTACAGAGATGGAAACTGATGTTTAAAATCTATCTTTTAATATATATATAGCCGTAGCATTCAATTCTTTTTTCCTAACATCGCGAACTTGAAATTTCGAAATTCGAAAATCCGATCTTGTCAGATATTCCATATTGCAACCACTGAATTTTATCCGCTTAACCCCAATTAGAACAATTGATAAAAACAAAAAAAAAAGTTTCGATTTTTAAACCGATCTACCGGTTTCCATCTCTGATACTTAATTTGCATTCTATCCGTATCATCATACAGTCATCTCTAATCGCATTCAACGCGGCAACGCCGGTAGTACTGCACGCTCGTTGAGCCGTCAACGGACCGCCAACGAGAGCGGAAGCGGCAACCAGGCCACGGTTCAGGCGGCGGGCTTCGTTGGTCGTGGCAACACCAATGGGGGCATGGCGAGTCTTCGGCGATTGCGCCCCACGTCAGCATCATCGGCCATAAATCGTGAGTGGCTTGCGACTCGAGTGGCCTTCGTTGGTGGTGGCACCATCAATGCAGGATTGGCGTCCGCTCGCCGAGGCCGTGCACCGGGCACCGGCATGCGAACAATACAAAACACCAGTCGCTTATCCAGACAATTTCGCACTATATTCGGTAACTTTTTTAATAATCTGAGAAATAATGCGCAAACAGCTTCAGTAGGCAGCGCTGCTATCGCCGCGGAAGGATTAACTGCTGCCGCTGCCGCCAGTGTAGGCTCCACATCCACCACCCCAACCTCAAATACATCAACATCAGGATCAGCAAATGCGGTACCCATCGCAACCCTAATCACATCGGCATCGTCAACACAATTGGGGGGAACGCCAGCAAGCGAAACAAGCAATTTACGTACACAATTACGCAACTTCGTCAATGACAGCATGTTTGAGGGATCACCGATTACCGAGGAGTCAATTCCAATTGCCATTACCCGTGCACTAAGTTGGTTTGACGATAGCCTCATTTTTTTGCCGCAATATGAGCGTCCGGAATATAATTCCCGTGACTCTGTTTACAATATTATCCGGCAAAGTCTTCGCCACGTTATTGATCTGTGTGGTGCACCATTGAGTGGATCAGAGGCTGGAAGTGGGGCCCAATTCGAGCAACGTCTGAAACATATCTGCGAGCAGTTTCGTAAACGTCTCTACAGTGTCCTCTTTCTATGTCTGGGCAGTGCCAATGCTGAATTATATTGGCGCCAGCTGATGCGCCTATTGTGCGTTCCGTTAAGATCCAGTAAGTTATTAAGACTCACTCGATCAATCTCAATACATTAATTAATGCATTAATATATATATATAAATATTTCCACAGATTTTCGTAACGAAGCATTGCAATTCCTATGCATCTATATCGATCCGACAATTCCAGCCCAAACAGACACAGTGGATGCTCAACAGTTCCTTGTCCTGCGCAGTGCGCTGCCAACTCTTCCCACAGTTGCCGCTGCCATTGTGGCATCTGATGTGAGTAGCACCAAAACCAAAAACCAAAAGCTAACTGGCAATCTAAAACTTTTAGCAAAGTGCAACCAATTATAACCGATTGTTGCGCCATTGTCGCAATCAATTCAATTTACAGCAACAAGAAGTGCTCGACACCGATATCGAGATGACTGATATAGCCGCAGCAAGTAGTAGCAGCAGTAATAGCGCCAGTAACAACTCCGATACGGAGCCAAACCTGCCCACAGTGACTGTTGGCTCTGATCCCTGGCACTTAAACTTTCCCAGTGAATGGTTGCCTGCAATAACACGCGATTTGCAAACCCAAAACGAGGTAAGATTTCTTCGCTTCGGGGTTACAATTTTTCCACTTATTTGTCTGTCCGATCATTCACCACAAAGCGTGGTGAATTTAAATCAAAGCCAAATTTATTGTATAAATATCCCTAATATCAAGATTAAAAAGCCTGATAGAAATTGGATGTAGAAATAAAAGCAAGCGAGATGGCACATATATTTGTATATACAGTCGAATTTTCCTAACTGGAAGTGGCATTATCCAGCCAAAAAGTTCGAGTTAGAGAAATATATTGTAACACTAAGGAATACAATGAAACATCACAAAATTATTGAATTAATCATTTCGATTTTATTTCAATGAAAATATTTAGTAATTTGTGATTGGAGATTAGTTTTTCTTTTGTTTGTTCTACTAAAAAGGGATTCCAGTTTCTCCAGCAGCCGAAAAAATTAACAAAATGTTGAAGGTTCAAATGGCAACACTTTAACTGATTTTCAGATGCTGCTTTGGAATAAAAGAGTCAACAGTATTCATAGGTCTGAGCGGCAGAATTTTATACAATTTTTTTTGGACTACCTCCGAAAAATTCGACTTACGAATGCATGTGCCCAATAGTTTCTTCGAGTTAGAGTGGAATTCTATGCAGTTTTCGCTCTAACTGCTATTGCCAGTGATTTTTGTTCGAGTTAGAGAAGTTCGACTCTATTTGTTGAGTCTTAGCAGAAATCGAAATTATGTATTGCAAAATTCAAGTAAAATATTTGTGATTTTTATACCCTGTACCCATAGGGTACAAGGTATATTAAAGTCGCTAAAATGTATGTAACAGGCAGAAGGAAAATTTTCCGACCCCATAAAGTATATATATTCTTGATCAGTATCAATAGCGAAGTCGATTGAGACTTGTCCGTCTGTCTGTCCG